>JAOXXN010000446.1:4838520-4875067 GCA_026770055.1 Myrmophylax atrothorax
TAGTTGTGGTTTTCTTCCCTTTGGAGGTCTGTTATTCTCCAGCTTCTCTTGAGCTCTGTTGTGGCAGCTCTTTGTACCCTGTGCCATTCCCAGGGGAAGGCTCTCCCTGTTTCTGCACTGGTGGGACACTCCTCTGCACCACAGCTGCTCCCTTTACATTTTATCTTGTTGTATTAATGCTAAGAATTATAGAATCACAAATGGTTTGGGTTAGAAGGGACTTCAAACCTCATCTGGTTCCAGCCCCTTGCCGTGATCAGGGCTATCTTGTCCTGGATCAGGTTGCCCAGAGCTCCATCCAGCCTGGCCTGCAGCACTGCCAGGGATGGGCACACCCAGGAGTCTCTAAATCTCAGACTTCATAGGGTAATCTTTGTTTTATGGGACTGTTCTCTTTGTGAATTTGTTTTCAAAACATGAATTATCACACAGGTTTAAAAACAGAGAAAAATATTTTCAGTTTAGGGCAGTTGAAAACATCCATTTTAATTTCTTGGTCTTAATAATGAGAGGAAAAGTGGTATTTGTCAACTAAACATTTTGAAAAATTAATTTTTAAAAGGGAAATAGTTATTCTCAGTGTCAATAGGTTTTGCTGGAACACAGATGTATTTTTATGTGATATGTGGTGGATGTAACATCCCACAAAGAACTGTGTACCTTGGGGAAATCAAATATCCAATATCTAGCTAAGCAGCAATAATGATAGATTGTAAAACCATCTTGAACTATAACGAGTCACATGCACTATTTAAATTATTTTTAAGGAAAATATCCCTTATTTTACAAATTGCATCAATCTTCTCATAGTTGTGATACAATTTATGAGCCACTATACAGTAGTTTTCTTGACTTTGCCCTGTGAGATTTCCACCATGGAGAGTCAGGTTTTCTAAAATTTTTCAAAAAAAAAAAAAAGGTGCCATCATAGGATGATAGAAAATACAGTTTTTTACTGAGAGGATATGGCTTATTCCTTGAATGTATGACCATGAGAAATCTATCCAGATATATGTGAATGAAACTTGCAGGCAAGGAGCATTTTCAGACAAATTCTTTAATGTTATTTTGCTGAAAAATTAATCTTGCTTATAGTTTTTGTAGTAGTGATGGTTTAATCCAATTTTCCTGTGAGTTCTTTAGATACACATTCCTTTGAACCAGTCCTGTCCTTGAGCATTCCTTCCACATTGCTGAGGGAATGTGTTTTAAAAATGCTAAGGGCAATTAAAGCAGGAGGAATTTTTCTCTTCATTCTTGGAAATCCTTATTGGTAATGTCCAAGAAGTTTATTTTTCCTGAAGCTAATGATGAACAATAAACCTGTAGAAACAGCAAGTCCTACCTGAGGGGTCCACAATTAGTGAGCTCCCAAAGGTTGGACAGATGGAAACACTTAGAGGGGCAGGACAAACTGCACTCAGTGGCTGCACTTCCAAAAACTGTGAGATATAAAATACTCTGCCTATAAAATATGTAATAAAGTAGTTACAGAATTCCACAAGATCATTCAAATCTTAATATCTATATAAAAAAGGGAGGTGTGGGGGAAATAAAAGCTGCCTCTTGCTAAGCGTGCTGCTGATACCAAGGAAGGCAACTCTGTTTTCCCTCCCATTTCCAGAATGTGCCCTGAGTCACAGGCCACTACAGGGCAAATCCCCTCCTGGAACAGAGACAGGGAGTGTTCCTGACACCAGTGAGGGCAGTTGCCGAGGGAAAAGGCTGCACAAAGACCCACCTGGCTCCACTGGGCGCTATGATGGCAAAACAACCTTTATGCATTAACGTGCTATCAAAAAATATGAAGACTGAAAGAGAGGAATGTCTTAAAGCCCATGGAAGTGTAGGCAGTGAGCTAACAGTGAGTAATGCCACTGCCCCTGCCAAACCAAGCATTTCCTATCTGATAGATTAAAGTCTAAAAGAGAAATGCTAAACATGAAGGCAATCAGCCTAAAAATATCAGGCACAGATTTGAACAAAACACTCCGTTGTTTGTTTGTACCTGCCAAGGGATGTTTTTCAAAGGCAAGTGTTTTAGGAACACCAGTCCCTTCCCTTGCAGGGAAATCCATAATCATAAGTGACTCGCACTCCCCTTGCACGTGTGCAGAGTGAGGTCTCTGTGTTAAACTGTGCTTTCTAAGCAGGATTAAGCTGTTGGGGTGATGACAGCTGGAGTACGAGTCCAAAGCAATGCTGATGGTGGTGCTTCTCCCCCACCTCCCTCAAGCCTTGTGATGAGATTTAAACTAAGCTCCCTACTTTTGGAGAAGAGAAGGTTGTGTGGAGGCCTCGTAACAGCTTTTCCAGCACTTGAAGGGGTCCCACAAGGAAGCTGGAGAAGGACTCTATCAGGAACTGTGGTGATGGGACAAGGGGCAAAGGCTTTAAACTGGAGGGGAATAGGGTTAGAGCAAATGTTAGGAAGAAATCCTTTACCATAAGCATGCTGAGGCCCTGGCACAGGTTGCCCAGAGAAGCTGTGGATGCCCCATCCCTGGAAGTGTCCAAGGCCAGGGTGGATGGAGCAGCCTGGGATAGTGGGAGGTGTCCTTGCCCACACCAATTGACTTAAGGTCTCTTCCAGCCCGAACTATTTTATGATTCTAAATTTAACAAGAATTTAAAATGGAATCTTGAAGGCAAAGTGAAATCACAAGCAGAACTATCTCCTTAAATCTGAGTTCACCTTGATTTTCAAATGCATTAGGGTTTACTAATACAAGCCCCTGAAAGCCAGACTCAGAGGGTGTTGGGACACCTACTTGTACCTCAGATAGCAAGAGGGAACCTAACCCTGGGAACCTTGGTCTGACTGTTCTGTTGATGAATCCATTGAAAAACCACTGCTTCCCTTCAACTTAAAAATGCCTTTACATGAGAAGAAGCAACGTGAAGGGACAATAATTGAGCAAATAACTCAGTGAGATGCTACAACATTCTCTTCTCTAAGGTGTTGTATGAGCTGTGCTCAGGGAATGTCCGCTGTCTTCTGGGCAGATGAACAACAGCTCCAGCCAAACCAAATGGTCTCCTTTTCAGTTTCCTGTGGCCACCACACTGTGCCCCAAGTGCCTGACTGCACTGAGCAGTGCAGGGTGTAGGCAGTCAACTCTAGGGCCCAACCCCACAGTCAATGGGAGCGTTGTCTGTTTAAGAACTGCACAATCTGGCCTGTCTCCAAGTTTTTACAGGTCAAATAACATAAGGGAATATTTCAGTCTGAACCACTTCCTGAATTCCCGATGAAGAATGTAGAGGCAAAATATAATGAATGGTGGCTGCATTCTACTCCAAACAATAGCTGCTATTTACCAAACAGAGTGGCGTGTGGAAATTAAATGTGAGATTTCCCCCGGTCTTTTGACTTCTTAGAAGCTTTTCCTTCTTTCCACCTGGGATTTGGACTGACTACAGAATTTCCTAGAAATGCATATGGATACAGTAGTGAAGGCTTTTAGAGATGTAAGTCTTCCTTGCAAAGCAGAGTTCTGTATCATTTGAATACCAGGCATGCAGAGCATATGCTGATGTGACCCCTTCTCTTTTGCTCAAAAATAGTCTTTTTAGCTTAAAACAAACACTCCAACACAGTTTGTTGTGTTTTTGTAAACATCCTTAAAATCATTGCTTCACTGGAGGCTTTTTTCCTCACTGAGAAAACAAATGGTATGAAGGGGACAGCACTTTCATTTGAGTGCAAGTCCATTACATCTCCATGGCATCAAACTCGTGTTTACCAGCTCTGGTTACAACACCACAAACATGATACTGTGATATCTATTTTGTGAAAGCAATGAGGGAGTGCCTAAGTACCTTACAGAAAGATTGGTGTGACCTCCTTCACTTCAGGATGTATCAAACCTGGAGATACTCTAATGGGCTCCAAGATTTAGCCTGAACTATGTCTGATTAGTTTTCTGCAGGAATGTTTAACTGTGTCTCCTGCAGGTTGTTTGTGCCATGGAAAATGGACAATATATTTGTAGGTGTAACATTATGTGCATCACTATGCCCTGGTATAAATTGAAGAATTAGCGGAGATAATTATAAAACCTCTTGCAGAGTGAACAGGCAGAGCTTCAGGCCAGCTTTGCTCATGTCATAAAAAAAGGCTAATTACTTATATACTGAATGTATGTTTCACAATATTACAGGAAAGCCTGTAAATTCCAGGTTAGCAGTTGCTTCATTTTGAGAATTAAATCACTATTGCATTAATGGGGGACTTGTGCACTTGAAGGTGAGCCTGTGCTCGAGCACTTTGCCAAATCAGAAACACAGTCATTAATTTGAGCTGCCAAACTATTTTTGTGGGTTTGGACTGCAAATTGGAATACCCAGAGAGATCAGATAACAGCATCCCATGGGAACAAATGAACACATAGGAATATCGATGTCTTCTTGGACTTAACTTGGGGAAAAAAATGAGCTGTGGATCCAACATCTTAGATCACTCTAAAGGGCTTTGGAACAAAAAACATGCAGGAGACATGCTTTGCCTGTAATGGTATAAAGCTGGCACTATCCACAACATTTCTGCAACCGGTTCATTTGATAGGAACTATTATGGGATTCTAATAGGCAGTTTATCCCTGGGAATGTCCAAGGCTGGGTTGAATGGATGGGATATTGAGCAACTGCTCCAGTGGGAGCTGTTCCTGCCCATGGTGGCTGGTTGGAACTAGGTAAGCTTTAAGGTCCCTTCTGTCCCAAACCATTCTAGGAGGTGAGTCAGTTAATATTAATTTTCCTCTTGCTGTGCTTTCTCAGTAGTAATTAATTAATTTCACAAAGTCTTGAGGGTTTGCCATGTAGTCAGGAGGAGCAGTTGTTGCTATAGAAGGCTGGAACCTCCTGTTCAGGTCTTGCATTTGCCTTCTGGCAGTCCCTGGGTTGTACTCCCTGCAGCCACTGTCACATGCCCAATCCCTCTGGCTGCAGTGAAGGTGGAGCCAGGCCCTGCTCGCTGTGCAAGGATCTCACACAACTGCAGTTGTCAGAATTCTTCACTGCAACAAGGGGCAGAAGAAGCTGCAGTGTCTCTGTAAGAAAACTTTGTCTTTCCATGGTCTACATCCAGAGATGCTGAAGTCTCCAGCACTGCTGCTGTGACTTCCAAGGGCTGTTTCCAGGTTGTTTCATTGGTTCTGCATCCAGATCATGCTGGGATGTTCCAGGACCAGTGTAGAAAGAGAGGAATCAGTGCCTGTTTGGATCTGGGTCTTTAAGAGTGCTCTTACAGATTCACCACGTAGGTGATGCAGCTGAGCTACCCATGGCTGACATGGGCACAGGAGTCCATGAAAAGCCGTTCTTTGGAGCTCAGCACCAATATTTGTATACATAGTGTGCAATTTCATGTATAAAGCCAGTTTATAAATATATGCTGCTACTTCCAGACTGGAGCATGAGTTTTTTCAGCCTAGCTTGGCTTAGAGCTCTAATCTGATGTTTGTAAGGCAGGTTTCCAGTTGCACTAGACATCTTCAAAATGTTATTGCTGAGCTGCTCACAAAGTATTCTGATTTCTCTATTAGAAGGTTAAATAGCAAATTAAAAGAACAGCTTTAATTGGAAAGGCAAAACCCAAGACTGTTTCTTTGTTTTGAAGCAACTAAATCCATTTTCAAGTGGGAAGTGTCCAACCTCCTGAAAGTTTGGAGGAAAATCACTTGTAACAAGAGAAATGTAGCAATAGCACACACTTTTAAATGAAAGATAGGTGATTTCCCTGGGAGACAATCAGACTTCTTCTGCAATGCACAGTGAAAGGAAGAATAAAAATATCAGTTTGAAACCCCTGAGAAATGAAATGAAAGTTTAGGAAGAGTTTCTAATTGGCCTAGTAACAACTGCAAATGCTGCTGATCCCCAGGTGCTGCAAAGGACAGCTTGGACTAGATAGGAGTAATTGAAGAAGAGTTATGGGGTGTCTGGGCACCCCAACCTTATGGAGCTGCCAAAAGGCATTGGCAGGGAGACAGACCCCTCTCCTGCTCTCTCTCATCTTTCATCCCTTTTCCTTGGTGATGGAGAGGTAGGGCCTGAACATCTTCTCTGTTTCAGACCATTTCAACGAGCTCAGGCTTTTAACACTTGCTGTGATAGGTGAGGTGTGGTTTGCCCATAGAACTGTATCCAAGCCAATCCTGTGCTGCTTTCTGACAATTTTGCCTAAAATACATTCAGAATGACAATGATGATAAAGCCAGCTGGTGGCCTAAATAAATCCAATGTTTTGATGACAAATCTAGTGTGTCCTGGAAGATTGCATTTCAGAGAACACAAAGCAATTTATGGACTTGAAGTGGGATTCTCAAGATGGGCTTGTTCCTCAGTACTTTTTATGGAATGGATATAGATCTCATGTTTAATTTTTGGGGTTAGGCTGCAGCTTTCCTCTCAAGCTGTGTGCAAACACAGTACCAAGACAGGTGTGCAGGATGCCCTTTTTGAGAGGACACATGGCCCAAACTGCTGCTGCACTGGTGATCTGCATGAGCCATAGTGATGACAGAGCTCTTTAGGTTGCTGTAGGTCTGGGTAAAGGCAACCAGAGGTTTGGGAGGAAACTCTGAGATACTCTGGTGGTGTGCACACATTGGGCAGGCACAGGCACGTGAAGGTTTGTCTGACATAACAGACATGGTAGATGATTTGTCTAACATAGCTGAGTTATGAGGAACAGATGAGTATAAAGGAGAACATTATTCTTCTTTCATATGATTCTTTTAATGTATAGTCAGCTAAATATGTAACAAAATACCCAGCTTTGAAAGTTGTTTGTTTTCCTTCCCTCCTCATATTAGACTTCATCTGCTTGCGTAGCTAATTCTTTTGGAAGGAATCTGCCCCCCACTAAATTTTATAGGTCATTTGATGTAGATTTGCTACATCAGAGACATAAAACAACATGAAAAAACTTGGTGTTTTTTAACTGTTTTCTTACTTGGAGATATTTTTCGCTTTGTTCTCATGCAGCAGATTACAAACAGAGATTTTACTCCTTTATATTCTGAACAGTGGCAGATCTGTGTTGGCATGGTCTCCATGCCAGTTTTCTGTCTGCTGACCTCAGATAATTTTCCTGAATTGTCCATCAAACAATTTACCCAAAGAGCAGAATATTCAATATATGCAACATTGCTTAAGATCTTTAATGCCTAATCAGCACAAGTAGCTCTAAACCATTTCTATGATATTGCCTTCTAAGCTCCTAGTTTGTTGTAGCAATGGTTTCAATTAATCTGCATTTATCCAGTAACATGTCATGTGTCTCTGATTAAATGTAAGCTTGGTTTTCTTTCCTGGGGACTGCAGTTCATTGTCCCATCAATACTCTTGGTGTCACGTGGGTTATGGTGTGTGAACAGGGTTGAAATTAGCTCAGTTGTCAGAATTTGCTCTTGAATTCAGTGTAGCTGGAGATATTTAATTATTAGAGTAATAATAGCCCTGTATTTCCTCCTTCCACAGAACACCCTTCAATAAAGGAAGTGGCTCTCTTAGTCTGCTGGCATCAACACCCATTCTTTTCTCTCTCTTTTCCTCCAAACAACAGTATTTTTTCACAAGTCTATTACTCTGCTGAAGCTTAACCTAGAACCTGTTACTGACCAGTGGGATCTGTTTGGACAAGTGAATTTTCAGACATGTGGATGCTGCTATCTGAAGACTTATATTAATGATCAGTTGCATTACACACTAAAGTATTTATATAAAAAAAGTAATCTTGATTCAAATGATACCTGGAGGTTGTCCTGGCTTGGGTTTATCTGTAATGTAGCAATGCTGGGGCTGTAATCTTTATGCTCTAGACTTCTGTGATCTCTATTTTGTACTGCTCTGCCTCTGGATCCTTGTGGGAATGCATCAATCAGCCTTGTCCAGCAGTTGGCTGGATCACCCCCAAAATGTCACTGCCACCAAACTCATCTTCCTGCCTTCCTGTAATCCTCACAACTCAGCTGTTCTTACTCCAGATCTTTGAGCTTTATCCTTGGCATGCCGCTCTGTAGAATTGGAAATGCGCTTGATTTCTGTTCCAGCCTTTATAAATTAGAAACAGATTATGGTGGGAGCAGTTTTTTCTAGCAAGCACACAAAGGTATTTTTGGCAGTGGGCTGTATGGAGTGTGAAGGGCAGTGATGTGACTCTCTGGGGGTCTGCTTGAAACAAAAAGTGTACAAAGACTGAAATGCCACTTGTGTCACAAGAGCGATGTTCAGTCAGTCATTAAATCCCATCCTGCTCCTCACACCAGGAATAATTCTTACCTTACACAAGTGGAAGTTGATGAAGAATAGATGAGCTTCCTCAGGCCATTCTGGGAACAGATATTACACTGACTGTGTTAAGGACACAAAGCTCTGCCACAGGACTAGGCATTTGGAAGTTTGCCTTCAATTATTCTACTTTCCTGTTGCCTGCATAGTTGGAGTCGGTGCCATTCATGGAGTCTCTCATGCACATGGTGGCCAACATAGAGACAGCTCAGGTCCTGGGTGCTTGAGGGGAATAGTCTATCTAAATTAAAATGCAAATTTAATTCTGACATGACTTAATTCTTACATGACTTTTTAGAACAGTAACAGGACTGAAAGAATTATGATTTGAGTTCCTGTCTGCTTCCCAGCATCTTCCTTTAGTAAAGAGGCAACAAATGGATCTAAACAAATGGGTTTGGACATAAATTTCTGTACAGTCTTCAGGGCAGCCATAGATGTTTTTGTGTGTGTTCATATGAGAAACGTTGCTACAGGAAGTCCAAATGTATAGTCCATACACATAATGCCCATTTGGGTAGTCATGGCTAGGAATATCAACTTGATGTACTTGGCTGCATAGCAGCTGATTTTTATCTGAAAACGACCTTTTATACTGACTGGGGGTCTTTAGTTGATCAGGGTTGCCTGGAAGTGTAAAACTGGTTCTTGGCTACACATTTTGACACGTGGCAAAAATGAAGAACAATGTTTTATAGTCTCACTGGAATTTGAAATCTGGTTAACTGGAAGCCCTTCAGTGTTTTCAGTTCCTTGGACAGCAGCCACTGCAGTTACATAAATGCAAAATATTATTGGAATAGGTAGTAGGTGTCCTTCCTTCCTTAGGAATTGCCCCACTTAAAACCTCAGTTCCTGTCCCGTCCCAAAAGTTCTTTATGATCTTGTTTTTTTAAGCTATGACTCAGTTCCCCTGCCTTCTCCTCTTCTAGGTTGAATCCAAGGTTGTCCAATTCTTTTCCCTACATGGTCTGGAGCAGTGGGTATGATGTGTTCTTGTTTACAGAATGCTAAAGCAGAGTATTTCTGAGATGTTTACAGGTACTTCCTGCCCCAGAGGAAGAATAGAGGATTTCCATCCTCCTCAGCAGCAGCGCCTTGGCCTTACTGGAGCCAAGGAACTCGAGCTGTGTGATCTCTCCCTTCCTGTTTCTCTTGCTTGACGCAACGTGGTCAAGTTGTTTGATGTGTACAGTGAAGGATACAGAGACTCCAGCTTGCTAAATTCACCCTTTATTTCCTTTATTACCTTCCCTACTAGGAAGCTGTGAGGACTAACCTTTTTTTCTTTGCAAGTGTGATGAGGTCCAAGATACTCTTGAAATACTTGGCCGCCCGTATCAGGAAATCTGGACTCTCAAGGCTGGCTTTTTTCACTTTCTTGACTAACCAAATGTTTCCAAACACTTTTTGCATCTCTTCCTTCAGGGGGTCTTTCCTTGAACTCTTTGACAGGTGAACAATAGATGGAAGTGGCACCTGAGAAATGCTAAAATGTTCTGCTTGGAATTTCACCTCTTATATTTATGGTCTGTTTAACTACTTTGAAGAAGAAGGATTCTGTCTCTATACCTTCTAGGAAGTTTTTTTTGCCCTTGTCAGACCTTATATTATTCTGTCTTCTCTTACTGTGTAGTTCTCTGGGCCCCCATTTCTCACTGTAGAGTTCCCCTTACTGTTGAATGTGGCATCTGGCTGCTCCTGCCCCACCCACCAGATCCTGCAGCTCAGCCAAAGAGCCCAAGGATGCAAATAGCAGGATGTGGCTTTCTGAATGCTGAGACTGTGTCGGAATGTTCCCTGCTAGTGGCAAATATTTTCATTATCACTGCTGTAATCATCTGCCATCTGTGGCCACAGTCATCTTTGTGACAGCTCAACACTCTTCCTTCCTTAATAGGAAGGTTCAAACTTCAGGTTAATAATAAACAACAGGGTAGACTTACGGAATTGAGGAATCTCTTGGCTTATGCATTTTTACTCCCGTCTTGCAACAGTGAATGGATCAGTCTGTGAAGTCCAAACCTGTTTTCTTCCTCATGTTTGGCATTCTGGTACATATAACAAGGCCAGCTTAAAGCTCTGGAAGTATCTCCATGTTCCTCCCCTTGGAGCTGCCTTCAGGGTTAATATATCTCAGGGAAGTCTGTTCAAACCTGGGTGGTGCCAAGTGGGTCACTCGCTCAGCTCATATCCACAGCAGCTTTAGGAATAGGACACTTGGACTGACACTGCCACCAAAGGTGGTGCATGTTCATAAACTGTGACTGTGTGGTGTAGGAACAGTGCATGTCACAGCTTTGTGGAAGGGCTGCCGGTTGTACTCCTGCAATGTGGTGTTTGCATGACACATCAGCAGCTTTTGGTGCAAGAACAACACAATTAGCTGACTTGTTTGGTTGTTTGACTGCCTCAGCCACTTTGTACCTTGTGGTGGGTTTGGGTCAAGCCTTTGAAAATGTTCCCATTGCAGTTAAGGAGTCCAAATAGGGTCCTGAAACATTTTGTGCTGCATGTTTTCTGATTGTTTTCTTATCTCCAATGTAAAATAGATTGCTTTGACATTTCCAGAAAGTCTTTCTAAAGCCAGACAGAAAAATAATAGAGAATATTTGATTCTTGTTTTTTGGACAGAGATCTAAATGCTTGAACTTGAATACTTATATGGGTGTGATTTTGGTTCAGATTCTTTTGGCACTAATAGTGAAATATTTGGATTGTTCTACTCAGAGTATTCTAAATGATGCATCCTTTTCTTCAAGTCTCAGTGCTTAATGATTTCTGTTTCCATAGATCTGACCTTTTATCCAGGCTAGTTCATGTTCCCTCCTGATACTGGAGAAGACATTTTGAACAGATTTACAGGCTAGTAGGAAGAACTTAATAGTGATTATAGCTGGTATAAAGAAAAAAACCTAGGCCTTACCTTGCTGTCTATAATCCTGTATTACTGTTTTCCATACCATATTGCTCCAGAGGCCATATTGTCAGTTGTTTAACCAACTTCCAGATTTTATTTCCATCAACTTCCTTAACTGCTTGGCTGGTGTTTGTGTAGAGGCATCAGGACAAGGGAGCCTGGATAACATGGAGATGACTTGAAGCTGTTTGTGTTCTGTGCCTGAGCCTTGCATCAGGCTGCTGATACAGCCTGGCTGCCCTCTGGGTGATGCCAAAATACCCTGCAAGGCACAGGTTTAGGGCCTAAAATTTTGCTGCTGTGGAAGAAAGGTCTCGTGGCAAAATGTTTTCAATCCTTTGCTTAGGAGAGTTCAGCTGAATTTTGCAACAGCACTTAAGTGAACCCTGATGTTCTGTTAGACTTATCCTTGGCACATCTTCCCTTTTGGAAGCTTAAGGGGGAAAACAACATTGACAGAGCGTGAGCCTTGGCCTGGGTTATGCAGAGTACAAGTGGAGGAGTCCAAAGAAATCCCAGTCATGAGGGCTTTCCAACATGAAAGGTAAAGGGAGATCCACCTCAGGGTCTGGATCCTTTCTGGATCTTTTAGAGGTGTGTGGATGGGATGGCTCTCAGTGCAGCATTGGTGGCTGTACCAACGAACAGAGGTGGGAACACTCCCAGGCTGGTTGGGCTGGTGCTGAGGGCCTGTGTGCAAGAATGTTTGCTAATTGCTGACACAACAGAGTGTTGTCAAAACTCAGGGGAAGAGCCAGAGCCACGATGATATAATATTAACTGTTAACAAAAATGTTGGCTTTTATGACTCTTCCTCATTGCCAACTGGGCCGTGGTTTGGCTTAGTGATGCACAACAGCAGAGCACAAAGATGGTCCATGTACACAAGGTGATGTCTAATGGAGGAGAGGCAGATGGAGGGAGGAGAAACAGCACATGTGCAGAGGGGCTTTGGGAGATAATGAGACAGGTTTCTGCAATACATAACTTAAATATATTGTGAATTAACCAAATACCTGCAGAAGTGTTTGGTACAATATCAGCAAAAGGTATCTCCCTTATCTGGTGGATATTTTCTATATGTTTTCACATCCTTTGTGGTTAGAAAACTTTTCAGGATGGCTCCTGTGGGAAGATTTCCTTACTGTATCAATAGTTAGAAAAATCAGCTTTCCATCACTTAATTAGAAAATACATCATAAACATCTTCAACTAAAACTGGAGACTTTTTATAGTGTTGTTCCCATTAGTTCCCTACAAAGGGGGTAAGCTCTTGGCAATGTAATTCTCCATCTGTTTCTTACATGTAAAGAGAGTGGTTTCAGGATCCATGACGTGCGGGACCTGCTTTACATTCTGCTCACGAATGCCTGAGTAATGCCATAAAAATGATGTGGGGAAAAAAAAGCTTCTTTTCATCTGCTGCACTGTAAGTCAAAGCATTTGGCTGGATTCTGAGGTCAGAAAAGGACCATTATGGTCGTGGTGCCAGACCTACAGGCCATAGCATTTCACCTAGTGGTTTCCATATGGAGTCTGAAAACTGGGAAACGGTTGTTTAAAGGAAAATCCACTCTAGTCTTGAAATGTACTGACACAGTTCCCCTAAAAGGGATCTCCTGAGCATGTTTTTATAAAAAGAGTAAAAACTGGTAACTTTGGTGAATTTTAGTAATATCAAATTTTTTGAGTCATTGTTAAAGTACACCATGTAATAGTATGGTGACCTGAAAAGTAGGACAGGGAAAGAAAGCTTTAAAATCAGAGAGCTCCAACCTTCAAAGCAATGCTATAAATCCACATCACAACCACTTGAAGTAAGAATGAGGGGTGACTGGGAGCAATCAGCACCCCCTTTGTCAAGGTAAGGATGACTCTGAACCAAGAGAAGTTACAAAGCAGCTGACATGTGATTAAAAATGGAAAGAGATGCAATCCCTCCTCAAACAACAAGGATCCAGCTGTGGGCTGTTTTTGCCAAAAGTCCTCAGGAGATTGGCGTCGGCAATATTGTGTCAGATTATTTTTGGTGGGCTCATATTTTAGAGGCATAATGCCAAAAAATATAAATGACTGAGAGGCTTTTGGATTGCTGGGGGTTGTCAAGCCCCAGAGATTTGCCATCTTTTGATCAGATCCCAGGATGGCATTTTCAACAACATGCACAGACTGCTCTGGTTGGACAGATGTTCACGTTTACCATCCTTGCATGTGGTGATCTGTCCCCCTGCACTGCCCTCATGCACAGAGAGGCCACATTCTGCCCATGAGTGTGTGAGGCTTATATTGAAAACCATGGAAAGAGTTTGGCTGTGAATGTTGTCTGTATTTTATCAGCCGCTGTTGGATGTTTCACCCATTTTTGGCCAAGGAGGAGGTGTTCAGGTCCCTCTTGCTGCACAAGGCTGTTAGGAGGAAGACAGAAGCAGACAGGCAATAAGCCTCTCAGGAGTGTCTTCCAGCTGAAGGTTAAATTCAGCTTAACTGTTTGCCTTGTGGTCTCTTTAGGGTGGATCAGCAGAGGAGAGAAAATGTGCATCCCCAAAGTGACTCTCTAGTGTTGTTGTTTACTAAAAATGCCACTTGATTCTGAATGTCCAGGATTGGGATAGAGAACAGCAAATGCTCTCTTGTCCAGTGACAATATTATTGATATTATCAGGGATTATCAAGTGTGATTTCTAAAGACATTCAGATTCTATGACTCAGAGATATGTAGATGAATTCCCAATCCCTAAAAATTCACTAGCAGCTTTGATCTGAGGTGAGGCTCTTTATCAGGAACAGTCACCTGTATTGGAGCTCTAAGTTTTTAATTTTATGCCACCTTGAGGGATTTCTGTGGTCTCCTGTCTTGATAATTAATATTAACCAATGACAGACACAAATGCAGCTGCAGTGTGTTGTAGATTTCCAGATTTTAGTTTAATACATGTCGAAGTCCTCTTTGAAATAAAAATCCATCATTTACAATTTGTTTTAGTGAAATGAAACTTTAGTTGAAAACCTGATTTTCAAAATATTAGCAGAATCTTAGAACAAGTAATATATTCTAATCTAAAAGGCTAATGGTGTTACAGGTGCTCTGAAATTCAGCAGAAGGGATGACAAAATATAAATGGCTTCCAAACCCTTCAGTTTCTCTCCCTTGGAGGATGAGCACATTTCTAAAGAAATTGGAGCAATGTTTCATTTTGTTCAATCTCTCCTGATCCTTAAAATAATGCAGTAAGTCTTTTGGATGGAGGAGCACTTGACTGCTGCTCAGATTTGTGTGGGAGAAGTCACTGTCTCTGCTAACATGGCTTTAGTGTTACTCTTCAAGTACTTTATCTGGAAGTTTTAAAGTAAAATGCATCCACCTTCTACCTCTCTGCACTGTCAACGTAGCAGGACCATTTGGCATTCCTGAGAAAACCCCTCTGTGAGCCCAAGTGGGGTGACTTCCTGCCTCTTTGACAAACTGATCCAATTCCAGCTTATGGATTTGGACTCTGGTCAGGATTTTCCCTTTCTTACCCATCTTGGATAAAAGCAGGGTCTGGCCTTTGCCTTTAGGATATTCCTGATTAACGAATCTTCTAAAAGAGATCACACTGAATGAGGGAGCCCAGCAGGGACTTTCCTTCTTGGCTTTTGCTAAGGAAATTGTCCCTTTTCTGCAATGGGGGCCCTGGTCCATCCATTGTGGACAGCTATGAATCCTGTCAAGTTATTCATCACTCTCATCATTTTTGGTGGAGTTCCACAGGGTACATATAAGTCGCTTAAATATATATTGTGTAATTACACATTGTATTGAGAGACAGAGGAATAACTTTTATACTGTCCTCTCCCCATTTTAAATGTTGTGATGCCTTTTTGGTTTTCCTAGGAAGGTGTTCTCTGTACCCCTTCTTAGAGACCTCCCTTGCGTCCTAAGGCAGGTTTTGCTGTCTTGATGTCTTTTTATTAATAGAGGCTTCCCCCTCTTAGGCTTCTTGGGAATTGCAAGGCATTTTCTCATGGATTTTTGTGTCATGACATTTGACAACATGAAAAAATACATATTTTTTAAAAAAGCCATGTGTTCCTTGGCTTCCCCCTCGATGGCTGGTTGCCCTGTTTGTTTATTGGCCCAAGAAGCTGCTGCAGGACACAAGATCACAGAAATCCCCTCTCTGTCACGCTGCTTCTGGGAAGAAGCTCTTCCAAAGCTAAGCCGCTCAGACTAATTTTAAAATAGAGGAATTCTTTGAGGTCCACCCTTTTAGATGGAACTCATTGTCTTTTCTTGGGAAGGGAATCTCGTATCTCCCATCTTCATTGTGATATAAGTCTTCTATAGCTGGGCTAACCCTGTTACTTACTTATACTCTTCCTCTAATTGCCAGGAAACCTTTTACAGCTCTGTAAGAGTCAAGCACTAGGGTTTTCCCAAACAGCATCGTGCCAAGATATTTAGACCCTAATTCCCCCCACATGATGCAATTGCTAATTGGGAAAGATCAGCAGCACACAGCTTGCTGAGGGAGATTCAATCCCCACTCCTTGTCACAGCATGTCTAATCTTTGGGAGATGGTTCGTGGACTTGCAGTATTTGGCAGTTCCCAAGCAGTTGCTGGGCTGGGAAGAAGGATCACTGATTGTCAACCTCAAGGGTTTAAGCAAATATGCCTGTAACGTCTATTTGTGGAAAGAAAAACTCTCTGCATTCTTACAACACCAAGTCCTGGGAACGGGTAGGGATTTCAGAGATCTATAGCATGAATCACAGGATGTTCCTGCAGTTTGTGTGAGGCACAAAAATGAAATCTCTGACTCTTGTGTTTCCAAAGTCCTAGTCCAGGCTGCTGGAGCTGCATGGCTGGAAAAATCAAGGTGATGATCTGAAGGAAAGGGATGACTGAGAGGGACCCCATCACTGTGTCTGAAGGGAGGGGGTGGAGGGGATGGAGCCAGGCTCTTCCCAGAGCTGCCAAGCAACAGGACAAGAGGCAACAGGCAGGAACTGATGCACAGGAAATTCCACCTGAACACAAGGAGGAATCTCTTCACTGTGTGAGTGACCAAGCAGTGGAACAGGTTGCCCAGAGAGGGTGTGGAGTCTCCCTCACTGGGGATATCCAAGCACTGTCTGGACACAACCCTGTGCACTGTGCTCTGGGATAACCCTGCTGGAGCTGGGAAGTTGAGTGACCTACTGTGGTCCCCTCCAACCTGACCCATTCTGTGTAAGAGAAGCCCTCACTGTTGAGCCCCAGAGAGGAACAGCAGGTTGTGCTGGTACTGCAGACCTTGAGGAAAAGAAAACAGACAGAGTCTGACAAGGCAGACTTTGCTGAGGAATTGGAGTTATGGGTCATTGTTTTATCTAGATTCATATAAAAATGAAGCTTGGTTATTCCACAACCAAGTGAACCTACGAAGTCTGCCAAGGTCAGATCCTGGCTCAAAGTTTCCATCTATGACTCGAAGTAACTTTGGGCATTGTAGATGTGGCACAGACCAGGAGTAACAGAGAACAAGGGAAACGATAAAGCTTCCAGAAATTGTGTGTGTGTGGAGAGTAAGTTTTGGAATAAATTCCCTTTCAGTTTTGCTTGAGTTCTTCAGATTGACAGCTCTTCCCATCCTCTCCTGTGCTTGCTGTTGTGATGCCCTCAGAGCCTTTGCAGAGTTACCACAGCAGCTGGCACACAGTGTTTTGGGACCTGCCCAGCCCCAGTGCCCAAGGTCTCACTGAAGGAACCATCCCCACTATTCCACTCATGGGAGAGTAGACACCTTAATGTGCATGCCTTTGTAAATATGATTACTTTACTTTCCCTTTATTTTGCCAGTGATGTCAAATACAAATGGGAATCAGGTCTGTGGTAACCATCTCAAAGTTAGAAACAAAGTCATTTTTCTAAATAGGAGTCTTAGTCTGCCTTGATACAAAAGGAAGTCTTTGAGCTGATTAACTTCTATTTAATTACTTGCCTCTAAGCTTCAAATAGTTAAGTGGAATCAAATTAAAAAATGAAAAAATAATAATAATTTAAAAAAAATCTTTCCATGTTTTGCTAAGTGAAAAAGAAGGAAAAAATGAGTGGTGGTCTGAGGGATCCAGCTTCAATCCCAGTTTCTGGTCTGTGACAGAACCTTTCCTGAGCGTATTGAGCTCTGCTGATGCCAATATCATCCTAATTGTTAAACTGGGTTTGAGGCATAAACTGTTGTAGCTACAGAAACAGCAGCAAGCAAGTCATTGAAATGCACAGCTTTCTGGGGGGAATGGAAAGCACAGCAAGATACAGATGCAAGTCATTCTTCCAAGCACAATAGTCCATGTTTAAAACAGATTTTGCACTTCAAATTTATCAGTCCTCTCTAATAAAATGAGTGGGCTTTTGGTATCAATAGCCTAATGTATTCCTTAGGCTTTAGTGGTAGAAACCAAATGAAAGCCAGGGAGAAAAAAGTCTTCACTAAAAGCGAGTCCATCTGAGGCTGGGAGGTAACAAGTATAGTCTACATAGTGGGGAGAAGCTGAAGGGCAGCCAGGACGTCAACAGGTAGATCATGTTTCCACAGCAAATTTCTGAGTCATCTGAGTCATCCTCTCCCAGGGAGAAGATTGGACAACCATCTCACCTCTTGCTGTTCTTTGGAATCATGACCATAAGCTCTGGGGACTGATGTGTATATGATACATGGGGGGGAAGTCTGTACACATCAGCATCAGCCACTTGCACCTCATTACTTCTGCAGAATGGTGCTTTCCATCCAAGCAATTATTTGAGATCTTTTGACTGAAATGTGGGCACACAGAGGTCTTTTCTCCCAAGCTTACATTACATTTCCAGGACACTTTATGACCGTGGTCTGGAATTTGTTATCAATATGTATGGCATAAAATTGCACAAAATTCATTTTTTCATGTTGGCCTTGATCTTTTTTCTCTCTGTTACCCTTGATTACCTGTTGGTTGTCTTCATTGTTTGTGTTGAAATGACAGAAGAAGAGGGAACAGCTATTAACATTAATACATGAAGTAAGAGAGTGGAGGAGGTAGGAGGGAGGCAATAAGTGTTGAAAAGCAGCAAGCTGAAAAAAGACATTATTTTGGTGCAGTGCATAGTAAATTTGTGGTTCTCATTCCCCTCATAGTTAAGAGTCCTGGAATTTGGCAGGGTTCCATTTCTAAGGCTAATGAGTGTGTTCACAATTAAAAGAGCATGGATGAAAGAACATGGTGTTTACGAAGTCAGGGTACAAACCAAATGGGTTTGGGGGCACCATAGGGAGGAATGTGACTCCCCCTCAATATTTTTTCAATGTTTATCTCCCGTGGAATATCTTGCACCTTCCCCTGAGGTGCTTATGTTGGTCATGGTGAGATCATGCCAATACATCCCTGGTCCAATCTGGGCCCCTGTAATTGTCCATTTGTTTCGGGTTTCATTTCAGTGATTTGGAACAAAACTGTTATTTTGGTTTCAGAATTAAAGATTATGAATAACCTAATTCGATCTGTGTGTTTGACCTAATCTGTTGGACTGCCCGTACCTGGGCAGTTGGGAAAGCAGGGGAATGGCACTGTTACCTCCCCTGCTGGAGAGGAGCCCCTTTCGGATTAGTAACTGAATACCAAACTCATGCATTTGTCAAGGAAAGGAGAGGATTCTGGTGCTCTCACACTGAGTTCATTTTACTACAGGCACAGCCTGCATCCTTCCAGGAAACTATTGTGGAACCTGGAACTGTCCGGAGCAAACCAGGAGATCTGGTCACTCTAATACTGGATTTTTCCACTGTAACTCAGTTCCACTTGGTCTTGCCAGAAGTTTCAATCTTTGGTTCCTTGTTTTCATATGTTATTCTGCAGTGCTCTTGACCACAATAAAGAGCAGTTTAAAAATATATGAATACGAAAGAGCAGAGGATTATGAACCAAGGTAATGTTTGTTCAAAAATTGCATAATATGTCGAGGGATTTGTAACCATTTAACAGCCATTAGTGAGCTCTGACAATGAACTGATAGGCTGGCAAATCCTTATTTTAAAGAATAAGAATTGTGGTTAGCTGCTGCAGTGTGAAAATGAATGTCGTCTTACTTTGTGGCAGAAGTTGATGAATGCAGTAATTTTGATGCATACAGGATAATTTTTTTCATCTCTCTGTGTGGTAGCCAGCGTGAGGTCACAATCAGGTTTCCTGTCTGCTGGTGCTTGGCCAAAGGAGCACAGGGTGTTAATTTAGCTCGAAGATGTCTGGGTAAATCTCTAGGAAGGAAGTTTGCAGACAGGAAGGAGGGGTGTGGATGGGAAAGGCTTGCCCTGTGCTGGGCTGCATTGAATGCAGTCTCAAATCACAGCAGATGGATAAGAAAGAATTTCAAAATTAATGTACAATCTGGAGAATTAAATTCTCTATCAGGCGACCTTAAAGCCTGGCAGCTGCTGTGGGGCTGATAAGGAGCGGAGCGGCCGAGGCCTTCCCAGGGCAGGCCCTGGGCCCTGGCTGGCACTGCAGAGCGTGAATCAGAGGTTAATTCTGGCCCCCAGTGATAGCTGAGGGGCTCTGGCCTGTGCCTTCACTGAACAACGTGCTCTCTGGAGTTATGGGAATCAGTCCCTTTTTCTTTTTTTTCCCTTTTTTTTTCCCCCCTCCCCTTCAGGCAGTTTTTCCCACACTGCCTCCTGTCCTTTTCATTCCAGAGCATGCAGTGCACAAATACATATGTGCATTAGCTCATGTGTATAGTATATCGCAGTGCCTGTGCCAGTGACTGAGCACAGCAGTGTTATCGGGCACGGGGGAGGCAGCCAATGCCACACAGCACCCTGGCTGTGCTTGGGCTCCAAGGATAACAAAACCATGTGGCTTGTGCTATGGGTGGGCAAAGCTTACAAAGCTCAGCTTGCAGAGACAGGGAGCTACAAGTGATTCTCCTCCCCCTTTTCCCTTGGTTTCTCACTCAGGTCCAGTGTCATGAGGAAAGCCACACTTCTATCATGTGTGACAAAGGAAACCTCAGTGTGGTGGCAGTGACTGAAACTGCTGTGGGAGAAATGATTTGCTTTAACCTCACAGAAATCAAACTCCGTGAAACTGAAAATGTTCAATTCACTCTGCCTGAAGCCAAATGCCAGAGACACATTAAAACATCTGCTCGAGTTTATAACCTGATTGACTTTGCCAATGATAAAATGGATTTTAATATGATAATTTGAGTGCCCGAAGAAGTGGTATTAAATAGTTTGCTATTCTTGCCCCAGGCCACTAATCATTTGAGTCCTAATCCGAAGCTCCCTGAAGTCCAAGGGTATGTTCTCGCTGCCAGGCTTTGGGTGAGGTCCATTTCTTCCTGGGGCTATATCAGTGTGTTTGAACACAGCATTGGCAGCTCAGCAGCTCTGCTGGGTGAGCATTCGTGTGAAACAGAGTTTCTGGTGAGGTTTCAGCACTGCTGCCTTTTCTCTGTTTTAAAGTAACCAAAATACACAAAGCATGTGGTATCTTGCTTTACGTGGAAGCACCAAATTAGGGAAAACGTAACTGAAGCTCTATTTTCGTTTGCTTCAAAGTTGGATGAGGGTCAGTAATTAGTGTGAAAATACCAATACATTTCACAACAAATCTGTACTCACACTTCTGGACCTGCTGTTCAAAAATTACTGTGCTGCTGCTACAAATAATGATTGGATTCTCCCAGTGTGCAAGGACTTAATAGAGTGACTATACAAAGAACTTCTACTTTTTACTTACATGATTGCTCTGTAAGAACAATTTACAGTGTACTGTAACCATCTTTCAGCTGAACACTCCTTGGGACAGAGGTCACATTATCCCTGTTTTCAGAGGTTAGACAGTTTTGAGTTCTGTCACAGATCTCAAGGCAGTCAATCTGTGCTGAGGGCACCTATTCTTGTTTAGTTTGAGTTTGTAGTGGGTAGTTTTTAGGTAGTAATTTCTTTCTAAGATTTTGCCTCCTCTGATGGTGTCCTGTTAGCAGAGCTCCAGTCAGCCTCCTGTTAGTGGGTCATACTTGGAGGTTGGTGCTTTCTAGAGGTGATCTCATTGACAATCAGGTACCATCAGTTGTCTTTCGTGGACACAGCGCACTCCCCTCGTCTGGCATTTAATCTTCTGGCTTTACCTGCTCTGTGAACTGCAAATCACTTCCAGTTTTCTTTGTTTTGATCAATCTTCTCTATTGATGCTGTAAGTTTTTATTTATTGGACTCTTCCATAGCATGTGCTAACCTGGTGTCTTTTGCAGTAGAGTCTGATCTTGGGGGTATTTCTTAGTGCTGCCTTAATAGAAACATGAAAAATAGGAATTCATACCTGTATATCCTTAATTACCCCAGGGACTTGCTTTCTGGATTTGTATTGCCAGTTTTTGTACCTGTGGATGTGTCAGCTCTAGGATTAAAGCAGCTCTGCTTCCCCAAACTAGCCCTAACTTCTCCTAACTAATGCTTGGTGCTCTCAGCCTCTCTGGCAGCACAGAGGATTAGCAAACCCCCACCTCTCCTCACCATTTGTCCCCATCAGAACTATCTGTAAATTGAGTTTCAGTGCTGGAAGGGATGCTTGAAAATGAGAACGTGTGATGCTACAAACTCGCTGAAGGCCTGAAAGAGCAGAGTACCACAGGTATTGTTTTGGTTTTATTTGGCAGGAGTGTGTCTGCAGAGAATGTGGCACTGATGAAAGCCATCAGTTCAGAGCAAGAGGCTGGATCTGTTGCTCAAAGGTGAAGTTATCCAAAGGATTCTTAGGTTCTCAGGGGAGATTTGGGACCACTCTGATCTCAGTTCTGAGCACAATGCAGAGATCAAGTTTCTGATGGTTTGGGATGGGGCTGTAACTTCAGCTTGAGCTAAAATGTCGGTTCAGAAATGCATCAAACTTTGTGGTCAAGAAGTGACTGGAGAATCTCCAGGCAGATTCTTACTCTCTGGTAATATATTGTGTGTTAGTTCTATCTCTTGCATCTTCTTCTGTTGTTTAGGACAAGGTAAAGTTATATAATTGATGCTGTTAGCTAACACTTTTGAGGAAACTTTTCACACTTTTAGGTCATTCACCAACAGAATGAATATAAACATGAATTTAATGCATAAGTATTTGCCAAGTAGCTCAGAGGATTTATTTCTAATGAATGAATTATTTGCAACCTATGCCTTCTGATTTTTATTGCAGGATTTTAATAGGCTACAGTCTTCTATTTTATCAATGCTTTCTAAATAACGATCCAGTGCTGTAAAATGAAATAGAAAAATTAATAATAGCTACTCTGAAAAGAAAAATGAGTATTGATCTGAGCAAGAAGTTTAGGATGACTCATTATTTGTGAGGCACATAAGCACAAATAAAAGGATGGCTGTAAAACTAATGGAAACCCAAAGGAAATCAAGGTGATTCAAGTACCTGAATCAGTTCTCTAATAAGGATGTATAATGGTGAATGGCCACAGAAAGCAGATTTTGATCAGGCTGAAACTTGAAAAGAGGGCAATATGGATGTGAATAGTTTTCATTTCCCTCCCCCTTTTTAACATGAGGCATCCCTTCTTTGAGGGAAATATCTCAGGAGGCAATCACGGGGTTTTTTGCAGTGTGCAGGGATCTCACAGTGTGATGTTTTCATCTGGCAGGTCTTTGTTACCTCCACTGTGGGCCCTTCTACTGGAGAGAAGGCAGACATTACTCAGAATGAGCAGGGAGACTGTCTGTTAGGAGTGCTGGGGCTTTATTTCAAATGCAAGCCTTGCCAGGGAAGCTTTGTCTGCCTCTCTTGTGTCCTGCAGCTCCATGTGCAGGGCTGTGTTCCAGGGCTGTAACTGCAGAGCCTTTGCCTTCCAACGGCACTAACCTTGCAGTATTCACCAAGTGCACCCTGAACAAGTGAAACAGGGAAATGCTCACAACTGAGTCACCTGCTGCTCTTACAGTGCACAAAACTCAGGTTTCTGCCAAATGTTTGGCAGAACTAGAGATGTACCTATTTTTATTTTTTTTTTACTTAAACAGTTTTGTTCCAACAGAAAATACATCAATGGAAAAGCTGTAACTAAACACAGCTTGAAACACTTTCATAGCACTGACACACCTGTTGACCTGGAGGGGCTTTGGCTTTAGCTGTGTTAGCAGGGACCAGGATCATGCTGAGGATTCTGAGTGGTAAAATGTGGGTTGGGCAACAGAGATATCCAAAAACACATAACCCAAAATGTCTTGTTCAGTCTCGTCCTCTCTGCTCACCAGGGTGCATTTGCACCTGATGCTTTTCTTCCAGTCTTTGACCATAAAAATGTGCCAGTTCAGAAAAATTACGGACTTTGTAAAATAGAACCAGGATGCATTACAGGGGGAAGTTGGACCTTAGACCTTGGTTTGCTGGAGTTCTTGCTGGGACAGCCTGGCAATATAAAACAGCCTCAAAGGGGGAAAATCCTGCCATGAGGGTGAAAGGTAGAAAGAAAAGGTATTGATGTAACTGTTATCAGTCCCACCTCCCTTTCTCTGTATTTCTTCATTAAAATTCTTACTTGATGCAATTTTAAAATAGACCTCAAGTCCAAAGTGTAGATACCCCTGGAACTTGTTTAAATTGAATTTGTGCATGCTGAGCTTTGCTCTTGTTTCTTATGAACAAGTTCCTTTGCATCCAATGTTTGTAGCTGGAATCCATGCAACTCCTAAGAGGGTGTGCATAACATGGAAAAAAAATATATAACAATTGCCAGTTGCCAGAGCTAACAACAAGCCAAATGCAGGGAGTTGAAGCTCTGTGCATGCCCCAGGGTGGGTGCAGCAAACACAGGGCAATGTGCATCCCCAGCTGCCTTCAACTTGTGTCCCACAGCTGATCTGGAGCACTGACACGAGAAGCAGAAACTGCTGTGGGAGTAATGACAGTCACTTTGGGTTCTGCATTTAGTGCTTTGACTTTTCATTGAGAGCGAGCAAGGAAATGGATCATGCTCTTGAAATATATTTGTATTCTTCTCATGTGCTTTATTGAAACCAAGGGTTTACTTTACTTAGGTCAGTGAATGGCTTCATATTTTTAGTGAATCATTCTAAACCTGAAGACCTGGTTCAGCTGCAGTATTTTAGGAGGCAGCTGTCAGTCAGACATCTCTGAGCTGCTCCTATCCTTTTCAGGATACCTGAGTTCAGTGGCTGTGCTTGCTCTCAGATAAGCCACTTGATCTGGGTGACTCATTTTGCTTGTGTGGAGGTGCTGAATGTAACACTCTTTCATAAGATGCTCTGAGACCTCACAAATGCTGCCAAGGGAAAAAGTGGTACCTCAGGCAGCTTGAAAACCCAAGGCTGAATTCACTGAGGAGAGGACCCATCTGATTCTTGGGGAGGCCAGTGCAGGAGGCAATGGCTGATAGCAATCCCAAGTACAGGTCTTGGATTTAGCTCAGGCTACAGTGATTCGTGGTTCCAGGTTCCTGCTCAGCCCATGGTGTTGGGCACAGTGGTAGACATCACCCTGCTTAATAATCCTAAACCTGAGCTCTGGATTTTGCACAGTATAGTTAGCACAGCACAAATTCAATGTATTTGAATATGTGCTGGTTGTTCTCATCCTGTGTATTCTTTTCGTTAGAGGTGGGGCTGAATTCAACTTAGGGAGCTAAATATTTCTGAACTTATAATTTTAAACCCTGCAATGTCATTTTTAGAATGACTTGTGCATGTCTTCTTAAGAGCTTAAAAAACCTATTGACTGGCTTTTCCTGGGAACCCAACTGCACATGGACTTCATGCACCACCTTTACAGAAGTCTCCCTGTGCTCACAAAGTCTGTGTAATCAGAGCTGTCTGATACGCCAAGTAATTCAGAATCATAGAAATTTAGCATTAACTCAGCCTGACAGACCCAGCAGAACAGTCCACCTCAAGGTTTTAGTGCTTTTTCCTCCTCCTCAGCTGCTCTTTTGCCAGAAATCCAGCTTTTTCTTCAGCCTTCTCTGTGACCCGGGTCCCTTCCCTGCGGAGAAAGCTTTGGAAAACCCAGTCTGTTATTCTCCAACACCAGTTTTGTTCTTTACTAATGGAACACATGAACTTGATTTTGGCTGTTGGAAAACTTTACTTAGTTTCATTTTGGTTTGGCTGAAACCTTGCCCTCTTCCAATTAATGAGCATGAGGCTTGTCCTGGGATGTCTCCCTCCCACCTCAGTAGGGGAGAGGTGTCTTGGGTCCTCTGTTAGTCACTGATGTAGGAGAAGGGAAAGCTGCACGCTGCAATTCTCTTTCCATTACAGACTCAAAGGGTGGGATTAGTTCCCTCTTTCTCTCTGGGAAACTGAAGTGGTTCATCTCTGCTTTTCATTGGGGAAAGTGTCTTAGAGTGAATATTTCAGAGCTGTTTCAGTGCAAGTGCTCCAACTTGGATAGATGAGAGCCTTTTTGGGTTTCTTACCCATGCTTGACATCACTTTGGCAGTAAGAAATGTTTCAGCCAGCCTCTGAGGGAGTCTGTGGAGAATTCCTGCTGGAATGTTGTGCTACTCTGCTCTCCACTTTGTGACTCTTCCCGGCAAGATGCACATCAGGAAATACGTATTCCATTTCTTTGTAACTAGCAGTTTTATTGTTTCTTGTAAAAGAAAAAAAAGTAAGAGTAGAAAAACATCATCTCTGCTTTTACTGAGAATGCTGGAACTCTTATGTCCCAATTTCCTTACCCTGGCATGTGCCATTTTCACCAAAGAAATCTCAGGTTAGGGAAAAGCTTTACATCTAAAGAGGTGGAACACAGAAGGGGAATGAATAAAGAAAAGTTAAACATATATTAACTGAGGGATCTTGAGGCTTGGGTGTTTGAGACCTTTAAAGTCAGGAGCACTAGCACAGCCTGAGAGAACTCATTTCAGTAAGGTCCACGATGCAGGGATTTAAAGCTCCTTACATCTCTGATACTTGTCTAACCTTGCACCCCCAATCAGCACCCATTTTCAGAGATTTATGGGTAAAACAGTTATGCAAACAAGCCAGGAAGTTACAGATTGACTGTTTTGGGCAAAAGGAGGGAGAAATTGTTGTGATTTGGGGTCCTTAGATAAGGCATTTTGCCAATAATCTCCTTTTCTTGGTTTGAATACCAGTCACACATGAGTCGTGGTCTCTAGCAAGGAGTTTTTAAGCTCAGAATTAACCTCTGATATTTATACTTGAGTGCAAACTTTGTCAGAACATTGCAAAGATGAACCTGTTTTGCAAACCAATGGCTGTACCCATTAATTTTACAGCCATACCATTTTGGGTGGTGTTTAAAAGGTCTAAAATCTTAACAGTGATGCATCAGGAGATACTGTGGAAGTTCCAGGGGACACGAACACCATGCAAGAATACTAATGAAGTAATTCTGTGTCCTTCTAATCCTTTTTCATTATTTAATGTGACTTTGGGACTACTTCAGTAGAATAAATTGTATCCATTTGGTGAGTTGAAAGGATTTATTCTCTTGGGGGGAGGGGGGGAATAGATTTTCTGGCACCATTTTCAAGATGATGGTTGTTGATAGTGGAGTGCCAAGTCAGGTTCTAGCACAGTGATGATTTCTGCCTGTCTCAAGTGAATTTTTTCTCAGGCTAAACTTCCCAGGCAGTTTGCTACTTGGACTTCAGCATGAATTTTAATCCTCTCTGAACTCTAATGGAAATCAACAGCAACTCTGCCTGACTTTGGGTGCTTTAAGAGCCTGAGCAGGTACTTCAGTGTGTTCCAGACACCTTTGGAAGTCTCTCCATTTGCTGTTAAAGCCGAGCAGAAGTTTGGGGACACCACACTTTACCCAGGAGATGGCTCCGTGTTCGTGGTGGGTGAAGTGATGCTCAAATAAATAGTCTCTCAATTTGTTAGGCATGAGGGATCCATAAAAATGAAAGTTATTATTGCAGCAGGAATTTTCCCACAGCCAAAACAAAACAGAACCGGCTTCCATCCATAAAAACTTTGCAAGTGAACCCCTTGTTCGCTTCTTTCTTACCTCTCTCGGCTTGTTTTATATAAGCCAGTGTTCCAGCTCTCCTTTATGAGGAGTCAGGAGCAGAGCACAGGCATGTCACTCCTTGCATCCCCAGAGGAATGAGATGAGCTAAACACACGCTCTGCCATTGGCACATTCTGCTCTGCTGCCAGAACCCTCCTCCGTGCTTGGCTTTGCGGCCGAGCATGGGTGGAGGAAGGAAGGAACAGCTGGGAGGCGGTGATGGCTTCCTGCTGCCCTGCCCCACCCATGGCACAGGTTAGAGCAGTGCTGAGGCACAGGCAGCTGGGAGAAAGCCCCAGGAGGCTGGCCATTCATCTCCTGCTTTATCTCCACCCAGTGCCTGGCACACACCCTCTGCAGCAGGCAGCTGCTGCTGGAATTGGTTTTCCCAATTCTGCGCTCCCTCCTTCGGCTCTTTCTCTCTTTGGGATGTTGCCTGGAAGAGGAACAGACTCAATTCTGTTCTTTGGACTTCAGGACAAGTTTGATTTTAACAAGACTTGTGTGCCTGGAGTTTTATCTGGAAGCTCAGGGGCCCTAAGCTGATTTATTCTAGTTATTTGAAGGGTATATTTCTGGAGCTATTTCCAGTTAAAAAGTTGAGGCCCAAGAAGAGCAGAAAACTATTCACTGAGGAGGGAGAGCAAATGTGCTGGAAGAAGCAGAACAAAATTGTTCAGGAACACTGTCCACCTCTGTCCTGTTGGAAAGTTCATTTTTCCCAGTACACAGGTTATCTTGGGCATTGAATGACAGATGAAGTTTGTACCATTTAACACATCCCCTGTATTACCTGCCAACAATACACTCTGCTGCAGTGGTGTCAGCCAGTTACAAGGCCAAATTCAGAATCAGTCGAGTTTAACAGGCTGTAACGGCTGATAAAGGAAATATTTCAATACTAAGAGTGGTGAGCTGAGTTTCATGGGCCAATGCTGAAACATTTTACAGCCTAGCAGAAAGCAAGATGAGTTGGGGTCCAAAGGGTGACCAGTGCTAAATTCAGGACTCTAAGCTGCAGTTATCTGATGTCCTGGTGAAGGGCGAGCCACAAACAGAGCTATTGGCTGACAACCCTGGAAAGTAGTAGTAATAATAAACATCTGGAGGGTTTGACATACTCATGGTTGCCCGTAAATAATCCCTGGCTCCTAAGCAATTCCTCTTGGAGAAGCAGTTTGAGATATGGAGAATCTAAAAAGTAATTGTGTAATGGGATGATGGACAATACTCTGAGATCAGGACCACTTGTGTGTCCACATAAATAATGGACAGGGTTGTAGGAGAGGACAGGGCAAGGGTTTGTAGCATTCAGAGATGGGGGTCAGCCTGGAGGGTGGAAGGGAGGGTCACAGAGAAGAACAACCAGGTGGCATCTCCTCCATCCTGAGCACCTGCAAATGGAGGCAGCGCTTTGATCCTCACAGGGACCAACAGCAGAACCAACAGAGTGGGCTTGTGCAGCCAGAAGGAGTAATGCTTTATTCCTCCAGGATTTGATCCAAGTTTGATTGAGTTCAGTCTAAATGTTCCTGTACCTGATAAGAGACTGGGATGTGGCTGCAGAGTTGCCTGTTTACACCCCAACCTGCAAACATGAGTCCACATGCCCAGGGCAGCCCTTCACACTTTGGTGGTTGGTCCCATCCACAGAGATTCCTTTGGGTGAGTGCCCCAATTGCCTCTTTGCTGCAGCTGCCACTTCTCTGTGTGTGTCTTGTCTCCTGATACATCAGGAACATACAGGTAGTGCTGCTGTTGTGTTTATAGGGCATCTTGGTCTAGTTTTCTCCTTTCCTTTGCCCCTGCCATCCCCTTTCAGTGGATCAGGGTGTGTGTGCAGATGAAATCAGGCTCCTGCCCCAGCATTGCTCTCCTGCATTGCAGAGCATTCACAAGGTAATTGTGGCTGATGGGAAGCCCTGCTGAACAAACCCTGGTGCTGCTTCCCTTCAGGTAAACCCTGTTGACAGGCAAAAGGTTACTGCTTGTAGAGGCAAGTTCATTGCTCCAGTGCACATAGTGTTGAGATACATCATCAGCTTAGTCAAATGTCTGTGAAAAGGAGTCTGTCTCCAGAGTTCCAGCTGCTCCTTGCCTGCCTTTGATATTCCTGTGCTTGCACAAGGAGGTCTGACCATGTTAACATTACACAGGGCTCTCTCATAGAGAGCTCATTGTCTGTGTCCTTTTCCCAACAAAGGACTAAGGTGTGGGGCTTAAGTACAGGCGTGGGATCTGTTTCCCATTCAAATAAAAAAAAAAATCAAAATATATTTACTGCCCTTTAGCTGAAGTATCAATAACCTGATAAGATAACTTTTACCAAGAGGGAAATAAAATTTCCTCTACCCGGTGTTTGGTGCTACACATGAAGCAATTTAAAGCTGGAGGGCCACAGCTTAGACAGTGGAGATCGCTACAGCTGTAGGGGGTTCCCAGAATGAATCCTACAGGAATACCTGCCCCAAGCGTGCATTAAACGTCATGTAAGAATAAAATCGTTTGATGACACCAATGGTGCTTTGTGCACTCACAAAAGAAGTGTCCCAGAGAGGTACCAAAGTGTCTTTGTTATTGCAAACAGCACCTGTATTCACACCATGTGCTGCCTGGGCTTGTTTGAGAGGTACATTTTTACTTATTTTCACACAGAATTTTGGGGTTTTTTTTAAATTTTTTGTAAAAATTTGGTTTGACTTCTACATTGTAACATTTAGTACTGTGTGGTATTGATAAAATGTAACACTCAGATCTCATTCATTATTCCATGCCTACGTCATGCTCTAATTTTAAGTAACATTATATTTAGTTTTGAGTATTTCTAAGAGAATTTTTTTGAGGAAAACTTTCACACTGAAAAAAAGTTTTACTTGTTCCAAGTCAGAGCACAAAGCATGTTTTGGAACATTGGAATTTCCCACGGAGCAGAGATCCTGTTTTCCAAGCAAGTCTGGTATATGGGCTATGAAAACCCCTTCTGATTTGCCCAAAGAGGAGTTGGCTCATGGTTCCTTCTGAGGTTTATTCAAGGGCAAAAGATGGGGTGATTGTTGTGAAGAAATCTCATTTTGGTTCATTCCCAGAAGAGCAAAGTAAAAGCCAGTAAAGAGCTTGATGCTGTCTCACCCACCAGCTGTCATTTCTAACCCAGATGCTCCACATCCCTTGCCAGCTTCTTGCTGGGGGAATGGGAGGAGGAAGGGAGGGCTCAGAAATAAAATAATTTAGAAGAGAAGTAAAGTTTATTGTCTGTGCAAACTGTGGTTTGATGCACAGTGGAACACAAGCAAGAGCCCTTGGTAACGTGAGTCATGGATTCCCAACCTTATGACAAACTGTGTCCAGTTTTGCATCATACTAGAAATGTGTAATGATAAATTCCTTCTAGTTTTCAGCTATGTGGGTCTTTCCATCTCCATGCTTTGAGGAATTTGTGTATGTAGACACAGATGTGGTTCCCAGCATTTGTTAACCAAGCACAGATTAATGGAGTTGGCCTTGCAATGCTTGGGTAGCAAAATGTTATCTCCACTTCATGGATGAAAACCAAGAGACACAGAGATTGTTTTGAAGGTCTCATACACAGCCTATAGACATGAGTGGGAATCTTTTAATTGATTTCAGTGGTCGTGGATCATGTCCTTAGTGACCTGCCCAAGGGAACTGTTATTATGACTCAGTCAAACTGCTCATCCAGTCTTTGATACTTTTGTTTTTAGTTTTTGGTGTAGTACCAAAATATATCCAAGTTCTTATTTTCTACAGTGTATATAAAACTATGTTTTGAACTCCTAGTTTTACACTTACTGCATTTCCAATCAACAGGAATAAAGAGCAGAACAATAACTTCATTAGTTATAAAACAGTGCCTAAGAAAGGTGTTGAAATACTTTAAAAATGACTAATATTATGAGGGCTGACCCCAAAGCCGTGGATGTGTGAGGATGGCTCATGGTTAACTTTAAATCAGTTGTGTTCTCTGTCTTCTTCTGCATGCCATATAGTAAACATCATAATGGTTTTGAAAAAGTAAATACTTGGTGGAGGATTTTATATGAACATTATGCAGGAGGATAAATATTTGCCTTCCCCAGCACTGGTGATCCAAATTACTTCTTTACAAAGTGTTGTGCTACCAGCAGAGCTTGCACTCAAGTCCAACAGAAGCCTGAAAGGAGGGCTGGAGCAATCCTGATCTCTCCATATTGCTGAGCTTTGCCGTGTTCAGATCTTTGTCAGCTCCCACCTGAGTGTGGAGTGATGCCCAGGAGAGCTGCCCACAGGGAACCACTGAATGCAAACAAAGCCTTTCACCTGGCACAGAGGAGTTTTAACTAGAGCTAATGGGGTAAAATAGAGCAAGAAAGGCATATTTAGACCATATGTCAGGAGAAGGTTCCTGGTGGTGCCAGCTGTCAGCCTCTGGAATGTTCTCCTGAGGGAAGCAGGAGTAGCAATATGTATAAGTTTAGACAAATCAGACAAAAAGGTAAGTTGTGAAGGTGTAACTATATTTGGGGTGATGAGGAGTGGTTGGTTTGACTGGTAAGCCCATTGCTGAGCTTTTTTTCCTTCTCTGAGTCCCACAATTTGTTTTACGTTTCGGAAGGTACCATGGACTTATAGCTTGGTTTGGGATAATAAAAGAAAATTGTTTAGCCTGAAAAAAGAAGTTACTTATCTATTCCAGTATAGCATGTCTATAATGTTTGTCTGGTAATATGAAACATAAATCCCATGGAACCTTTCCGTGATTGTTTTGATTGTTTGTTTGTATTTGCTCATAACAAAGAGCAAATTCTTCTGTTCCAGAGTCCTTGTACCTTGTGTGTTTAATGGTACAGACCTGCTCAAAGAGAAAGGTGGTGTTGCCTCAGCTTTGCAGGAGGTGTGGTAGGACACCTTTGCAGTGCTGAGCTCAGCACCCAAACCCTGCATTTCCAACCAGTGAAGTAACTGGTCAAGAGTGGGCCAGAATGAAGTAATGGTGACTAAGCAGTGTTGTTGGGGCTCCCCAGTTTTCTCCTTTCGTGTCTTGGATGCCTGAGGAGTGGTATAAACATGATTGTGACTGTGACTAATGGTCACTGTCTCTACAGGGTGCAAAATAAAATGGTGCTGCTTTTATGAAGCTGCTTTGTGAGCCTTTGGCAGAGACAGTGGAGGAAATGCTCTCGGAGAAAAAAACCCAAAGAAAAGAAATGCTAAAGATGTCTTCATTAACTATGGAGATTAGTGGGTTTCCTTTTGAAAATGGAGAATCCCTTTTTTGTTGGAAGTTAGGGACTGGAGTAACAAGGCAGCTTTAGTGGGTGCATATATTTGTACAATGAGTCATTTAGTGAGACTTGGAGTGGAGCATTTAGGGGGTTGTGAGAAACAAAAGATGTGCAAGAGTAACAATTGATTTATCTGTGAAACATTTAAGTGTTCCATGTGAAGATTTTCCTTCAAAATCATGTGCTGAAAATTGTGTTTGTCATTCTAAATTTCTAATAGGAAACATTTTATAGGAACTAAACTCTGTTCTTTGGGAATGTCACATAACAAGCTCATTCTATTTATCCCAACTTTTTGCCGTTAATCTTATGCTTTCTTTTAAGTCTAGAGAATTATTTTTCCCTTAGGTAGGACATCATCTTTTTGTCTTCCCCAGCAAATAGCTGTTCAGTGATTTCTATAGCAGGACTCTCAAACAGACACAGTGTTCTAGTTTGAGAAGTGATGAAGCCCTTGTGTGGTAAGTCAAGCAGTGAGACTTTGGGGCACTGCATTAGGATGTTCTGTTCTGCCACAGCCACCTCACAGAGCTTTTCTGTCTCATGGAATTAAAAAGGAAAAAAGGCAGGAAACCTCTGAGAGCTGGGATCCTCTTTGCCCAGATTTGCTGAGGGATATGGGAACATACATTGACTGTGCAAGAACTAAATGTCCTTGTGACTCCATCCCTGGGGGACTGTGGTGAGAATCCTGGTAATGCTGCAAATCAGGATCTATGGAACAAAACTCTGGATTTTGTCGTAGCACTATTAAAAGGAGTAACATTTTAATGATATGTGCTATTGGCATAATCCTTCCAAAATGGACAATGATTTATATATTTCATGTGAGGACAGGATTCCTTAGGGCATGACTCATTGTTTTAGTTTGGAATAATTCCAGTGGGAACCTTTTTCAGAACTGGTTGATACATACCTTACATGGTCTTAGTTTGGGATTTTTTTTGGTCTTTCATTTTGTCTGATAAAATGTGCTTGGCCTATTAAAATCAAACTGTCTCTTTCCCTTCCGAGTCAAATTCAGTTTGTATTTACCAAGACCTTATATGGAGAGGGAGTGTGTGTATATATATATAAATGTATGTATACATAAATGTATTTATCTATGTATATATACATACACAGGAGGGGAAAAAGAGCTGGATCTATTGCAAAGGCAGAGTTTATTTTTTAGTAAAGGGGTGAATTTTGCTTCAAACACATCTTTTCACATCTTAGCTTGACCCAAAGACAACAATTGCCAGTATAGCTGCTTCCATTTATAGAAATAGTTCAGATTGTGGGACTACACTGATGTTGTGGCCTGTGAATACTGAACTAACAGGCAGTGGAAGTAGTGCAGACTTGTATCATCTGAGCTGAGAACTGTCTTCACTCTCACTCCTGGCCTTGGTGGTGCCCTTTGTCCCTTTTCAAATTGGTGTTGCCACTGTTATGGACCAGAGCAGTCAGGAGAGCTCTGTAGCATGAACAGTGAAGGTGAGCTGGGAAGCAGAATTGCCCCAGAGAGCCTTGAAGTGTTCCAGTAAAGGCCCCTCTGCATCAAGGATTTAAGATCACCTCCATTAGTTACTCTTTCTGAGGATGGGTCAAATATTTACCAGCCATTGGGGACCTCCCTTGGTCTCTGTGACTGTTCATCAATGGTAACAGTGTTTCTGTCATGCCACCAGTGGCCTCCATCCTTTCTGGCCGCATGGACTTATAATGGTCAGAATTTCTTAAAAGATCCCTGAATTCTCTTTGACTGCTTAGAACTCCTTCTGTCCTTGAGCCCTACCTGTGAGTGAAAAGATTGGGTAGTCCATGTTGGTGAAATCTAAGGCACAGAAAGCACTGAGCAGCACCTCAGTCTCACCTGTGGCTGCTGCTGGAAAATGCACCCACCTCAGTTAGCAGTGGGCACACTTCCTTTTCCCCCTTTTGCTATTGAAGTTATTCTAGAGGCTCTCTTAGTTCTTAACACACCTTGCCAGTTCAGACTCTGGCTGAGCTTTGGCTCTGCTAAAACCATCCTTATGTGCCTGAGCAACGTCTCTGCATTTGGTTTAAGTTCAATGGAAACATTTTGAGTATCAGTTGCCATGTCAGGTTTTTAGTATGGAGTTGTTCCCATTGCAGTGGAGGTGTTGGGTTGATGGTTGTAATTGATGGTCTTAAAGGTCTCCTCCAACCATGATGATTCTCTGATCATGAGAAACAGTGACTGAGGAAAAGGCATTCCTTAATCCCTCCCAAAAGAAACATAGAAAACAGTGGGTTTGGTCAACCAACCGTAACTATAAGGAGATTTCCAGTCTCGGGGAGCAAAGTCTCAGGACAAGAGGTTCCAAGATTTCATGTTACATGATTCAGGTTTAGAAAGTTTCATCATCATCGGGTCTGTACGAGAACCCCAGCCCTGATTTGGTCATGAAACCAAACCCCAAACCGCTGACTAAACCTAATTTAGATCTGCATCTGAACACACACTTCCTTTTCCTCATTTCCAATCAAAACAGGTTTCAGTTTGGGTTGGTTTGAGTTCTTGGTAGAATCTCTTGTTGGTTATTGTTAACTTTTTTCCCATCACTATCTGTGATCTCAAAAAAAAACCCAAAACAAACAAACAAACTCAGAGCCCAAAACAGTTCCCTCTCCTCTTCACAGGCCACATGATCCTATTAACCGAAACCACTGTCAACAAAGGAAAGTATGACCCAACAGTAGTGGTTTCCCACCCCTTGTTTTTATAGTTATTAATGATACTTGGTTTTGGTCCTAAAATGAGATGTAAATATTTCATAAATCAGGTGAATTTGTTGTTTTTATAATTACATTTTATGGGGTAAATAGCTGAGTATATTTAAGTGGCCATAGATTCTACTCAAATATTTATATGGTCATGTTCAGATTTGTTTCATCTGGGATTTCTTATGGAAATCTCAGATGCTTTACAGTATATTGATAAAATGAACTGAGAGCCAAGCCCAGCTGGGATTCAGGCTCTGATCTTTTGCTGCCAAACACCTTTTGTGATCAGACATCTCCACCTGTCTCAGCTGAGCACCTGCCATGAACCTCAGCAGAAAGGATTTAATTTCAGAGTTCAACACATGTCATAGTCTGTGTTTATCTAGAACAAGTCTTCAGATTGACCAGAACCACTAAGGATAAAAAAAAAAAAATTAAATATTCCACTTTTAGAGCCAAGAAAACTTTGAAGAATTTGTGCTTTTTTCTTCCTTTGTTTTATGTGTTCAGACAAATGAATTGAATAACCGGCAACTGAAAGAAAATCTGTTTTGTTTTAGCTCAGTATGGCTTATGTCAGGAGTGTTTATAGGTTACATGTATGATTCCAGAGGCTCTTTCTTCCTTTGTTGTGGTGATGCCATTGGAAACAGTAAAGTGGATGCTCTAGAGGTAACCAGCCCCCAAGAATGGAGTCTCTAGAGTACCCAAAAGGCATTTCCATTTGAACACATTTGAGTTAATGTGACATTGGCAGGGAACAAAAGTCTATCCTGAACTGCAGGTTGGTAGGTAAGAAATACAAGGTAACACACCAGAGGGAAATACAAGGGAACCCAGAGTGTCAGTGCAGGTTTAAAGGGATTGAGGAGGACTGGACCCTCCCAAAGCAGGTGCAGGAAGCTGGCAGGATGTGCACAAAGCCTTCTCTTCTCTACTGTGGCCAAGGCTGGTCTAGGACAACAGACAAGGATTGGTGTGAGGGCAGGAAATGATGATTGGAAGTGGCGGGGGCGATTCAAAGTCCTGATGGTTCTTGGTGGGTGCAGCTCAACCACCTCCCGTTGGTTCCAAACACACCATTTAACCTTCACACAACACAAAATTTCAAATGGTCAGTATTTGGGACAAAGGGAGCAGTGGTTCTTTGGGCTTTGCTCTGTGCTGTGAGTGAGCCACCCTGCAGCCCTGCAGGCTGTGGAGGGCACAGCCAGGGCACAGCCAGGCTGAGGGACGTGCTGTGGGTGAGCCACCCTGCAGCCCTGCAGGCTGTGGTGGGCACAGCCAGGGCGGCGGGGGGGGCGGTGGGGGAGCCACTCTC
>JAOXXN010000446.1:4875167-4895372 GCA_026770055.1 Myrmophylax atrothorax
TGGGCACAGCCAGGCTGAGGGATGTGCTGTGGGTGAGCCACTCTCCAGCCCTGCAGGCTGTGGTGGGCACAGCCAGGCTGAGGGATGTGCTGTGGGTGAGCCACCCTGCAGCCCTGCAGGCTGTGGTGGGCACAGCCAGGCTGAGGGATGTGCTGTGGGTGAGCCACTCTCCAGCCCTGCAGGCTGTGGTGGGCACAGCCAGGACACAGCCAGGCTGAGGGAGGTGCTGTGGGTGAGCCACCCTCCAGCCCTGCAGGCTGTGGTGGGCACAGCCAGGGCACAGCCAGGCTGAGGGAGGTGCTGCTCCCAGGGAGGCACCGGGCACAGGAAGCCGCGATTTGTTGGACACGACAAATTTGTCAGCACTGCAAAGCGTTGCAAAAAAATGATTTTCAGAGGGTCAAACAGTGTTTACATACACAATACCAGTCTGTGTGCAGACAGAGGCTGGCACTGGGCCAAGTGCCTACGAATTCAGCCCCCCATCCTCAGCTGGGATGTATCACTGCAGCTCCAGTGACTTCAATGGGCTGGCGCCAGTTTACATTAACTGAAGAGCTGTTGCATTATGTGGAACGATTTCTTTTCCCCCTTCCTTTTCTTTCTTTTTTTTGATGAAAAGCATGGAAATGTCATTCTTGTTAGCTCACAGAGTCCTTATTTGGGAGACTTTCCTCTTCTCCTTTGATATTCTCTCTTTTCTCTTTAGATCACTTATATTGCATTTAAGATATATTTGCCCTATTTTTTTAAGGTAACATGTTAAGGGTGCCTTATTTCTTGACCTAGTCCTGAGGGACTCTCATAGTATTTTGAAGGTTAAAATCTCTGAGCTGTAGGGTAATCATTCCTTACCCTGTGATTAAAATATGCATTATATCATTGAAGTGGTATCCTTCTCACATTTATGATACATAAGCATATCCCACAGAAGAGCAATCAGCTGAATATTTTTGGTCATGGAAGCAGTGACTGAGGGGAGATGCTGATCAAAACCAGCTAAAAAAGTTTCTTGTCCTAAATTTAAACTCTCTCAAGGCAATATATAATAAGAGGAAAGCTGGCTCAGGCCGTGATGCTGTTGGCTAAAATGGGTAATGAGGTCTGAAATCAGCTGTGTCACACAGTCCTTGGGCCCAGACAAGTCCATTTATATTTGTACCTTCCAGACCTGTCTTTTCATTTAGGAGCAAGTCTAATCTGGGTACATATTTCCTTTACATAAACATATGTTCACGGTTTCATTCGATGTCCAGGGGTCTCACAACAGTGAGAGCCTTTCCTTTCCTGAGCTGATGGAAGTGTTCTAATCTAGTGAATGGTGTGTAATTGTTTAAGGCATTTTTCATATTTCTTATTAAATTCTTTTTAAAAACTTCTTTGAACTTTCAGGATCCCTTTTCAAAAGTTTTTCTTCCTTAATAATTATGTTGTTGTCACTTGTCCTTGAGAAGACATGCTTTGGATACCTTCTCTGCTCTATGTAAAAGTCCTGCTTTATCTTCATCTTTGCCACAACTGTTTTGGACAGTTTCCAAATTTAAATGAACTTAATAGTAAGCAGTGAGTGTTTGAAGATGGACTTCATGTCCAATGTTGAATGACTGTCTGAATTTTTCTTCCTAATCTTTTGTTGCTCTCTTACCTACCCTGTATTTTCTTATGCAGTCATGTTGAGTCACATACCCACAGTCTGGACAGATGTTCAGGAGAGCTCTGCTTCTATTTTGGCATTCTAATAAGTAGCCAGGTTTTGCAAAGTGCCCTTTCTGGGCAATGTAAACTCCTGAAAATGAATGTTACAAGACCAACTTGGCAGGGCATTCCTTAGTAAAGTGGATTGAGATGAGGAGTTTCTGAGTTACTCAAAATCCATGTCGTAATTTCACTCCTATAACTTGTTCACCTGAGATATCAGTGGCCTTCTCACAAGTGCCTTGTTTTCCTTAGAACTAAAGCACATGGAAAGAAATTCCTAGATACAGGGAGGCGTGGAAAAAAAGTGACTGTTGACAACACAACAATTCCCTCATTTCCTACCATCACAGGTCACAGACTGGCTTTTAAATCAAACAATGAGGCCATTGTTCCTACGGGAAAACAAGCACAGTTTGCGGAAAGGTTAAGAGACCAGGGAGGTTAAAGGCTGGTTTGGTTCTGGCAAGCTGTGATTTGCACTTCTCAGGTGAAATGTTTCATGCTCTGGCAGTTTGCTGAGGTCTTTGCTGGAGTGCCTTGGTTCTTCCCAATGGCCAGTCTCTCCTTACTGATTCCTTGGGCTGTTTCCAGTTGTGTTGTAAACTTTGCAGGGAAGGGGCTGCCTCCTTCCTGTGTTTATGGGGTATCTTATTCCATGCAAGGCAGATTTCATCCCAAAGCCTTCTTTTCCTTCATGACATTTTAATAGGTTCAAGGAGGTCTTTCGGTGTTGTAAAGGGGGGGATGTGCAAGGATCACAATGTTTGGAATTTCAGTGAAATTGGCTGCTTAACTGACCCTCAGAGTGTCTCTGTTCTTTCAGCTGTCAGACAGCTTGGGATGGGAAGTTTCATTAAGTCACTCTCTAAAGCCTGTTTCTTTAAGGGACTTGGCATCAGGACTTTTAGTTCTCCAGCCACTTGGATTTATCAGCGTCTGAGAGGAATTATAAGGATCGTTCCCCAACAGGAATTGCTTGTGTCACAACTGATAAAGAGGTACTAAAAGCTGCAGCAGTTCTCCTCCATCAGCTGTCAAGTTCTACTGTTTTTCTCTCTAGAATATTCTCCAAATGATCTTTTATAGCCAGCCTAAAAAAAAAAAAACCCTTGTTCACTAAAAACTGGTTTTGCTCTAGGTTGACATTCCAAAAGAGAATTTGGTACTCCTAATTGGAAGTGATGTGTGGAAGTATTATTTAGTCTGAGGTGTGGTTGGAGAGAAGAAATCAAATACAGTACTTTTGTTTATGGTAGAAAGCACAATTTAATCATTTAAATGTGTACAAATTAATCATTTAAATTGTATATATGAAAGAAACAGAGAAGACTGCAAGCTACTGACTTTAAAATTTAGCCCTGATGTTGTTTGTACAATTGTGTAAATGCTACAGTTCTGTCATTAAGTTTGTAAAAACAAGTGCTTAAATTTTGGCACCATGAAGCAGATTTTTCTAAGACATTTAGGACTTTATTTGTGCAGAGACATGGTTTTCAGTAGTTGCTTGTTCAGCCTGGATATTAATAGCTCTGCCTTTTTTCTCCAGTGGGATCTGAGATCCCTCCATGTTTCCCAAAGTCAGTCTGCACTTCTCTGGCTACTCCAACAGGTGGGCAAAAACTTGAGGTGCTTCCTAGGCTTGGCTTAGCACCTGGATGTGTCCAGTGCAATGTACAGGTACACAACACATTATAAAAATAAGAAAACACACTTTGATTAAGCTGGTTTAGATTGCACTCTGTCTTCTGTCGTGCGGGGGGGTGTGTGTGTGAGAAATGATTTCTCTTCCAGCTGCATTTCCCACATAACACTGTTGTGCCTCACAACAGGTAAAATTCGAGAGCCAGGGCTGTGAGGAGGATGTGAACCTTCAGCCTGATCCCACTGTAGTGCTGTGTTTACACAGCCATGCTATCCTGGGACACAGAGTGGCCAGATTGCAAGCATTCTTGCTGTGAGGAATCTGGCTCTGACAGGAATAGCCCATTCCCAAAGCTCAGCTCTGTTTGGAAAACTGGCTCTATTAGCCGAGATTATGGCAGAGAGCAAACACTCCTCCAGTTTGCCACAACTTTAGCATCAAAAGGAGCTTTCTTTTCGGGGTGTGAGTTCCCAAACACAGCGGACTTTCCCAGGAATGAGTGTTTGGGTCAAGGATGAGGGGCAGGATTGCATGAAGAGCACAACACAGTTCAAGGTGGGCTTGGTCCAGATCCCCACCCAGGTGGAGGCAGAGCAGCACAGGGATCTCCTACCAGACCCACAAGCCCAGGGAAGTGCTGGCTGAGCACGCCTAGGGATGCATCCTGGCTAAGAATTCCTGCTGAGAGGTGTTTTCAGCTTGTGCATTGCCAGTACTGATTTGGCACTGGGCAGCACCTTCCCACTGTGGGCCAAACCCACTCTGAGGTGCCCTCAGAGCCATCTGCCAGCACAGGGCTTGGGGGGAGCGATACCACACAAGTAACTGGAAAGCTGTTGGCTTTAAAAAGTGTCTTTTCTTGTCAAACATCCTCTTTCAAACTGAAACCCGTCTGCAATTGCTGTGGTGGAGCACAGAGTGTTTGGGGCCTGAGGGGGCACTGCTGGGTACCAGCACCCTGGAGCAGTGCCCTTTGGCCATGTTTCTGCTGGGGAGGGATCACTGTTAGAGTCACAGTTCAATGAAAACATGGCTCCTCTGAGCAGATGCTCCAGCCCTACATAGCAATTACTGTCTAGTGTTTATTTTGCAGTGGTTTCTGAGAGCTGTTGAGTCACTGACATCTTTGTTGAGAGTCCTGGTGTTTGGGGTTTTTTATAGTGCCGTTTGAGGAAGCCAAAATCTGATTCTCAATGTCTATTGTTTTTCGTGGGCTTTTAGTAAACTCTCCTAAAACAGGCAGTGTTAACTGATTAGGGGGCCAGCTAACAAGGCCAGACAGAAACACCAGAAGGGTGTGTGACTTCTGGGCACACACAGACAGCAAGAGACTGACACAGCACATGCAGATAGCAAGCCTTAAATATATGCAAAAAGCCTAAGTGTATTTGTAGCATGAACCTTCTTAACCCTCTGTTTATTTTCAAAATTGTCTAAGTGAATTGAGACCCTCCATCCCATTGTTTAAATGCCACGTTATGCCAAAATCCTCTGAAAAGGTTGGTTTGGGATCCTAATTCCTTTCTCTCTTGCTGGACACATTAGCCAGTGTGCCTAAGGGAAGGAGAATACTTCTAGGGCTGAGTCAAGCTATCTGGATACAATTCTGAACTGTCACAGGGACTCTGCACTGACTTGAATAAGTCATGCAGAGATTGCTTGAGAAAAGGATGTGAACGTCTCAGTGGTGCCCACATTTTTTGGAAAATCCCCATTTATTTGTCATGTAAGCCTGAAGGTGCTTCTCCTTCTGCTGATGATTTTCCCAAGGGAGTTATCTGGGTATCTGGCCATGGCCAGCACAGCCTGACTCTGTGTTACCAGCAGTTTAAGAACTCGTGACTCAGCTCTCCTGTAGCCACTGCAGCTTCCCTGTGTGTGCCCTGCATGGACAGGGACTCCCCTCAAAGGCTGTAGAGAGTTCAGTTTGCTGATCTCTCTGAGCATTTCTAATGGAAATAAATAGTAAGTAGCCAGTGCAGTGGGTATGAGATGGTTACTCACATGGTTCTTTCCGTTTCCTACACTGGAGTCCCCAATGTGCATTCTTGTGTCAAGAGCTGCTGTTGATGCAGCACCACAAGACCACAGATTTTAAAAAAAGAAGGAAAAAGAATCAATTAGATGCAATTATAATGAAAGTCTACTGACTGCAAGTTTGTTCTGGCTGATTGGACAAGCTGAATGAGAAATTTCTTGATCATGAAATTTTGTATCCTACCACCACATGTACAATCCTTTGTTTACACAGAAACCTCCATATTATGCTCTGTTTATTTTAAAAATCGAGTTCTATTTTTGCAATATAATGACATGCCAGTAAAACTAAAAGGAGCATTGGCATATCCGTTCACTCACAGCCTCCTTTTGTTACCCTCTTTCTCCCCTGGCAAATAAAATAGGAATTCATGCCTTCTAATGGGTTCATTTGTAAACTGGGCGGATGTGGGCAAATGAGGGGCAAGTGAGGCAGCTGCATGATCAGGATTCCTGACTTGTGAAAGCAGCTTTTTGGCAGTGGCAACCAAGTCTTTGGTTTGTTTTGCTTTGGCTGGTCTCTAACAAGGCCCTGTTTTCCTCCTAGTTCTGGCTGCTGCTGAATTGCTGGTGAATCTGGAAGGGCACCTGGGGGTCATCTGGCTGAGGGTTTGTGAGAGTTTGGGTTGTTCATACAGCCCTATAAAGGACTGACCTCATTGTTTTCTACCTGGTTCTCTTGAACAGGAATCCTAGGCTGTATTTTCCAGGAACTTAGACGCTTCGAGGGGCTTGCAAATGAAATCCCCTGTGAGATTTCCCCACTGTGGTTTCATCTGTTCTTCTGTATTCCAGTCAAGATGTGCTGTCTCTATCCAATGGGGCACTTGGCTGAGCTGGGGGCTCTGGGGTTGATGGCTGAGTCGCTGGTTTAAGCTGTACCACAGCAATTTGGCTCAGGTTCCTTTGGTGCCAAGTGTGGGAGGGCTCAGTAATGATATTTTTAGGAATTGCTGGAGACTTGATGCTAAGAAGTGTGAGCTCAGCATTCTAGAACACCTCTAGCAGGACCCTCTCAAGGACTGGCAAGCCAGGATCAGCCTGTACTTTGACAAGGATTACCCTGAAAAACCTAATGCTCATCAGACTTTGTGTGGTGTAGGTTGCTTTAAAAAGAAAACAAAGCAAACAAACAAAAAACCCCAGAGAAATGTCAGAATTTCTCTGTTAAGACTGAAGTGTTTGTGTGTTTGCCCAGCTCCAGGTAGTGTGGGCATTTGCCTTGTGAAACACCCCCACATTTCAGGGGCTGGCACAATATGATTGCTGTCCTCAGCAGCCCAGGCTCCTTGGAGTTGCAAAGGACCTATCCATTGAAGAGTAACAAGAGAGCATGAGAAAGTTTGTGGGTGTTTACAGGAATTTGCAAATTTCCCATTCATTTTCTGTGAGATACTCACAAGGGTTGGCATTTCCTGACCAGAAAAAAAAAAAAGAGAGGAGTGCTGGGAGGGAAAAAGAGCACTTGTCCTATGGCTAATCCCACATTCAAAGCTGCAGGAGATGGAGCAGCCAGTCCCACATGTGCCCATGAGGCAGGGTGAGCAGTGTGGCTGCTCCTGGCACGGAGCGCGGCTGTGGCGGCAGCTCCAGCGCCGACTCCCCGGAGCTGAGGTGACCGCGGCGTTGGCTCCTGCTGCTCCTTACTAGTCTTGGATGTGGAGATTGCACTCGCAGTTCCCAAGTTCAGACTTCAGCATGCTACACCCCCACAGACTCCCACAGCTCTGGACTACAAAATAGCCCCTCTCACAGAAACCTCCCAGTCCTCCTGTGCTTTGGTTTTTACCACTGCAATGACCAGCTTTGTTCTGAGCAGGAGACTATGGAGCACTTTTCCCATCTGTGACCTGGTCTCATGTGCTAAACCTGAAGTGTAAACAAGTGTTAGGAGATCACACCCCTTTCACTCGCAGGTGCGGCGGGACAGGGACTGTAAATGCACCTCTCCATCTCACTGCAGGTGTTTCAGCCCTTTTTGCCCTATGAACATGGGCATGGGAGACTTCACAGAATCCCAGACTATTCTGAGTTGAAAAGGACCCACAAGGATCAAGTCCAACTCTTAAGTCAATGGCCCACACAGGGGATTGAACCCATGACCTTGACATTATTACAGCCAAATTTAACCAACTTGGCCCGTTGCTGCTGAAGGAGTATCTTCATGTGGGTAACTCAACCAGTACAAGCAAAAAAATTCAGTAACACCTATTCTCTCTTTTTTACTCGCTCTATTTTTGGTTTAATTTTCCTGAATAAAAGGGATTGTGTATTTAGTGATAAATCACAAGCTACAAATCATTAGTAACTTGTAATTTAGGAAATACCAGTTAATGACTATAGCTCATGAAGTCTCCTTTGTAGGTGAAATACAGATGGAGGAGGAAGGGCTCATTGCTCTAAAGAGCTGAAAACCTTAGTAAATGTAATAGAAAAAGGATGGTGAGGGAAGGGAAACAAAATAGAGCAGTGGCCAGTGCTGCAGAAGAACTGACAGAAGACATCCAAGTCTTGTTTGTGAAACTCTGCTCCTCTGTGGCCCTTTCATGTGACTTCTTTGCTCACGTGTTTAGCCAGTGGATCTTTTTGTGAAACACAACCTCATGCTCAGTGTAAGCACATGTACAGTCCCCCTGGGCCTGAAGAGACTTCTGAGGCTGCAGTCAAGAACCATGTGTGTGCTTTCTTGGGCTGGGGCTTGTAAGACGTATTACAGCAGCAATTAGACTTGCTCAGAATCAAAATCAGGAAGGAATACTTAGATAGTTTATCCACAGCAAATAACAGCAAGTCTGTCAGCAGTGCCCTTCTGGTCTGGGTAGATATTGCACACAGTAATTCCTCCCTGTAGAAAGGGCCCATCAATAGAGGCCACCCATTCTTTCCAGTGAAGACCCCCAGCCCTTCAGTTGTCAGGCCTTCTCTGAGCCCATTGTTCCCCGCTTCCTTTCTCATATAATAATTCTGACTTCCGTGACCTTTCCGTCTGCTCCTCCAACATGGATTTTCGGGCACCTACCACAGAAACAAAACTGAATCCCAATGATTATTGCTCTTCATTTCTTTTGCCCTAGATGGAGTTGTGTTTTCCTTTCACTCCATTTCCGTTTAGACTTTCTTTTCCAACTCCTTTAAACCGTCTGTCTCAGCTGCGCAGTTTGCAAAGGCCCCTTGTGCTCTCACTGTGTTTTTCTCACACCCCTCTGAAAGCCACAGGGTCAAAACAATGCTTCTAATCTCATTTGAAATCCCTTGTGTACTTTGTTTAGTTATGTTTTTGTGCCAGTTTTCTTGGCAGATTTTTGCTTTTAGTTGGGGGTTGCAGTTTCTTCTCAGGGGCTGAAATTCCGGATTCATAGAAATCAATATAAAGCTTCTGTTATCTTCAGTCAGGACAGGATTATGTTGTGAGTCCTAAAAGAAGAAATATTGGTATTAGCTCTTGTTCCCACATCTCTAGAGGTTTAGTAGACTGTATAGAAGTTTAAGAAATACAAAAACATTCTAGATAAGAGTACAGGTAAGAGCAAAGCTTCTTTTATCCTGTTTCAGAAGGATGGTTTTGAATTGTTTTTCAGATGCATTGAACCACAATGGATTTTTTCTTAGCTTTAAATAATACTTTTGTTTTTTCTGCCACCTTTATTTACCCTGAGAGTGTTCCAAACCCCTCTGCTGTCAGTGGCAACATCCCACTGAACTCAGTGAACTTGTGTCAGTGTTTCCCGGCTCCCCCTGGACTCAGGGGGCAGTTAGAAAGGCTACCTGTGGCCTGAAAGGTGGTTGAAGCTTTCCTTTATTCTGTGCTGTTCCCCTCCTTTGATGGAGTGCCTGCTCTATAGGGATTTAACAGGGCTCTGCTTGCTTGTGCTTCAGTATCTGCACGAGCCTTCAATCATAGTTTTTTCACTATTGTCAGATATTAAATACGTATTTTTCTGCTTCTTGCAAAATACCTGAAGGTGATAAATGCCCAAATACATCAAATAATATATTTTTTGTTGTTTTGAGCTTTAGTCTCCATTTGCTTCATTTTTAGCCTTGTTTTGTCTAATGATTCCATTTAGAATATATAGATTATAGTCAAGTTTGCATGTCCATTTGAATGTGCAGAAGAAGTTTGAGAGGTGACACTCTGAGTGTGGGCATAGGTAGGAAACAGCAGTGGGAACCAGCTGGCTATTTTTTTCTGTGTACTGTGGAGTTCTCATTTTGGATGCTTGGCCAAAGTTGTATAGTGAAAAAATAACCATCATCATTGCGAGCTCTCTCTGTAAACATGGAAAAGAGGTGAGAAATGGAAAAAGTTTTTAAAAATGCAGCAATTTGACAGGAGTGTTCTTTTGTGACAGGAAGCTCCTTCCTAACTCGAGCTGTGTATGGCACACCAGGCACTGCAAGCTGAATTTGTTGCACTAACTGTGCCCTGGGGGTTGCTGACCAATTAGGAGGATGAGCAGAAGAAACAAAAAAGTGTTTTTATTAGCCTTGAAGTCAGACCAGTGGGAATTTTTCAGAGAAGGGCCTACCCTTTAGTTCATAAACCAACTTCCTCCAAACTGTTTGACAAGGAAAACAAAATGGAAAGAGGATGGAGAACAACCTGCCATTTGTGAATTACACAGTGAGATGTTTGGGAACTGCCAAAATGTGGCAGCCTCCCAGCATTTCTGTCAGCCCCTGGGTTGTCTTGTCTCCATGTTGGGAACTGCACTGCCCTGTGGGCCTGCCCTGTGTTTTGGCAATGACTCATCATGGACTGGTTTGGGATGAAAGGGACCATAAAGACCACCTTGTTCCCAAAGCCCTGCTGTGGACAGGGACACCTGCCCCTGGACAGGCTGCTCAAAGGCCCCCCAGCCTGGCTTCTCCCCATTCCAGGGATGGGAAGGTGTTCCATTTGCAGCTTCCCTGGGCAACCTGTGCCAGCGCTCACCACCCTCACAACAGGGAGTTTCTTTGTTGTATCTTACCTAACCCTGCCCTCTGCCAGTTTAAAGCCAGTCCCCTGTCCTGCTACCTCATCTTTGTGATTATTGCAATCAAATGTCTCACACAAAGCAAAGGGACTGTGTAAATTAAAGGTCTGGGACAAATCAAAGGGACCCTGAGAGATGGGGATGTCAATTGGAGAAATGCTTTGAGTTTTAGCTGCCTCTGATCCTCTCAGTGGCAGTGCTGGCCCTGCTGCTGGCAGGTCTAATGGCTTTCTCTGTTTCTCTTGCTGTCTGGGAATGCAGCAGCAGCAGCAGGAGTCATCTCAGGTGAGGGCTGCCTGCCCTTTGCTTCGTTTGCTGCCCTCTGGTTCAAGCTCTGAATGTTTTAATCTGACAGAAATAAAGGTCAGGGATCTCAGACAGTGTAGGTGCTGCTGGATAACAGCACTGCCAGAAACAAGGCCCTGGAGGGAGGCTTTTCCTCCTCTTGTGTCTGTCTTTGCCCTGCTGGAAAAGGTAAAAGCCCAAGCTGTTGGTTTCAGTGGGAAATAGATACATAAATACCTTCAAAGAGCTGATTGGATACTGCACCCAATATGCACTGAAGTGAAAAGCACACTCTGAATTGATTCTGCTGAGCATACTCAGATCCTTTTATGCCACTGCTGCAGCTGAAGTTTTAGGCACTGCAGAAATGCGATTCTAAAGGAGGGTTCTTAAGGTCACCTGATTTTTAGTGTGGGTTTTCAGTGAAGGTGAAGCCACTATTTTTTTTCTTAAACTATACAAGAGTTTCTCAGATACTTAAAAGGAACATCAATTGTTTAATGAAACTTTTCTTGGAGTTGATTATTAGATTTTTTTTTTTTCCGTATCAAACCAAGAAATGTAGCTTATGGGTAGCTCTTTATGGTTTCTTGGTATTTGTTTTTTAAAGATGACCATCAGGACTTGAAAGCAACAAAGTTAATGTGTGTGCTACTGCTCTCTCTAGTGTCTTTGCACACTTAAACCAAAATTATTTCTCACTAAATATGCTGGTCAAAAACTGGAAATACCACAGTTGATGGACTGGTGACAGGTTGGGCCAATTCCTTTTTTTTTTTCTTTCTTATAATTACAAGTTATTGACTTCCTTCTTGTCAAGGTCACCAGAAAGCTATGGAAAACTTCATCCCGGAATTTTGGGTTTACTGGCATTTCTTGAAGAAAAAGCGTCAAATACGTGAAGAACTCGCAGAGTCTCTGCCCTCAAGCCTCTTTACAAGAAGCTATTTTTGTGATTAGATGCTGGACCAAAGTGCTCTGCAATTTTTCCACTGCTATTAACTGTAAATAACTTCCAGCCCCACATTAACCCCTTCAGCTGGTGACAAGCAGAAGTGTTTGTGTCTGCTGAGAGTAACGAGAACAACGGAGGAGCTGGGAATTTGGAGCTGGGTCTGGAGCAGAGCTCTTTTTTGCTGGGACTGTGTTTCTGAACTCCTCTGTAACATTCTCATTCCTGAATCCCCCTCAGAGAGCAGAAATATTTTTATTGGGCAGAGCGTTTTGGGAATCCCATCCCTGGTGGGTGCTGGAGTTTGATCCTGTGCCCACTGAGGCAAATGGCAACGTTCTTGTTGGCCTTGGGGAAATATGCTCTGCTGACACTGACCTGAGAAGACATTGGTATCTCCCTGGCAGGCCCAAGCTGGAAACCTCTATCTCTGAATTCAGTTCCCAAGTCCGAGTGGTTGTCCAAAGGCAGCGGGATCTCAGAGCTGAGTGCTGCCTGTAAATGCTAAAAAATAATGCTCACAGGAATAAAAATATTAATATATGTCGAGTTCAGGAGGAAGGCAGTTCTTTCTGAGGGAAATTGTGCATTCCCTTCTGGAATGTCCAAGATCGTGTCCCAGTCTTGACTCCTAAATCCTCTGCCATGGCTTAATTAAAGAGTGGAATCTGGGTGAGAACTTACAGATGCCTCCAAGGACACAAAAGGCAATGGAAACACAAGGAAAAATTACATTCTTCCAAGTGTGTGATGATTTGGAATCTAAAGATTCCGAGGTGAAAGATGCTGGAATATCTGGTGCAGGAATTCCTGCATGCCTGTCAGTGCATTGAACTGAGTTTAAACGCTGCAGTCACACAGAAGAACTTGAGGAGTGACCCCATCCTGGAATTAGGAGGTGCACAATTCCCTGGGTAGGACAGGTTTTCCTCTGTTTTAATTCCTCCACAACAGCACAAGCACCTCTCCTATGAAACTTAGAGATTTCTTTTCACATTAAGAATTCTTGTCAGGGAAATACAATATGAAGTTGATGAATTTAAAAATCAATCTTGTGCCACATACTATGGATGAGGAAAGCTTTATACCTATTCTCACTTTGTCACAAAAGAGGGAAGAAGTGGTGACTGTGACCATTTAGAATTTCTTGCACTAGAAAGATTCCCAGGCACTTTTACCTTTTTTTAAAACTTTTTAATGGGAATTATGCCACAGAGGCATTGGCCTATAAACTTCATTAGGTGTTTAAAATATACTTGAGCTCCTTGGTCAGACAGAATTAAAAATTGGCAGGAGGTCACAGTGGAACCTTTTGGCAGAGCTGAAAAGTGGTTCCAGCTTCCCTGTGATCCTTGGAGAAGGATTCTGGCTTTTCACTTGCCTTCTGGGTGTTGGACAAAGCTCTTCAATTGACATCCACCACCAGAACATCACCCCTGGCTTGAATGAAGAAGAGGTTGTGTGCCAGAATGATGGGTGGCTGTGCTGTCACACAAGTGTCTGAGCTGTACCTGCTGACCTGGCCACAGGGACGGTCCTTGGGGCTTTCTGTGTGATTTCTTCATGCTCACTCAGGTCATGAGCATCTGTGGTGGAATTTCTGCTGGTTTCTGTTGCAACCAACTAACAGTTGCATGTTTTTTGGTTTTTTGCAGCTAAATCTGTCAGCTTTCTCTCTCCACCACGAGGAGAGACTCAAGGCCTCTCGAGGCTGTTTCCTGTGCCTCTGCCAGTTATTCTCCTCCCATGGTGTCCCAGCCCTCAAAGATAGTCGTGACATCCATAATTACTAATCTTCAATCAAAGTCCTGATTAAAAAATATTACTAAGTCAATATCTTTACTAATTTTTTTCAGGGCTCTGTTTTGTGGCCTTCAAATCACCACCTGGGAAACTCCTGTGGTTGCAGCTGCAATGGCCTGAGGGATAACTCTGCTATCCCATCCTGGGATCCTGAACCACATTCACACATCAGGAAAGGTAAATACAAAGGATTTTTGTGTTTTCACCCCCAGCTTGGCTGTGCTGTTAGTAAGAAGGAGCCTGCAGAGCTTTGGGACCCAGCTAGACTCAAGGGTTCTGAACTGGGAGTTTGGTTGTGCTGAGCCCGAGGCACCAGAACTGGGTTTGGGGCTCAGTCACAGGGAAACAACAGATGGGTGGAAGGAACCCAAAGAGGACAAGGGGGGATAAAAGGAGTGGGACTGGCAAAGGGTGAGGCTGGTCAGGAGAGGCAAAGCTCAGCCTGGCTGTCCAGTCCAGCCCCAATGGGGTGTTTTGCTTTTCTCTCTTTCCTGGAGGCAGAGAAAGCAATAAACAGTGGGAAAACAAGAGTTAAATACAAGTGTGGCAGAGCAGGGAGGGAAATGGGTGAGGTAGAACACTACTAAGTTGTACTGTTGGTGTGAAAACTTTGCCTGTGGATGGAGTCCAAAACTACTTAAGTTGTGCTAATTTTGCCTCTGATAATCAAGGTAACTGTGCATCCAAATTGTCTCAGAGAAAGTATTTTTTTTTCAATATTAAGCTGGAAGACTAACTTAGTGCTGGAAAGATACACTGTGCGCTATGGTTTCTTCCTGTTGAATTTGCAAATCTGCCCTCTATTGTTAATTCACCTTTTCACCAGAAATTTGAAAGGCAAAAGGTTTTATTTTACTGTTTCTTTTATACATAGATATTAGGGTGAAAAAGGGGAAGGAGGAAGCAAGGGATGGAGATGGGCTCTTGTGTTGTGTTTTGCTTTCAAGTCGTATGTTAAACATAATCCCTTGGCATTCATCTGTAGAAACAGCAACAGCATCCACAGGGGGCTGCTGTGTTTGAACAAGGCTGCTCAATTTGTTTTTGATTAAGCATAATTATTTATTGCAAGACATGCAAGTATGGGCAATATCATCTGGGAGGGAAGGTGTGTTATGGTTTGGGTTTGGTGTTTCTCTCTGTGTCTTTGCTTTAAGTTTATCTCAAGCAGCCAGTTCTTTTGACAAACAAAAAGGAATGTATTTGGGATACATCTTAAAAAAGTGTTATTTATCCTGTCCCAGAGAGCTGCAAAAAGAGCAATCTTGAAAGATTTCTATAATGGAAATGAAACAATCAACACAGAAATATGAGGAAGAAATTACACCCATTAAATACATCTAGACTGATGAATGATATGATGGCTGCCTATTCAAGTTGGAAATTTTACACATGATTGAAGCTTTATTTAGTCTAATGAAATGTGCTTCCTGAATGCTGCATCTGAGTGACGGCATGACCTGGAGCACAAAAGAAAGTATTATGTGATTAGACTGAGATCATTCTCATTTAAAGGCATTGTGATATAATTTTACGTTTTTAATTAGCAGCATATGCTTTTGTGTCCATTGCCCCTTTTATTGCGAATACCTTTTCAGGTCTTGTCCTTCCACAGCCTTGTTTGAAGCTCAGCATGGATTAACAGCAAAGGGGTTTGCAGCTCATTGATCCTCTTTTTTCCTTTTTTCCTTAAATCCCCCCCAAAGTGGTGAATGGTGGCAGGGGAGGAAGCTGATCTTGCAGAATAGGCTCATCTTGAGCTGAATTCTTCCTGTGGTCCATAGTACATTCTTTGTATTTTAGCTTGGGATCCAACTTAATCACTTGCTTGGCCTGTGAAAATACTGGTATCCTGTCCTTTGAATCAGTGAAATTAAAGTTATTGGTGAAGCCACTAATTCTAGGTATATTCCCTTCAAATTTTAGGCCATGGCAGGTGGGATTTCCTGGGAGCTGTGGCATTGCCCTGCTTTGCATCAGTGGAGTTTGTACCTTCTGCTCCACACATTCCTTCCCCCACCTCACCTTTCTGAGCTGGGTCTGCCCTTTGAAGCTGTTTTGTGCAACGAGTCACACAGAAATCCAGTGTTTGGATTAAAAGCCATTAAATCACATTTGACTCGTGCAAAATTTAACATGGTTCGTAATACAATTTTATGAGCTATTGAGATTTCTGGCACCGTAAAATGAGTTTGTTAATGGGTTTCAGCAGTTGTTACTTAAAGTGATGTTAAAAAGTAATGAAGGGAGAAAGTAAATGCAAGGGGTGAACTTGCTTCTCGAGTGTGCAGCTCTTTCTGTGCTGCTGGAGAGCACTGGCAGGGTGAGCCAGCACTGAGCAGATTGTGTGTCTGCTTTGTGTGAGAGGCTCTGCAGACCCCACATTTCCACATGAATATGAACTTGCTGACCACAATCCTGAGTTTAACTTGTTAGTGAGGTTGACTGATGAACACCCAGGACCAGACAGATAAGCCAGACACTTAATCTATCTACTGTATGTGTTCAGTCAGACTAAAGCTTTATCAATCATTGCAAGCTGCATTTCAAGAGCATATTGTATAGTTTCCCATTACCATAAATCACTGAATTTGGAGCCAGTAGCAATTTAACCATCTCATTCATGAGGTATCTGAAGGTATCCCTGTACCTGTAAGTACCTTATTTTGTGCCCCTATGAGAGACTCATAATTCCTTAGCATGTTTTTTGGGTTTATTGCAGCCCATAGTTAAAATTTGGGAGGGTGAAAGAAGAAAGTCTAGAGCAGTCTCCCAGTAACAGTTTTAAAAATATCTTAATTTGAAATTTAGGATAACTTTCTTAGACCACTTTTTACCACTCTGCATAGGTACCCTTTTAGATCTGCCTTGTATTTCCTGCTAGAGTGAATAGTATAAAGCTAAAAAAAGGTTTTATAAATGCAGGTGCGAATTGCAGAACAAAATCCAATGCTGAGAGAAGCCAAAAAATGATCTCTTCTTAAAGGAGACTTGGAGGCTTCTCCATCTTTTGCCTGTCTTTTTATTTATTTCTTTTTATTCTGTTTTTACACATTTAGTTGTGCGAGACATTCATATATTTCACAAAGTAAGGCAGCATATTAACAGGTAAGGAGGGGCAATTTGTCTGATCATTTGTGATACTACAGGCAGGATTTAGGCTTCAAATGTGCTCAGACACTTTATTTTTTTTTCCACTGCAGTTATTATCTGGCTTAAACTTAAAGCCATGAGGTTTAATAACCATTCCAAAACTGATGTCAGCATCTTGGATTATGGCAAACTCAGGTACTCCCAACCAGGAGAGACTGGACTCCTTTTGGTCACCTTCCTGCGTCCACAGCTGTCCAACCCCTGGTTCCCAGGAATAAATTAAATATCATGGCTTAATTTTTAGAGTCTCCATATTTATATCATCAGAACTTTATTTTCACTGTTATTAGCTATTTTTAGCCCTTTTTTCTTTGCCTTGCTGGCCATAATAAGTGCACCTTGATGTGCACACGTTGCCTTTGGGCTCAGAAGTGACCCTGTTAAATGGCTGCACAGAACAGATCGCTGATAAAGCACAAGGGAGAGTTGGAGTGTGAGGAGATGGTGGAGCCCAACTGGAGTCATGCAACAATTGCAGAAGTTACAGCTTCTCAAAAGCAAGTTTTTTCATTAGTTTCCCTTTATTTTGTGTTTTATTAAGCATTATTCTCTAATAATTGCTGGAGTCTGAGCACAGGCTCTGTAGTAAAGGGCTGGTCTAGATTTGGACCAGCCTTTGTGTGTTATAAACCTGTCCAAAAATACTGTTTTCAGTCGTGGTGTAGCACTGAAGGGCTGTTGAGGTGGAGACATGATAAAGACTATGGGACAAACCACAAATTAATTATATGTGATGCCTGGCATAACAAACACAAATGCGGGGGATGACCATAATCCATGTTGTTGGTGCCAACAATTATCATCTGTTTAAGTCATGTCTTGGATGAAGAGTGGGTCTTGTGGTGTGTTAAATGCACAGAATGTGAATAAGAGAACACCTATGGTTTTAAGGTCTGTATATGGAGATGAAGTGCTTGACTGTGGATGTACTTCAGGTGCACTCAGATTTGGTTTCCTTTGCTGACTGCAGTGAACAAGTGGGATCATTTCCATGGGTTTCAGTGAGCTTTTGGATCGAGTCCCAGAGCCTGATCTCACTCTTTGCCTAGAGATCTCTGAGAACATGCAGACTTGGGCATCCAAGGGGCCTGCAGTGCCAGAGAAACTGTAAAGGGCCATGGCAAGGCCCTTTATTTACAAGTTCAGTGACTTCCCCAGTGTGTTCTGGTGAGCTTTGGGCAGCTGGGGGTTTGTTCCACCAGGCTGAGCGAGTTGGGTCTGCATCCTTTGGGAGACAACAGATCAGCTGGTTACAAATGATGGATAAAAGCAGAAGGTGGGGCTACACTAGAATTGAAGGTTTGGTTTCATGGGCTGTGGGGAAATTAGTTACACAGCCTTTTAGGCTGAGAGGCAACTCTTGATTGCTGTAACTTTGAATGATGCTTAACCAGTTGCTCAGACTGTGAAACCACAGGCTGAGCTGAGCTTTGGCCAAGGATGAAAAGGAGTCTCTGGGCTTCTTCACTGTGTGTTCCTGGGACTGCCAGTTCTGCCTACGCTCCTCAGGCCTGGGGAAATGAAGGGAAAGGGATTTCCAGGGGCTTTCCACTGAGAATTAGGAAGAAACAGCCACACCACATAAAAAACTAATGGTGCTGGTAGTCCCAAATGAATGGTAGTGAGGAGGCTGTAGTTGAAAAATACACTGCAGACTTTTTGTGTTGTAAGCCATGTTTCAGGAAATCCTGCATCTTAGCTTTCACCTTTGAAGAATGCTGTATTTTAAGAATTTATAATGCCCTATTATCTTTGGGCCTGATTTGTGATACACTTATGTAAAGTGAAATTCAGTCTCTAAAGGTATTTCTTTCAGAGCATTTTTATTACGTAGCTATGTAAATGTTCTTATGCAGGTAGAGATAATAATGGCTTAGGGCTATATACATTACAAACAGGGAATTCCTCACACATTTAAATACATATTTTAGGATCTGATTTCAAAATCTACAGTGGAGTGACACCAGTTTACATCATCAGTATCTGGCTTTGGGAAATTCAGAGAGCTCATTAAGAATAAAACTTGTGGTGGGGGGAGAATGGAGTTATATCATACAGCAAGTGAGCACAGGAATGATTGGCAAGACAGTGGTTTGCTGCAGATGAACTGGGTGGGGGACAGATTTGCACTGTTGTAAAACACGTGGGAAAAGTCCTTTCTGTTTATTTTCTTTTCACCCCCTTATTAATTTCCCGCAACCACAAGCCATGTGTTCCAGTTCCTGTCTGGGAAAGGAGGCTGGTTAGGCCATGGTGTGGCTTAGTCCAACCAGGGATCCAAAAGCAGCTGGAAAACCCCAAGAAATTCTGGATTGCTCATAAAAGAGCCAAGGGACGTTGTTTGTAAACCTCAGCAGAGGGACAAAGCCACTCTGGTGGCTGCTGTGCTCCCTGCTGTGTGCTCAGGGCTGGGATGAGGGACAGCAGCAGCTCAGGACCAAGGGGGCAAAATGTTCTCAATGAAAGCTCATTAAAACTACTGGATGTGCAGTCCACCCCAAAGATTGTACTTGGTATTAGGGCAGCAGTGACCTGTGTGACACATCCCAGTGTCTGTGTACTTTGGCACAGTGGTCGTGCTTCACAGAGATGAGGGTGAAGCTGTGGCCCAGTTGAGCCATGTCTCACAGCACTTCTACTGGCAGGTTTTGCTCGTTTGTCTTATGTATTCCCTTTTCTTGGAATAACACAGTTGTTCTGGGATGCTCTTGGAAGAGATGCCCATCTGAGGGTTGTTACAAATCCTTGCCCACATCGATCGCCGCCACCTTGTGCCCACACTGCAGGTGTTGGGAACCACAGAACCATCCTGCCTCAGGGCCAACCCAAAATCCAAACCTCCTGCTCCAGCTTCTCCTTTCCCTTCTCTGAGAAAAGCGTGTTCCTATCCCTCATGCAACACAGAAAATTTCCTTTCCCACATTAAGGATCTGTGACATACTTGGAGTTCCCTCTGATCCTCCCTCTCCTCCAGCCACTCTAGAACCAAACCTCTCACCTGCCCTCAGATAAAACCTTTGATGCAATATCAGAGAGAGAGATGCAGACATTTTTATTGTCCAGATTATTAAGAAAAAATTGTAAGCTTTTGGTTTGGAAGGCTTAAATTCCAGTACATGGGGTTTATGTGGCTCACCATGATTAAGAAAGAGTCAGTAAATTTAAATTATCATGTGAGCACTCTCCCCATGGCTTTGGAGTGCTGAGCACTTTGAAAGACTGAGCATGGTATGTCCAAGAACACAGCCAGGTAAATGGGAATATATCTGGGAATTAGTGTGACCACCTTACTTGTGAGATAGCAATGAATTTCCATCTCACTGCTAAGACTGGTAAGGGTTGTTGCTGTGTGGTTTTAAACTTCTGTTGTAGCTTTAAACATCATCTTTTTATACCATGTTTATGTTCAACTTGAGTGTTTTCTTTCTTTTAATTATTATTTGTTTAGTTTTTGAAACTCTAGCCCTTTTTTTTTCTCTTTCCTGCTCTGAGTGCCTAGTTGTATTTTGCTACCAGTTGAGAATTTAAAAGCAATGTTTGCCTTTTGGATTTCTCTGTCCCAAGATTAATCCTTCCCAGGAACTCAAACGAGATCAAGGTCAGACTTTGTCATTAGAGATGGAGAGGGCACATTTCTTTCCTGGTGTCCCTCAGCC
>JAOXXN010000446.1:4895416-4944882 GCA_026770055.1 Myrmophylax atrothorax
ACATTGTATGGAGTTGGAGTGTGAAAAGCTGGAGGAGTTTAGTAACTTTGGTAGAAAGGGGAACTCTCATTTTATAATCTACTCCTTAAATTTAAAAGGGTTAAAACATTTAAAATAAAGGGTAATTAAACTGTGTTTTGAAGACAGACCCGTTCAACAAAGAGCTTTACTGTTTACCATTGGCACTAAGATGCTGTTTACCCAAGAAAGCCCTAAATCCCTGCTGAAATGTATTTAACCTTTGAATTGTGTACGTAGCATATAATTGCATCTATAATGGCTATAAAACATACCTGTCCACATGTATTTTGTGGTGTTATTTTTGCTCATATCTGGAACTAAGACAAAAACACTTCTAAATTCAATGGCTTTGATAACACAGGTGAGAGAATTTTTACTTTATAACACCGACAAGATTTTGTGAAGTTATTTCCTTGAGGGAAAAATTTTGGTTTTGGAAGTGTCAAACATTGTAAATGACAAAACAAAAGAGGGTTATTGTGCTGTGTGCAGTTCTGGCTTAGGTGGCTGGTTAGGCTGGTATACGTAGAGGTTTGGACATGTATATGTTCAAATTTTTTCTGAAGAAATGATTTGATTTTTAGGGTTGTTATTGCTTCTTTCTCACACGGATTTGTATTTGTACAGTCCGCATGCTGAGTCAGGAAACTGAGTTAGATGCTCTTTGTTAGGCAAGTTTTACCCACATTTACTTGAGTTTGTGCACCTGAAGAATAAAATGCTCCCAAGCATGAAAAATGACCATGATTTGAAAACTTTTCATGTGGAGGTTCTGCAATTGGGAATGGCCCAGGTGTGTTGATCTGTTTGGCCCACATAATGGCACAGCTGCCAAGAGCTGGCACCTTCCTGACAGGCATGTCCCTTCACACTGGGATATAATGCAGCTCAGCCTGCTTTGAAGGCCCAGACTGGTGGTGGTCCTGATACTGATCTTTATCACTGAGTCATAACAAACTGTTTGGTGGAGCTGGAGGGGGTGAGAGAACCCTTTGGCTTTGCTTAGAACAAGTCTGATGTGAGCCCTGAGATACTCTGTGCTTTGGGTGGCTGGCCTGTCTTTGTGTCGGATTTGAGGACGTGTAAAAATCAGTGTTCCATTAGCCCTGCTCCATTTATCCCCCTGGGGAAGGGAAAGAACACATTTCAGTGAGATGTTCAAACTGTCAGTTGTAAAATTCTTGTACCTGAGGACACTCTGTTTAATTGCTTTGTAACTGCAACTGAACGATAAGAAATGAAATTGTCTGTTCTAGCATAACTTCTCAGGGAAATGCAGCTTTGTCTCTCTAACTTGTGAGTCTCCTTGATTCAAGGTTTGAGCAGAGAAAAGGCAAAGTTGTTCAGTGACTGGAGGAAAGTGGGGCAAAGTGTTTGGCTTCCAGTGGCCACCGAAACTTGGCACCAATGAAATGTGCCAGTGGCTGATGGCCCCAGGAAGGCTCAGCGTTGCCACAGCAGAATGACCCCTGCCAGCAGTGGGGCTGTGCTCAAACACAGCCCTGTCTGTCTGGGATCACCCCAGGCACTGCAAACGGGAGGTGAAGGGATAGGAAACGGGATGTGTAGGACACCCTCTGCCTAATTGGGCTGACAGCTCAGTCTGATGGAGGACAGTGTTTATTTACTCATTGTTGTGAGATGAGCAACTGCAAAGATATGCCTGCTTAGCCCGTGCTGATACTGCTCCTAACCCTGTCTGGCTCCAGTGCCGTGAGCCAGGACAGTACAACACAAAAACTTCCTATTCACCATCACTTCTAAGGCTGTCCTGGCACAGATATGCAATGACCTCAGGCCACAGTTGGGTCTAATAAGGAATTTATCTTCATGGAAATGTGACCTCTTGCTACCAGAGGGCTACAAAAATACGAGCAACAATGGGTAAATGAAGATAAAGGTTTATCCTGGCCAACTGTTGTATTTTCAAAACAGTTCAACCCTGCCATGAAAAAACTACTGTTTGACATGGGCTGCTGTTTGAGGCTCTTAAAAAAGTTATCAAGGTCACAGTTGAAAGAACATGCTCTTGGTGTTGTTTTTAAAAGTGAAAATTACTGGTTTGATTCCCTTTTCTTTTGAGTGATGCAGACCTTCAATATCAGCTTTCAATTCCCAGAATCCACTTTGGATACAGGAAAAGATTTCAGGAAATTCAGTTTTTCACCAAGGAATTAGCCTTTTTCCTCTCTTAACCTCCACCCTCCACACTAGGAGTTCATATTCTGTATGTGCTTTTAATCTTGACTTCAATATATTTTACTGAGGCCAGCTTTTAGTTACAGTTTAATAACTTCAGCTTTATTTTGCCCCAGGCCATATTATAATGAATAAAAAGATTTTTTTATGATTTAGCTGAATTTATACAGCTGCCCTTGAAACAGCTGCATAACTTTTCCTACTGACTAGGAAGGAGAGCAGTTTACTCAGCACAGACTTATCAGCTGAATCCTACTTCCAAACTCTATTTTGGGAAAAAAAAATAGTGTGGAAACAAATGCAGATCCATGAGCACATTTCAAAATATTTTGTGTGATGGTGCTATTTCTTAAAGTTACCCCCAAAAGTAACTCAGACTGAATAAGGGTAATATTTTTGTATGGTTCTGTGTAATATCTTCTGCAGTGACATCTTTAATATAATGAGGGCCTCTGGAACACCAAAAAGAGCCCAGTTCCCAGTCTTATAAAGGAAATGGGAAGTGAGTTTGGGAAGAAGCCTACCCAGTGACTGATGTATCTTACAGTTGCACCCTGGTGGGTTCTTGCTGTGAACACAGCTTAGAAGTGGGTCAGATCCATCCACTGCTCCTTCAGAATCTGCAGAGAGATGTGTCAAAGTCAGTTTGCAGAGTGGGCAGAGGTTCTGATGGGAATGATGTGACCAGTTGGAATGGGCATGGCATCAAACCTTTGCCTTTGTTCATCTCGTGTCTCAAAACCCAGTATGTGAAGGGGAATTGCAGGCAGGAGCAGCGTGGATTCCAGCAGAGCAGGCAGCTGGGATAAGGAGCAGAGCACACGGGGTGGGAACCTGCCTACAAATTGAGGGGCAGAGGGAGGGGAGGCAGGAGGTCAGTGGTGCTGAGCTCAGGGAGCACGTGGTTGGAATGCAGCTGGGAAACCCAAGACACCTCATCAATTTGGAAGACCTCTTTAATAAGTGCTCAGCTTCATCTTAAGGCAGAGAATCCTCTCCAGAATTCGAGACACATGAAAGACATTAACTCATAATTCCTAGTAGTCTCCTGAGTACCTGTTAATAATTATGGTTGGCCTTTTTGGCCTTAGAAGCTTTGAATTACCTGGTGCTAAACCTTTCAGAGTAAACTGGGAACCAGTGTAGGATGCTGAATGTTAGAAGGTGTATTTATTAATACTTGTTAGCATTGACAAGTCTGAATGAAGTGCATGGTTCTTACTTGCTCAGGATTAGCCAATATCAGATTTAAATGAAGGACAACTATTTACATGTACTTAAAATAGCAGGTTTAAAAGAAATCTTGTAAAGAGAAGGAAAAAAGAGCAGCAATAAAGTCTAGTCTGAGATCATACTATTAAACAGAAATATTATTAAAAGAACAGTTTTTTAGAAGAATGAGAGTGATCAGTCTGCCCAGCTGTTTAAGTAGCAAGGAAAATGTTAATTAAAAAATAATTTAAAAAAGCACAGATAATATTAATCTCAGTATAAAAAAGTTAAGCAAAGCAAGCAAGGCAGATTAGATCCTGGTGTGGAATGTATGTTCTGAACTTGAAAAGATTTTAACATATGCAGTAGAGGTGAAGCCTCCCCTGAGCACAGGGAGAGCAGCGGGTCCCGCAGCAAACCTTGTACTCGTTACAGCTCCGAAGGATTCGGGGTCGGTTCTCCAGTCCAGTATGGAGGAGACTTAAATGTAGTGTTTCTGTAATAGATGTTCAGTTCAAAGCCCTCCTCCCAGCTCTGCACTGCCAGAATGAGGTAAAGAATCTGCAGACTTTAGGACTAACAAGCCAAGCAGTAAAGTGGTGCACGTTTGTGTGGAGCCTGAGGAGGGATGGGAATGCTCCCAGGGAAGGCTTGGCTGCCTCGGCACAGACACAGCAGGGCTGGGAGCAGGGAATCAGCCTGGGCAAATAACACCCATGGACACTCAGGGAGGAAAAAAGGCAAGAAAAACCTGCCTCCTGTTAAATAAACCCACTGGACAGAATGACAGCTGGGCAAGCCCATCCACCTGCAAACCAACCAAAGGCAAACCCCAGGAAATCAGGAAAGAAGGGCTGAAGAGAGCTTTGAGATGGGTGTTGGAATACCTGCACATCCTTGACTTCCACTGGTGTGCGAGAAAAAAATTGAAAATTCACTTCTTTGTAATTACAGTGATAGTTGCACCAAACAGAAAAGCTCAGTAAGAAACTACAGTCAAATACTCCAGCTCTTACTTGTTTGGGAGCCTCTGTGGGCCAGAGAGGGGAGACAGATGCTCTACAGCCCATCCTGGGCTACAACTTGGGCCTTTTCACAGCACTGTGATGGGATCAGAAAGTTGTTCTTGCAGTTGCAAAGGCCTCAGAGCAGTCAGAACTCCTGTATGCCTCATTACTGGAAAGGCTTTGACAATAATGAACCTCCTTCAAGCATTCTGAATGCCATCTTTAAACATACTGGCTTGAAAAAAAATGAAACTAATGGGGGGGGGAGGGGAATGAAAATTCTCTTACATTTTTAATAAGGTGGAAAGTATAGCCTTTCCTGACAGATTTAATTCTTACTGTCAATGTCCACACTGCATTTGTGATGCTTTAAAAAGCCTGGATAGAATCACATGAAGTGAGTTTTTTGTAAGGTTAATAGAAAATTCCAGGCCTTAGACTCTGATAAATGTAACTCTTGAGTGCTATGAAAAATTTCATTTCCAAGGAAGCCTTTCCCTTTTTATGGGAAATTTTTCCAGCTGAAAATTTTTACTGGCTCCACTCCTCATTCCCAGTTATGGACCAGATTTGGAAATACCTGTGAAAACCCACATATTGGTTTCAAGGAAATCACTAGGAATGTGTGGATGAAAGCATTGCAATTGAGGACATCCAGATCTGCTCTTCCAGAAATGCTTTGTATACTTACATGGTCTGCTCCTTACATGTGCTGAGGAGCAATACAAAGAGAACAAACTCCTGGAGGGTGAAAGTGAGCCAGGAAAGGCAGCTGTGCATGACTTGGAGTCGTATCCCAAACACTTGGAATGCATCTCTATGGGCTGTCAATACATCTGTATTGCTGTGTTTGCATGGGACTAGTTTGGTCCTAGAACTGCTGAGACATTACAGAGGAGGGACATAAAGGCAGTGCAGTCATGGAGAAAGGAAATTTCTGTCTTTGTGCACCAAATTGGTTGTGTTCAGAATTAGCAGGATGGGTTACAGATGTACCTTGGAGAAACAGGGCACTTCACTTGGGCTTTTGCAGAGCATTCTCTTAAAAATTCTTTACAAAGCTTTAAAAAGATGGGGAGGGGAGCAAGAAGGAAATGTATATATATATTTCCTTTCTCTATATATATTCCTGAGAACCACTGTAATCCTCAAGGCCATGCAAATAGTTTGGTGTAACTTTTGTTTAATCATTAAGGTATCTGAGAGCTGGTGAGAAACCAGGCTGAGTGGGAGGAATACAGGGCAGGAAGCTGAGGGGTTTGACTTCAATTCCAGCTTCAGCACAGAATTCCCACATGGCCATGGGCCTCTCCTTGGGACCCCTGTGTACCTACATAATGGAAACCTGGAAATGGTTCTGAAATAGTTCAGTACCATCTGTCTTACAGAACTACTCTTGAGTGCAGACTACTTTTCTTTCTCCCCAAGGAATAACCCAGAACTTGTTCTAAAAGAGAAATAACACCTCCTCCCTCTCCCTGCAGTTGTGCTGGGTGGGTTGCAAGCCCAACTTGTGAGTCTGCTTCAGTATAGGAATTATTTTCCTCATGCAGCTCTCATTGCTTGCTGCATTGAAATATGACTTGGCTGACTAACAAAAGCCTGGCTAAGGGTGGGAGCACATCCTTGTGCTGTTGGAGCAGGAAGGGCCCAGTGAGATGGTGTCACCTTCACAGGTCAGGGCAAACCCCCTGCATGTGGCTTTCAGAAGAAGAAAATTCACTTTACAATGTGTATCTTATCCTGGCTGTTTAGTGGGATATTTCTAGGGCAGTGGTATAAAGATATACCACTCCTGGCTCTGTAGCTGTTATTTTTATGCTGGCCTGAGCATTTCCATGTGGTGTGGAGTTGCACAGTGCAGGCTTTACCTGGTCCTTGGCATGGACCTGCAGTAAATTAGATTTTGATTTTACATGAGGCCCCTGTCAGTGTTACGCAAAGAGATTGCAGCACTATGGTCCTACATTACTCTGATGCCCTCTCTGGATGTTCTATCCATCCCACTTCAGGCACTGAGCTCTTGTACCTAATTTAGGAATGTAATTTCATGGGTGGGCTGGTGAAGTGGCCTTATGGGAGTGGATGTACCCTGTGGAACTGACTGTTGTGTCTCTTGATCATGGAAACACCACTCTTGTGATTTAAACACACTAATTAGTCATTGATCCAGGACTCTTCTTCTAGAGCATCATTGGCTTAGTTTAAGTTACTTCCTCATTGACAAAAATAATCTGAAAAAGAGAGGTAGAACAAATGTTTACAGATGTGCAACTGCAGAAGTGAACCTGCAGTGTAACTGTTGTCACATCCTGCCTTTATATAATGGTTTTGTATGCAAGTCCCTTGTAATTAATACAGTCCTTGACAGTGTGTGTTAGATTAAATCGGGCACAAAAATTGCCAATTCTGAGTTTGGCAAATCTTGAAGAATGAATCCATTTTGGGTCTCCTTTAAACAGCAGTTCCTCAGCTCTAGTGGAGTTGCCAGTTGAAGCCACTGTGAGATTTCAGTTCTGTGAAAAAAGCACTTGTTATAAACCTCAAATAGTAAGGAATTGATCACAGCCTGGAACTGTAAAACCCTGTCTAAGTGCCTGAAATAGAACCTGGTTGTGGCATGGTGTGTGCTTTGTCCGTGTCCAAAGGGAGACCTTGGAGAACATGGAAGTCTTAATGAGCTTTTCACTAATGGAAGGGTCAAGGCCCAGCATTGTCAGAGCACCCCACAGTTAATGCTACGAGGTGAAATGAGCTGCTTTCAACCTCAGTGTCTCAGCTGTTACTCACAGAAGATGAACACACTTTTGTTCAGACCCCTGAGAACATTGCCTGATTCTCCATCCTTTTTCATCCCCCCTCACTGGGTCCCCTGCCGGGGGGACCTTGCCCGGGTCACCTGGGCTTCACAAGTGACCAGCTGAGCTCCAGCCACACCAGCCTGACTGAGTTTCCTCCAAGGATCGTTCTGAAGTGACAAAAGTTAGCACAGTTTCCTGTCCCCACTGCCACCTCCATCCTCCTGAGAGAGCCAAGGAGTTGCAGACCCCTCACAGGTGCTGCAGTACAGCAGTTGGAATATAAGTGGTGTGGTAAAAAATGAGATTTAGTGGGCTTTGAGAAACTAATTTTGACATAAATTTAGTTTTCTGGCTTTTCCTTTTTCTGAAAAAAAACAAAGTGCTTGGGCTCTACTTTCTGTTTTTAACAAGCTTTTTCAATGGGAACATCCTGTGGCTCTTCATTTATTCTAAACAAAATTTTTTTGATGTTAAGACTCCATCTATTTGCTCCATTTGGGGTCGATGATACTTGAAGCTGTCACAATTTTATGAGGATCAAACCTTTTTCTTTTGAGCAATTTACCACTGTGGCAACAATTACTTTTTGGAATAAAGGAAAAATAAGATCTCTCTGTCATGATGCTGAACTTGGGCACTCTAACTATCTTCAGGGATATCTGTTTCATCTAATGAATATAAATGTTTAATTTCCACACCACAGTAATTGTGACAAGTCACTTGGGTGTTTTAAATTAAATAAAACAGCGAGCAGTGATGCTTTTATACACTGCTGTTCTGCTGTGTACGGTTTTGTGGAATCGAGATCAGCTCCTTCAGGCCCAGAGCAGTCTGTCAGTCCAGATGCACTGGATGAAAGATGAGAGTGAAAACAGGCAGCATAATAATTCAGACAAAAGGATTTGTTCTGAAATTCTTATTTATGTGCTTCTCTCAGAGGTGGCCACAAGTTCAACCAACAAGAAGGATTCCAAAGTTGCCTGATAGAGGGGCTTTACAAACTTCCATGTGCTGAGAGTGAGTGTGGAGTGATTCTTTCTCATAATTGCTCTTGAACAACCACAGATGTTTTAATATTTTGCTTTCTATAGTTTCATTACTAAAAATATTTTTACTTATTATGTATTTTGTAACAACACAACAAATTGAAGAGATTAATGAATCCTAATATTAAAACTTCAGTGACTTTGTAATGAATTAGCCCTTGCACCCAGCTAGATTCTGGAAGGTGGTATGGCAGTAAAGCAGGTGCAGGATGCCACAAGTTGTTTTAAATCAAATACCCCACCCTTTGCTTGAGGCAAGTCTGTCTTTTGGGCAGAGATCTTCAGATACTCATGGCGGGGTTTATGTAGCTTGTTCAAAGTTTTAAAATTAAAAACTGTGGTTTTAGTCTCAACTTTGAGAATGAAAATTTAACTGGGCTCAAAAAAAAGGAAGGTATTCTTAAATATGGATTAGCAATCAGTTATCAACTGATGTTTCATGTAAACAACTCAATTCCCTTTTCCCCTGTACCTGCTTTGCAGTGCTGTGGGAACATGTCTTTAGGGACTGGCTGGAGCGGAGCACAGGCCATGTGCACAAACTTCTGCCTGGCCTGGAAGGTGCACACTTATCCTCCCTGGGGCAGCACCAGAGCTGCTTAGCCCAGCTCAGACAGGGTGTATGCCCAGGTGAATGAATGGGGCCTGTCTCCCAGAGCTGGGGTTATTTAGCAGGGCTATATTTAGAGTTCTCCTGTCCAAAAGGGCTTCTACTAAACTCCTCCCCTCCCTTGCAGAAACATGACCCTCCATTAGCACAGCAGACGATGGTCAGACTTCCAGTTTCAAGAAGTCACTGTTGGTCTCCTCTGTTTTTTTGTTTCCCAGCTGCTGAGGAATAAAAAAAATGCTCAGCTGAAGCACTGACAAACAAAAAAGGACTTGCAGCTGGTGGTGGCCCCGGTATCCACCTCCACAGAGCCATCTGCCAGGCAGATGAAGAGGAGGGTGGTCTGTCCATGAGTCAGTGATCAGTATGACTGACTCCTGCCTTAGGTTTGTTGGGAGGAGGAGATACTGCTGTTATTGTTAATGCCAATTAGGACAAACCTCTTTCTTGGCAGTAAGCAGTGGAGGGTGCCTATGGAGAAGCCCAGCTGCTGGAATGCCACCAAGGGTCTGGTGGAGCACCTGCACTCCAGATGTGTATCTCTGTGCCACTCATCTGCTGAGCACTCCGTGTGCTTAGGAAAGGGTGAGGAAAGTTATGGGTTTCTTACTGACCATTAACAGCATTTGACCACCTCAGCCTTCTTTGACCCACAGGCAAAGCCTAAAACAATCTCGAATTCCCCTGGATTCAGTTCACTAAAACAATCCCTCTTGCAAGGAAAGGAGGGTCGAGTTTTCGCTTGGTCATGGTAAATCAGGAGTAAGTCCTTGGAATTACCATCCAGATGCCGTGGGGTAAGTTTAGTCAGGCTGTGCTTGAGGACTAACATGATTCTGCTGCAGAAGTGTTCTAATTGCAAGAGTTGATGTCCTTTAGGCAGAAAGTTGCCTGGTTTTCCCGTGAGCCTTTCCTGGTGCAGTTAAAGGGAGGGCAGTGAAAGGCAGAACAAGGGAAATGCCCAGCGTGACAAGTGAGAACAAATAAAAGCAGATTATGGAGACTAAACCCACAGCTTTTTTATTTCAGAGGCCTCAATTCTCCTGTGCTGTTTCTGTCTCTAAACACAAGAGGTGCAAAGAGCTGTCCCTGTGCCCAAAGCGAAGTGGCACAGACTGGTTTGTGCCAACCCCTTGTTTAGAGCAGGGTTGTGTTCCTGCTCCGTGGTGTTCTGGACTGGGATTCATCTGACCCCCATGGAGTTCCTGGAGGGTCCTCCAGAACTGAGTGTTTTCCCTGGTATCAAGTGCCTGAAACACACTGATGCTGGTTTGGGACTCTCATGGATGTTGCTGTGGCAGCATGAAACGGTGATACAGGCACAGAGCTGTGGCACAAGGACATGTGGCACTGCCTGAGGGGGTAGGGCCTGTGGGGTGGTGCTGCAGAGATGCTGAGGTGGTCAAACCATGCCTTCTGTAGTCCCCAGAGCAATCCTGCTAATTAATCTGTGCCTGGCTGTGGTACTGGAGGGAGCTCCTTGGAGGGGTCTGAATATGATCAGGGAGTGAAATGGTGATTATGTGTTATGGATGCTCATGGTTCCAGCGTCTGAACTCACTTCTAGGACCTTATTTTTCTGAGTAGATATATGCCTGAAGACAGTACAGGAGGGGGTTCTGGTCTGCAGCTGCATCTTTGACCTGGAATCTGTGCAGCACCAGAGCATGCTCTTCCCAGGGAGCCCTTTCACCCACACATGGACATGTGTCCTCAAATGAGGACCTTCTTGTTCCTTCCCAGTGTCTGGAAGGAGTCCAGGTATAGCAGACTGTCCTTTGTTCTTTGCACAATTCATTATGAAGCGTAAGAGCAGGATATACAAGCCTTATTCACAGGGGAGCTCATTTTAGTCTCCTCTCTGTGCTGTCCTTTTATCTCTCTTATTTCTGCATCGCTGTTCTGGCTGAGATATTGCTGGTTTTGTGAGACCCTTGGTGATCTCATTAAAGGAAATCCCATACTGGTTATTATTAATCTTGGATACCAAACACTTTGTCCTTTAACTTTTCCATTGCCATGGAAGACTGGTCAGTATGTGACTACTCATGAAAAGGATGGTGCTTTGGAGGGTCCAGAGACTGACTTAGTGAGAGCTGAGAAGGAACCTGTGGCTATCATGAGCTTCAGTGAAACCTGAAGGAAATTTGTCCTGATTCATGCACAGTTGTTAATATGACAAAGCCCAGATCCACACAAAAGAACACCTGGCCTGCTGGTGAACATCTCTCCTGAGGACAGCATTTGCCCACAGGTTGGTTGCTGTAGCAACAAGCCTGAACACAGATCACTGTTTTTTAAAGCAGCATAAGAAAGAACAGATTCCACTATGGGAAATTTTCTGTCATAAAGAAAATTGTATTTGCTCTCCAAACACAGAGTTCTCTCACGTTATAAGGACTGACTGCCACTCTCTGAATCATCAAAGAACACAGAGACCCATTTCTTGACTCTTGAGAACCCAAAGATGTGCCAAAACATACACAGATTTCATATTTTCCAGTAGCTACAAATCAGACCCTTTCTCTCAAGAAGATCCCAGTTTAGAACAGTCTCCTAGGTCACTCTACAAACTCAAAGTGAACCAAGTTTAGCAAGTAAAATAATTTCCCTTATAGGGTGAGTTTTCTCCCTCTGCTCAAGGCTTTTGCATCACCTTTCCTTTCAGGGTAGGGTTCAGATGATGACTTGCACTCTTTGCTCAGCAGTGCTCTCTCTCTCAAAATGCCTCTGTGTATGAACAAATAGGAGTGTAAACGTGGTGATACATCACTAGTTTTGGTTTTAGTTACTCTGTCTCTCGCTCCCCCAGCTCTGAAAAACTTGCAGATGCACATATGTGTATGTATAGATGTGTATGTACAGCAGGGCTGAGAGAGGCTCAGTGCTCTGTGAAGCACCTGAATTACAAGATGGTTCATAATCTATTCTAGTATTCTGCTCTTTCTGCTGCCTGGTTCCCACTTTGTAGACAGACCACTTTTGTTAATTTTCCTTGCTTCTCTTCTGATTCCTGGTTTTGCATTTCTTCCCCTGGTAATGCTCTCCCAGCACAATAAGGATTTTTTTTTAAGGCTGGACAACAAGGAGGAGAAAAATTGAGAGAGACAGATACTTTGAATCCCAGAGGTTACTAATTTCTGTCTGAAGTGAACAAATGGCTGCATATAAATGTGTTTCTTCCCCTTTCAGAAAAGGGTTTGCTTTTTTTCCCCACTGACCCTGGGTGAGTCTGGAGTTACCTGAAACTGTTTGTAGCTGCTCAGAATCGCAGGCTTTCCCACCTGAATCCCTCCCCTGTCACTGGAGGGGCTTTCAGGTGGGTGTTTGTTTCATGGCACCTCAAAGAGCTCCGTTCCTGTGCTGAAAGACAAGCCCAAGACAATGTTTTGCAGAGCAGAAGATATTGTGAGGGCCCAATTATCACACAAGTGGTTCTCACGGCTTGGGCTGCTGCTGCGTGCCAGGTTGCACATTAACTTCTTTCACTGCTTTTTTACCCAGTTTACTCAACATTCTCAAGCGGTGGCTTTGTCAATTGTTTGTGCTGCTGATATTGGGACAGATGATAGCCCCTCGATGCCAGCTCAGCCCAGCTCAGGAGAAAGAGCCACACGGGAAACTTCAGCCCAAGTGGCTGCTCTCATGGTGTGGAGGAGCAGTGGAGTTTGGGTCTGCTTTGGAACACTTCTTAATTTCCATCTGACAAATAGTTCTCCCAAACCTGCTCTTGCAATATTCTCTGTCTGTACTCCATTAAAAAATAAGAATTAACACGGAGACTTTATTATATTTTCTTTCTCTGCCACACCAAGCTCAAGTATCCTCTAATGAACGTCAGGGCACACCTCGGGAGCGCGTCTGAATCGTGTGAGCACGAATGTAGGGAAAGATTTATGGTGCTCCATTGATTCCAAAGGAATGTATAATGACCAGGCAATGTTCGGGGTAGTTTTCCTGCATAAATCGTCCCCAAATTGCTGACATGGTGCTATTAACACTCAGGGCTGGTGTTGCTGCAGAGTGAGGAGATTTATGGGGAGGATAAAGCAGAGATCCTGTGCAAGTGGGGTTTGCTAATTCATCTGCCTGTTCATTAGTTTAAGAGCTTTCTGTAGTTTGTATATTCCACTGACTTCTCATTTTTTGGCATCTCATGACTAGAGACGAAATATATATTAAAAAATAAGATTTTTCCCTAGTAGTTGGATCTGAATTTTAACTATATTCTTTTAAGTCTTTTCCTTAGTTTAATCCTGTTAGGTGCCGAATGCTTTCCATGGTTTCAAATGAATGTAGGTGTTGACCTCAGGCAGAGCTTATTGTTATCAGGCCTTTCTTTGCCATCCTTCAGGGGGTTCTTTTGACAAGGAGTGACACAGAAGAGCTGAGAGATGCTTAGAACTGAGACTGCTCTTAATAAATCCATATCACAGGTATACACATGTAAATGGGTACCACCTATTTGTTCCCCTATACCATTATTAATCCTTATAACATTTAGACAGTAAAGATTTTAGAGGAGCAAGTTTACCTTTAATTACTTATACTATTGCTTTCATGTGCTCTTTTAAACCCAGCTGGGAAGATTAATGCAGATGAAACTGATTTTATTTTTTCTTCTCTTTGCTTGGTTTCTCTTTCAAAGCTGAAGGACTATTTAATGGCATACAAAAATCTCTGCTTTCAGAAAAATTGACAGGCTACCAATGACAATGAGGAAGTTTTTTGTTTAATTTCCTTTTTTTTTTGGTTGCAGAAGCCAAATCCTTGTTTAAGCAGACCTGAAAATATGAGGGAAGGGGGGACAGAGTTGTGATGTGATAGTAGGAGCTTTATCTTCCTTTTGCATAAGCATTCATATAACTGTGTGTGTGTCTTGGGATCTTCTTTATAAGCAACAGTTTGCAAAATATTCCTGGTTATTGCACATCATCTGTTAAATCATTCAAGTCAGCTGAGTGTAAGTTTGGCTTAAGTTAAGCCTGTGCTTGAAATGAAGCACATCCTGGAGGCAGGGCCTGTATCCATCCAGAAGGAACGGGCTTCATGGGATCGGGGCTGGTCAGATAAGAAGAGTCTCAGAGGTTACAGAAATTTGGGGTCCCAGAGACTGAGCTCCTCGCTGAGTTCAGTGGGAGCTGACACAGCTTTACCCTGCTCAGGCTTTGAATGTCTAGAGAATGGCCAGAGACATCTGCAGAAGGGGCTAGTTAAGAAACTGTGATTTAATATTTATTTCTTATCGTGCTGAAGTCTGGAAGAATATTTTGTGCTATCTGGTTGACTGATGGGTCTGAGAGGTCCTACTGCAGGGGGCTCATAATCCCAACCAAAGAGAAAACATACTGGAAAAACCTCCAGCAAGAAGCACTTTTTAAAAAAATCTCTTTTCTCACATATTTAGCCTGAACCAGCAATAACAACTTCGATTCAGGGCATTTCCTGAGGATTAATGACTGTCTGGGGTCATCATCTCCTCCCAGTTAGTTATTAATCCCCAGGAAATACTCTGTGCCTTGATCATTATTGCTTAATTAGCATTGAGAATGTGGGGGGTTTAGGTTTCTTTTCATGCATCCTGTGAATTGCCGGGCTGGGGATTTCTTTCATTAACTTGCCCTTCTCAGCCTGGATGGGAGAGCTTTGCCTTTGCTTCAAGTTTGCAGGTTTGAGAATTTAGTCACAGGGTTAAACCTTCCCAAGAGCCTTGAGCTCCCTGTGAAAGCACCGCCCAGAGCCACATCTGCAGCACATCAGGGCAGGAGAACCTCGGGTGGCACGGGGGCAGCAGCTGGAGTCTGGGAGCAGGGCATGCCAGAAAAAGGGCAGGGCAAGCTGGGGGCTGAGGAGAGGGAAAAGAGGGAAGCTCCGAGGAGTGGAGCTGTTCGGCGCTGCCAACCGCAACAAACAGCTTTGTCAGCCACAGAAGAAGTTCCCATGTCACATGAAATTTGGAAACTTTGGGAAATTTTTGGAGTCCCAGCAATCTTGACGGAAGAGCTGCTTTATTCAAAGGGCCCTTTTAATTGCTGCAAACCAAATCTATTTAGTTAAAAGACTCTGTCCTTCCTTTCCCATCCCTAGAGGAGAGGAGGACGATGTGCAAAGCTTTTTCTGGGCACTGTGTGGTGGGACTGAGCTCAGCGGGGCTGTCCCTGCCAGCCATCCCATTCCTGCACCATTATTCCCTAAACCAGGAGCTGCAGCACCGGGAGATAAGCCCAGCGTGCGTGTTCAGGTTGTTGATGGGATGTGTGGCTGCAGAGGGATGGCCAGCCTGACCCCAGGGCTGTGGGCACTGCAGTGTGGGAGCCTCCAGGCTCTCTGTGGTTACATCTGTTGATCTGTTTGTTATGTATGTAGCCCTGAGTATATTTTGAAAAGAAAACTAATTTTAAAAAGGAAATATCAAGTTTTCTGCTCCGAACAAAACCATAATAGGATCTTTTTTTTTTTCAAGACTTTTTAAAAGACATTTTTGTAGAACTCCACAAGGGAGACACTTGGAGAGGTTTAGGGACTTTTTTTTGCTAGCTGTTCATCAAATCTCATTACTCTCTTCTGCTGTGGGAACCTCTGTCCAAGTCTCCTTGAAGGTCTTTTGGGTCCTGCGTGTTTAAGTGAAAAGTTTTAGTAATCTGGACTTTATGTTTAGGACCAGAAGTTTCATGCCCTGCAGTGAGAAAAGCTCACTGGAAACAAATTCTGGCCTCACAAATATTTATATGACTGTGGCGAAAATCAAACTTTGGTCCTTAACTGCTCCTCTTTTTACCTTCCTACCTGAATGTTTGTATTTTGGGGGATGACACCTTTCTTTTGGCTTTGGAAAAACCATTTGTTTGAGGAAAGGTGATTCTGTAAAACAAGTACCTGCTTAGTTGTTAGTTTGAAGACTATGTGATTTAGAACAAAAATTTATTTCCTTTATTTTTAATTCAACTCTGAGTATTTATGCTCTTTAAATTTGGCCTGTAGAAAAGCCAAATGGATGCAGACTATCATCTATAAATCAATACAAATAATTATTTCCAGTTATTTTGACAACAATTTTCCAAAGAAAAAACTCCACCTAACCGGATGATATTTATAATTAATTCAATAGATATAAAGAGATATGTGGGTTTGACCTTTACCCTCGTCAACATTAAATCTAATCCTCATTTCAACTCTTCCCTTAAATATGGAAAAAGGCTTTTGACAGAGTCAATGGCAACTATATATTTAGGTTCTCCATGGAGTGCACTATAATGTTCTCATCCAAATCTTGGTCTTGTAACTGACCTCTGACAGTCAATGTATGGCCAATGTCAAATGATAAAAGGCATAAAAAGGGGAGAGGGAACAGAAAAAGAGTCATTATGCAGATGATATATAAATGTCCATTAATGAGACATGCCTTTGTACTTTCAAGTTCATAGCAGAGTTCGACACTGAGTAGGTCTCGGGGGGTTTAAGGCTTCATCATACATATTTCTGCATGGGTTTATTCCTACTAAAGAACCAAAATGAGAGACCTGCATAAAAGGAAGAGCCTGTAGCCCTAGATAAGATCAAAATAAAATGTATGGGAAGAAATTCCTCTGTGTGCTTGGGAGGCAAAACAACACCATAAATATTGGGGGTTGTATTTTGCTCTAATAAGGCCAGTCCGAGTGGAATTCTGAGACTACAATGTCACCAAAACAGTTTCTGCAGAAAAGGAAAAGGTAAAACATCAAAGAAACAGCTGCATGAGGTGAGCAGTCCTAGACCTGTGATAATGCCTGATAAAGTGATTTTGTGCACCCCTGGGGAAGCCAAAGCTGCTGGAAGTGAGGGCACACCCCCACTGGGAGCCCAGCTCTGACAGGTCCTGGGGTTTTCATGGCTCTGGCCCTCTTAGTGTCCTCTCTCTGTCTTGTCTTATTTCTTTATCTAAAAGTGAATTCCTCAGAGATATTTAGGTATCTCTCATAAAAATCAGTCTCATTAAAGTCCCCCTGAGGCTTCAATGACAGAGAATCCACTGTGGAATGTGTTAGGAAAGATGTACTCCAGCATGGCCTGACTTGGCTGGGCCCTCTGGTACAGGAAGATGAATAAGAGTCAATAAAAATAACAGCAGGGAGAGGCACATCTTGGAGGATTCAGCGTGTGGAGTGTCCTGGGTGGGAGCTGTCCCTCTGCACCTGAGCTCCCCACAGCCCTGGAGCTCCAGCACACCTGCTGGCACCTGGGGCTGGATTGGCTCAGATGAGTTGGCACAGAATTAGGCAGAGCAGGAAACCAGAACAGACCTAAGTGTCATTGCTCAGTTTTTCAAAACAAGGTCTGGGTCCTGAAAAAAGCAGACTGTGAGGAACAAGGTCTGTGCTTGTAGCCACATTGGAGAACTCTTCTGTCTCCCAGTTCAGAGAGGTGAGATCTGCCTGGGGGTTTGCAAGCCTGAGACCAAGCTGTGGCATTATCCTAGAGTATACTGAAGGGGATAGAGACTGTAATTCCCTTTGACTCGCGTGATTCCCATTTGCAAAAATAACAGTCAGGAAAGCTGTGATAAAATTCCATTGGTTGCAGTCTGGTTTGAGGAGGAATTTGACCTGCCATCATTATATCTTTCTTGTAATACAGGCATGAAATATCGTAGCATATGGATGTTGTATCTGAATCCAGCCATTTTAGGGAAGCACTCAATTGCTAGATCAGCATTTAGAATAAAACAATAGTAGATACGAATGCTGAAACCCTTATTTGTCTTTTAAAGTCTGCTTCTGTTTATTCAGTAGTGGTTAAGAAGCCAAATTTGGGATTATTCTTTTATTTTTTCTATTTTCTTGTTGTTTTGGAAGAAAAAAAATTATCTTTCTGATCTCTACATGGTCTGAAAACCAGATGTTATCATCACTTTGTTATAGCTCCATTGGTACAGTGTATTTTGTTTATTAAAGCAAAGACAGGGTTGAAATGAGTTTGGGGCGATTCATGTCATCAAACTTAATGTATTTGCAAATAATAAACAGTTTGCAAAGCGTGGCTGAGCTTGTGGGTTGCAGCCCACTGCCATTTCAATCTAGGCTTTGGAACACAAGTGGTAGTGTAGGATCTGTGTCTTTAAGATGGGGAGCACCTTGGAAAATGTTCCTAAAAAAGGCACTTTTTAACCGTGGCTTTCCTTTGCTGGGAGAGATGGACTCTGTCTCGTGGCAGCCGTAGTTTAAGTAAACATAAACTCTGGCCCAAATTTCATAACCATCATTTCCTCAAAGCTACAGCACTAACCCAAAGTATAGTTTTATTTGGCTAACCCCAAATAGGATGTGGTTGGCAGCCTCTGGAGCCGCAGGATCAGGTTGCAAGGAGACGCCACCAGAACTGTGCCGTTGTCTTAGGGAAGTCCTCAGTGTGCAACTCCCAACATTATTATTGTTATTTTACAAATAAATGGAACCATAACAACAGGTATGCTGAAACCAAAGCCTGCATGCTCCTTATCCAGCACTGGGACAGTCCAGGAGTGCCTGGACACTGCTGGGCACAGGAGGGAAGAGATGGTAGAAAGTGAAGATTGCCAAGGGTAAAGGCTAAGACCTAAGGGAGGACCTTACTGCTCTCTACAGCTGCCTGAAAGGACCTTGCAGTGAGCCTGAGGGTGGCCTCTTATCCCAGCTAACAAGAGACAGGATGAGAGGAAATGGCCTCTAGTTGCACCAGGGCAGGTTTAAGTTGGATATTAGGAAAAATGTCTTCACTGAAAGGGTGATCAGGCTCTGGAACAGGCTGCTCTGGGAAGGGCTGGCATGTGACACTTGGGGACATGGTTCAGTGGTGAATGTGGCAGCGCTGGGACAAAGGTTGGACTCTGTCTCAGAGGTCCTTTCTAACATTAATGATTCTATGACTAGAATCTTAGATTAGCACACTTCCCATTCTGCCACAAGCACGGGGCTCTCCACAGTGCTGCCAGACATGGAGTAAAAGCCCAGGACAGCTGCTGTCTGGAGGACTTTCCCCTGAGCCCAGGCAGAAAGTTCCCCTTCCCAAAAAGGAGGGATGAAACATAAAAATTTGGTATCATGTGGCTGCACGGTCCGAGTTGCTCCCCTTTCTGTGCACACCTTTGCCCAACCTCCTGCCAGCTGAGTCACAGAGGGGATGGGCAAGAGCTTTAGGACAGTGCCAAGCCAAGGGCCAGGCCTCTCTGGTATGAATGGCTGCTGCTGGGTAGGTTGCAGTAGAAATAAGCTGATTTTGTCCAGCTGGAAACGAGGCTCCTCAGGCTTTTCTGTTCTCACTTTCTGCCCACCCGCTTTGCTTTCCCTTTTATGTTGCAAACACCTCAATGAGACGAAGGGATGAACAGATGATGGAGTCAGTGCCCCTAGTTAATGACCAGCACTATATTCACAACCTCGTTTGGTTTTGTTCCTGTTCGCTGCTTCAATGGTGCCGGTGAGAAGGAATTAATTTTATTGAGGACAACTCAGTGAATTAAATGAAAAACTGCTCACTTGGCTGGAAGGGCTTTGACAGATGGCACAGCAGCCGGTCAGGTCTGAAACACTTTACATCTCCTGCATGTGTGGAGAGAAGGAGGCAAGAGAAAGGAGGGGAGGGAAGGTCACTGTAGATAAGCTGCAAGGCGACTATTTCAAGGCCTCTGAAAAACAACAGAGCAAGCTGCAGTCTCTTATTTTGATTCATGGGTCTCCCCCTGCTTTTGTTCCTTGATGCACTAAATCTGTTCCTTAGCCCCCCTCATCTCAATAAACACCCAATAAGAAACTAATCGTTGTATGGTGAATTAGAGAAGAAGAAAAGATGCTCAGAAGAAATGTTATGGTCATGGAAAACTCTTCTGCATTGTAACCATCTGGTGCGCCACAATTACTATGAATGGGATAATTGAGTCCCAAATAACTTCTTTTGGGTACAAATAATGGCCGTCACCCTGATTTGTATTCTCACAACAGCATCGCCCCATCATTTCACATCACATCTGCACATTTCATTGATTGGGCACTGCGCTACCAATAAGGTACCACACTTAATTAAGCCCACATAATTCTCTTCAAATGAGCAGGAGAGTTTGTGTATAGGCTGAAGAGAAAAGGGGCTGCAAATGAGACTTTAGTGACTCCACTTTGTATGAGGTATTGAGATTGATGGTGATCCCATGCCACCAAGGTTTTCCTTCAGCACGGGAAAGCTGTGAAAGCATTAGGCAGCTCAACAGCTGTGTATAAGCTGAGGAAGGCCTGATTTCAGACAAACATTCTCCTGGAGGTGATTGAAACCCCATTGTGGCGTAATCTCGCTTTTCAGAAAGTGTTACAATTCATTTGGTTTGATTTCTCGGGTGTCTGGTTTCACAGCATCATTAAAAACTCTGTAAGGCACCGGGACATGGAGCCCTCTGCAAAGCAGCATTGTCTGCTCTTGGAGTGTGTTTTGTTCGAGCACTGGGAGAAGGAGTTGACAGGAAACAGGCAAACATAATCCTTGGAGTAAACATTACAGAAAATCAAAACTAAAAGGTCAGCTTTCCCAATGGGAAGGATGAGGATGCAAAATCTTTAAAGAGACTTTTTCCCCTCCCTTTTCTGCTGTGGTTTCCTATTTATTAGTTGAAGTAGGGAAGAGCACATTCCTTCAGTCTGCATCACTGACATGTTATCATTTCTCATGGGTTATTAGTTGTTTTTGAACTCTTCCCACCTCAGAGTGACAGGTCACACAACCTGTCCTGGCGAATAAGCCACCAGGAATTCGCTGGCGGGCCCAGTTGCTCAGGATCAAGCCCAAGAAGCCTTACTGGAATGTGGGGGTCTATGGGAAGCACAATAGTAAACAAAGAACAGGGTTACAGAGAGAGAAACAACTTAAAGGAAAATGAGAGTGAACCTCTGGCTCGCTCAAATGTTGTTTTTTTTTTTAAATCAATGTTTTCTCATTCCACCCAAGCAAATCCAGAGTGACTTGAATACGTTTTTCAGAACAAGTGGCAAAACATCCCGTGAATGCTGCAGAGGTCACTTCACACACTCGCTCTGCCCCTCATTTGTTTATCTAAATGCTGACAAATTGCAGCATTTTAACAACATATCTCTGGTACTGAACTTCATGTGCATGGCTTGCCCTCTATCATTGAGCTGATAATGAGGCTAAGCATAAAGCCTTCATTCACTGCTATAAAGGCTTCTGACAGTGATGAATACCAAGTAGAAGAATTAGGTGGTTTATAGGAGAATATGCTATTGTGTAAAACTCCTGTGCCTTTTATCAACCCTTCTGCTCATTTTCAGTTCCTTCACGTAAGCCGTCTGTGCAAGCACTCCAGTGAGCTTTCCTCTCCTTGCTTTTCCTTTGAAGGAGGCTGTCTTCCAGCTAAGATGTTGTATCAGCAATTATTCCCTGCTATCTGAAATGCTGGAGACCCTTTTCATTTCAGCAGCTGATGATAAACATCCCAAATAGTGGTGCCTGAGCTGTTTCCCTGCGAGGTAATTCCAATCCCAGTCCTGTGCGTGGCACGGAGCAGCAGCTGCCTGTCACCAGGACATCTTTCTTACAACAAAAGCAGCCTTGTCTTGGCATTTCTTTGCAAAAGCATCAACTAATATCCCTTTTAGATGGGTATGTTTGTAGAAGAGGTGACTTCTGGGACAGTTTTTTGAATTGCTGGCTGCAATGAATTAGATTAACATTTCATTGTTCAGGTCTGAGCCCTGGGTTGATTCTGGGAGCTGAGGGAAATGTGGGGAAAAGATCCTGATAGAAGAATATCTAATTTGACTAAACTGTGGAACCCCCTCAGTGTTTTTATTCCTTTATTCTTTGCTGTTTGTGTTCCTGTCTGCCCCAGTATAACCCACCTGCAAACACAACTGTGAAGCATTTTACTCTAAATAGGATCTGGATGTGTCTGAATTTGTACTGGTGGTACTGGTGGCCCTACAAAGATTTGCACTAAGCATCATCTGTGCCAGAGGGACACAAGAGCAGAGGGCTGGACACAACCCAGGCTGAAGGGAGGGACTGCTGAGCTGCATTTCACTGGAGCTGTAGGATAACTGCTGTTTTCCGAGGGTGAAAGGTGGTAGGTGGGTTACTGGCTAAAGGCAAAAGCATTTTCTCCCTCTCTTGCAATCCTGCCTTTATTCTGGACATATCCAGCAGTAGCCAAAAGGTGTCTGCTGTGCCAGAGGTGCCTCTCTACCCTCTCTCCACCCTCCATAGCTGTTACAGGTAGATTCATAGCTTTAGCCTGGAAACTTAGAGCCACAGCCTGCCAACATTCCTCTCTGCTCTTCCCAGTTCTGCTGCTTCATCAGCTCCTTCCCTTGTCATCCCTACATCTTCTCTCACTGCCTTTTGCACCCCCATGTCCCAGCCTTTCCCCAGCACAGCCTTACTCTGGGGCAATTATTTCCCTACCTCCTCCTTTTTGTTGTCATCTGCCCAAATCATCCAGGTGTATGTTCCTTACTACTTCTTGCACCTCTGGCTCTGCCGCTTTGCTTTCCATTTCCCTCCTCTGCTTTCCTCCCAGCTCTTCTCTCTTGTCAGTGTTGCCTCCTGGCTCCCTTCCTGCTCTTGGCCAGCAGCCTCTGGGTTGTTGCTGGCTGTGGGCTGGAAGGAAGGCTCCTGGAGTGGAGGCACTGACAGTGACATCTCCTTCCAGTTTCTGGAGGCAGCTGGAAGCACACCAGCCATTCTCCAAGGTCCTTGCTGCCTACAGACATGGCTGGAAGGCACAGCGGTGCTCGGTGACCCTTGTGCCTGCTGCCTGTCTCTTCTGCTGCCTCTTCTGGAAGTTTCTGGTTATTAACCACTTCACAATTCCTTTTCCTTTCTCCAGCAAGAATACTGCTGTCACTTTAACACACATCTTCCCTTCAACAAAATGTGGGGACAGAAAGGGGAATAGCATTTTATTAAATGTACATGACACTGAGGATACAAAAACATCAGCATGGGATGAATTTACTAATCAAATACAGACTTAGTCTACATTGTAGTGTGACACTGGAAAGGAAATATCTCTTCAAAAGGTTTATTTTAACTCCAAAGGAAAATTAAGAGAGAGAATGTTGAAATACAGAGGAGTCCAGGGGGTGGCAGGGAGGGAAGCAGGAGAATAATTGATGCAAGTAGGGAAGCTGAGCCTCAGTGCAGTGGAGGGTCCATGTGTACAGAGGGCTTCAATCAAATTGCTGTGCCTGGAGAGGCAAAGCAATGGGGAGAGCTGGGTGAAGCTCAGCCATTCTCTTCCTGCTCCCACTGGAGGAATTTTGGGGCTTTTGCAGGGCAGATCCTTTGTTCCTTCCCCCCAATGCCAGCATGGAGCCCACCCTGCCAGGCTGTAACTGGGGCAGCACAAGTGTTTAAGGAGCTTCTCTTCCAGGTGTTCAGTTCTCACCCCGCTGAGCCCCTCTGTCTTGTCCTGACAGGCCTTCTTTAAATCAAGCCAGTGAATTGATCTGGGTTTGTTATTTCCCAGGTTTATTTTTAACCCTGGATCCGCTCCCTGCTGCGGTTTCCAGCCTGCTCCCACAGACTGCTGGCACATGCCAACCAGGAGGCTGCAGGGTGAGCTCTGTGCTGGGAACCATGGGGTGGGCACAGCCCCTGTGAGCTGGCATGGCTGTCGCCCCCCATCCCACACTCCCACTTCACACATAGAACCATAATTGTTTCTTCACAGGCTTTGGTGGGAAGTTGCAACTCTTATTGTTCGTTCTCACTCTGCCTTTCATTATGGTGGCTGCTGAGTCCCCTCGTTGCTGTAATGAGAACCAAGAAGAACATACTAATTCAAAGGGAAATATGAAAATGCTCTTCAAATTCAGATGTGTGAAACACTCTAGCTAAAAGATATATGTGAAGTGCTGGTTAGAGGATGCTGCAGCAAAGGCAGCTTAGAAGTTTTTTCCTCTTTCCATTATTCTCCAGAAGGATGAATTCTCACTTTGGGTTCATGCAGAGTCTCTGAGCACTTAGAGCAGTGTTTTTGTATGCTGTGAAGTCAAAGGGAGCTATTTTCACTTTAAAACTTTATTTCTTGGAGTCTTTGTTTCTTGGACTTGTGAGACATGGGATTTGGGTAAGGAAACAGTTTTCACCCTATGTTTCTATATGTCTTCAGGCAGAAAAGTCACAGGTTTACAAGTGGGAAAATTGACACAAAACTACATGGGGCAAATACATTAATTCCCTTTCCTCTTCAGAAGACTTTTCCAGCCATTGTTGATGGGTTGTTTAATTTCACAGAAAGCTTTGCTAAATGCCACATGGCACATTACACTTGCCATGCAAGCCTCAGTCCCCCCAAAATGCTCACAGGCAGCTATCCTGCTCCTTTGCTTTTGACACCACCGAAACAGATTTCTCCCCAGGATCTTTGCACATGTTGTGAGTCAAACCCCCTGCAAATGGATGTGCTGAGGGCCTGTTGGACTGTTATTGAGAGGAGATTGTGTGCACCACATTTTCAAAGGGGAGGGATTGCCTTCTGAAGAGGGCAGGGGGGTTCTGGGCATCACAGCAGGGCAACCCTGTATGGAAACCCCAACCATTCTTGCTGGCTTCTTATAAGCTGCCCACAGAGCACAAACAATGCCAGACCCATAATGTATGGATTTGATTCTTAAAAAAAAAAAGTAATAAACCCCCTTCAAATTGTTATCACGGTTACATTTTTCAGTCACGGTTCCTGCAACAAATTCTCTTCAGTCTTATTTATGAGAAACCAGTGACTTCTGTAAATGTAGATGGCTGAGTCCCAACTTCTTGAGGTTTGCTGGGAGAAAGAGCTTTCAACAAAGCTGCAGTGGCAATGGGCTGTCCCTCATACCGCTTAATCAGGGAGGAAATCTGCCACACATCTGGCAGAGCAGGTTCCTCTCTCAGCTGCTGCAGGGCAGAGGGCCGATGGCACAGGGGTGGCTGGAACAACAAAAATGCCACTGCTCTGGCTGGGCTTCCTGCCCACAGGATCTTTCCATGCCCTTACCCCTTACCTCTGCAGTTGGCCTCACCCTCCTGATGGCAAGGGCTGCCCGGGGATGCCACGGGCGAGATGGGGTTGAGCAACACTTTGGCTCGGTGTCAGACCTGCACCCGACTGAGCTGTCACCGTTTGTGCCAGCAGAGCCGGGCCCTGTCCATGGCCACCCTCTGCTTCTGCTCCTTCTGCAGCCCCACAGTTTGCAAGGCAGGCAAACCTCCCTCCTCTCCTCCCCCTTGCTCTCAGCAACAGAGATGTGCCGTAAGAGAGACGATTTCAAAGGGCTTTAATCAATCAGGGTGCCAAAGTACTTCATGCAAGAGAGTTGTGTGTAATGGGAAAGCCGTTTAATGAGGAGGATGTGTGCAGTGCTGAGCAGGGTCGGGTTTCACTGCTGGATGTGCAGGAGAGCAAACCTTGGCGCTGAGCAGAGGGTGACTTCACATCCCCGTGCAGCTCTTGAGGATGTTGAAACTCCAGCAGGTAGTTGGACTCGCAAAATGTTTTAAAACAAGGAGAAAAGCAGATCGTGTGTAACCGGCTGTCAGTCAGCAGAAGGACTCAGCCATGGCTTTTTAGTCTGTTTTGGTAAGAGAAGGTCAGGAAGGAGATTTGAACCACAAGCTGATTCAAAAATGTTTTATTTTTTGTAAACAACTCCATCTGGAACTAGTAAACTTTCAAAGTCTGAGCCAGCCCCTTGCCACCTCCACACACCCCAGCCTGCCTGAAATGAGGCCAGCAGCAACCATTGATTTCCATTGCCTTACAGAGCTGGGGTATGATCACATCACCTCTGGGCCAGAAGAGAATACAATCACTCACTCTGAGTCATTACATAAGCTAAAGTATGTGATTTATTAAACCACAAAAAATAGGTTGTACTAACACTGAGACTCTGACTTGAAACCGCAGAAGGAGCGACATGCGGAGTTAGGGCTGGGAGTCCCTCCTTAACCCATCCTGTGGTGCCTGGGCATTGTGTGTGAGCTGGGCAGTCACCCCTATTTTGGAAGCTCGCTGACAGGCAGCACACAGAGGCAAGGATGGCATTGGAGCCCCAGTGCTGACTTTTCTTGCTTTTGTGGGCTTGAGTTGTGTTTAGCAAAGTGACGATTTAATTTTCTTTTCTGGTTTGATTGGATCCTGTTCTAGACTTCCTAGACTTGGCCCATTACCTTGGAATTCAAAAAAAGCAAATACATAAAATGATAAATAATAGGAAACACTTGGAAATCTAAAATGTTTCAGTGAAATTTACAGGCAACTCTCCCAAAGAGTCTGTGTTTTATTTCTCATTTTCGGTCTCAGCGGAGCTGTATGAGACGCCACCTATTAATGAGTTCTTAGGGATTCCTTGCTCTGTAGGTCACTGCACCAAGAGCACACATAGTTTCCAAAGTGCAAACAGCATCTTTGGTCTTCTCTGTCTACCTAAAATCTGTGTACATCAGGCACATTGCTGAGTGTGCTCAGATTATCATCCTGTTCTTCTTATTCTGTCCCTAGGTCTGTGCTACTGGTTGTTGTTGGAGACAGGGTCAGTCCTGGAGCTGGGTGGGATCCTGCAGTGTGTGTGTTTAGGTAGAAGGGGCTATAGCAGAGGGTTTGCGCTCACAGATGGTTAGAGCAACACAAGGATGTTGCTGAGTGCAGCAATTGTTGGCTTCTGCTCCACGTTAGTGAGCATGAAACATTTGTTACAGACACTCAATGTTTCACAGCCCTTCCATTCCACTTAGACAAGCAGGTTTCCACAAAGAAAACATCAAGGATTTCCGTGTGTTGGAGTTAGAGCACAAAATCTGCCTGAGTAATAGATGATGACCTAAGGGAAGGTGATCCCTGGCTTACGATGTTGGCCATGGAAGTGGCCCCAGTGGCACAGAACGTCATTTCAAACCCGAGCAGATCAGGGAGGTGTTCCCACTTCACCATGAGCCTGACACCCCTAGGAAAACCCATCTTGTAGTAGCTGTTGGCTTTCCTTTCCTCTGTTGAATATGAGGCTCTGAATAAGCAGCAGATATAATATTTAAGACTTGGGTAGAATTTGGGGGGATGTAACAGCTGTTTTACCCATTCCTGTTCCTCACGTTTGGTTGTGCTGTATGGGACTGTTCTGGATGGAAAGGCAGTGTCCTTAGCCAGGCAGTACTGCCTATGCTTCAAGGAAAGGAATTACCCAGGATTCTGCCTGCATTACAAATGCTTTTGAGGTTAATCATCATGTAGTTTCTTCTGGCACATCTGTACAGCATGTCCTGGAGACATTCTGAAATGGTCCCCATTGATGTACAGGGTTTGAAAACACCATTTCCATTAGACCAGTTTTCAGTAAGCCTGAGCTCATCACGCCCTGGGAGTGTGTTAGGTCTGGTGGAGGAGACCTGGTGCCAAGGGGAGAGTCATCTTAGAAAGCTGCTCCTTTTGTGAGTGAAATGCCTGTGAGCTTGGCTTTGTGAGTGGCAGAGACACAGCAGATGAACGAGTCAGTGTTCATCTAATCCCTCCTTCATCTGATTAGTTTTTCCCCAAGTCCTAACACCTTTGTGTCACTAAATAAGATGAGAAAAACATCTCATAATTTGCTGGAATGGATGGGCGTGTGTCTGTTTTGTATGGGGCCTTTTTCTACCTCAGAAACCTTGCCCTGCAAAGCAAAACACCCAAACAATATTCTTAAATCACAGTGACCTCTGTCACCAAAAGACTGAAGATGCAGTTGCTGCAGCATCTTCCATTTCCATGGGGTCTGTAAAATACAAAACCAGAACAGTGTCAAAATTAAAATCTAGGTGGCAATCTTAGGCCTGTCCATAAATAAATCCTTTGTAATCCCTGCCCCTTCATTTCCCTTTAATAAGGCTACATGGCATTCCAAACTCCACCCCATCTGCCATCTTCTAGGAACAGTGCATTGCTCAGGATTTCCCACTCAATTTGAATCAATGGGAACAGCAGAAGAGCCCCAATAAGGTGCCAAAAGGAACATGGTCCAGCCAAGCCAGGGGCCAGGCCATTACCAGCAGTGTGCAAAGGGTGATCAGCTAACGGGCAGGTCGTTAGGAAATCTAAAATTCCGGTGTGTGGGTGTGAGATTTTAGCCAAGTAGGTCTCTCTTCAGGTGGTCTGCGTTGGGGAAAAGCCCTTAGGAGGGTTTGCAGAGCACTGTAGGAATGGAGCCTCGCTCTGCCCCAGGGCTCTGGTCCCAAGAGCAGCACATAAAAGAAAGCACAAAGCAGAAAGAAATGAAATAGTCGAGCAGCTGCTGACAGCTCCATTCCCCCACCCTTCCTGGCCATGGCAGGCGCAGGGCTCTGGCTCCCCAAGAGCGGCATTTTGGACATGGCTGAGGGCGGGGCAGAGCACGGGGAGCTGCCCTCTGCAGCCTCCCAACACTACCTGGAGGAAACCAGCTGTGTGAGGGGGTGTGATGGGGCACACTGAGGCATGGCAGGATCAGTGTCCTGGTGCAGAACTCCTGGACAAATATCTGTCTGCACTGACACTGAGCAGGAATAAACCTCTCCCCTGCAGTGCTGTCTCCACATGGCTGCTGTGAGCTGGGGCAGCAGCTTTCCATTAAGGCTAGGTTGGGTTCCAAGAAGTGTCTCCTGCAGAGAGAGGGCTGGCCAAAAGGTTCTGGGCACATATTGTCCCAGTTTTCAGCAGGCAGAGGTGATTCCTGGCCCCTGGAGGGTAATCCTGGAACGCCCATCTGGACCTTTTCCTCCTTCGTCCCCACCACCTTTTATCTGGAGGTCCTCAGTGTCACCTGAGCCCTTTGGACAAACAGGGTTGCATTGTACATTGATTATTCCCAGGAAAGAACACAACAGCTCCTTTGAAGTCTTTATAACCTCCCATTTGAGGGCTCCTGGGCAGAGCACCTGGGCCTGACTCCTGCTCTGCCTGGCAGAGGTTTGCTGCTTCTGGGAGAACTGTCTGCATTTACATAAATACAAGAGCAGTGCTGGAGCAAACCCCTCAGTTTGCTTACTGTGCTGAGCCCTTGTATTAATTGTGTGGACTCTCCAGTTAATAAAATGCATTGTAAAAACTATTCTTGGAAAAGAACTGGCTGCACATGGGAAGCAGTCACTTGAGCAGACATAAGTGCTTAATAGTTGTCAATGTTCTCCCTCCATGTACTCCAGAGCAGAAGTTTGTGTTTAGGATTTATAGCAAAAAGCTTTTGCAGGATTTATTAGTCTTTAAAAGGCATCACTTGCTGCTACTTATCATTTGTCTATTTATTTGTGTATTTAAAGCAAAGAAGGGAGAAAGATCTCCAGCTCTCCCTTTCTCTGCCCTGGGCCGAGGCCCCGTGTGCCCAGTCTCATCCGGTGCAGAGGTTTGCTATAAATGAGCAATAATAAAGCCCTGAAAATAGGTTTGATATTTTTAATGGAAATGCTGACTTGACCTTAGCTGTAGAGCCACGAAAGGTGCTGCTGTAATAAAGGAATGACTTCATCAGGAAATCCTCATTCAAACCTCCAAATATATAAATATAACCATTTATTCCATTGTGAATCAAATGATGCCATGTCCTGTAATTAAGGGCACTGGCAGCCAAGTTGTATCATACCCTTATTTCCATCACAGCACATTAGTGGCTCAGCAACTTTGCTTTCTTGGTCACCTGTTTCAGCAAATGGCCTTGGAGCTTTGTTCCACAGCTGATTTGGTGGTGACAGAGCTTTTATTTATTCCCTCCAGGAGGGGAAGGGATTCCACTAATTGCCTCAGGCCAAGTGCTCTGGAATGGTTTTATGCACCCCAGGGCAGTTCCAGCACAATAAAAGAAAGAGGTGGAACAGCTGAATGAGTTCCTGATGTGCTGATGGCAGGTGAGCCCTCACCCATCCTGCAGCATTCCCAGGTGGAAAAACAGCGTCAGGAATGGGCTGTGCTGGCACCTGCTTTAAAGAACTTAAAAATACAGCTCTGAGAGTATTAGTCAGTGGAACATGGCAAACAGATCCTGGTAACATGAGTGACAGAATCCAAGGGTGTCCCAGAGAACACAATTCAGTCTTACAAGAGCTGACCTTGGGGCTGTCGAAGGCTTATCCCAAACCAGCTGAGAAACCTTCCCACAGATTTACTGGCCAAGTGAGCACTCACTGCCTGGTTGTGTGAATTCGGCAAGGTGAGCACAGATATCTGGGATCCCGGTGTCACAATATTTTCTATTGAAGATAAATTTGTAGAGCCAAATCTTCAAGGCTGCTACCTCCCAGAGCAGTATCAGAAATCTTGTTTCTTTTTGCTGTTTCTGGATTCTTACCCTTTATTTCCTTCCCCTGGGCCTAAACATGAGGCACTGCCTTGATTAATCATCAGCAAATGTGCTACAGGAGATGTCTTGAAGCAGGAGAGAACAAACCTCATTTAAAAGTCAGTTAATGGGAGAGTTTTCTCAGCCTTTGAAGTTGCCATACAAAGTCCTGGTTCAGTTTGCTCACCGTTTTTCCCCAATATCAAGGGAAAGCGTCTGTTCATCGTTTGGATTAGCATTAAATCATGAGATCACACCAGGAGTGGTGGAGGAATAAACCTCAGCTGTAGTAGAAGGAGAAAGCTGTCTGTCTGCATGTACTCCTGATTTCCCTCTCCCTGCTGAGGCTGTGAATAGCAGTGGCATTTGATGCTTTTCCTGCATAGAAAATCAGCTGGGAACTCCAGAAATGAGCTTTTTAAATGATGCTGGAATAAACAGGTCTTGTGTGGGTGACACTGTCACAGTGGATTATCTGAGCACTGTTAGGATTATGCCTTAGGTGCAATTAGTACCCACCTAAGTACAGATTTCAAGTGAGTTTCTCTGGTTCCATGAGCTGAATCCTTCCTGTGCTCTCTCCGTGCCTGGTTCCCTTCTCCTTGCCAGTGTTGGTTCCACCTCCTGTCCCTGCTGCTCCTCAGCTCCTGTTCCAGCCCTTTCCACGTGTCTCCTCCTGCCTGCCCGGGGCAGATTCCAGAGGGAACACCTCTGTGCAGGGCTTTGCAGTGCCCTGGAGGAACAGGATAGGTCAGGATTTGTCCTTTGCTATGCACATGGATGTGAGAGGATATACTATTTGTGCACATTCTGTAACTGTTGAAAGTCTCCTGAGGGCCTCCAGTGGGCCCATTTGCCGTGGAACGGTGAGTTCCTCGGTTACAGGACACCGGGGAAGGGCTGCAGGCAGTGCCCAAGCCCATTATCCTGCAGCATCTGGCCAGATGTGAGCCAGCTCCCCAAATCTGGGGTGTGCTGTGCTGGGGCTGTGTCACCTGGGGGTGGGTACCAGTCACCAGGCAGCTCTGAGATGGGGAAAGTGCCAACAGAGCCCCTTTGCCCATTTCGTGTTTTTCTCACTCAGTCACTAATTATTTTCAAAGCCCTTTTTTTCAGAAGTCCCTGAATTTGTAATGATACAATGCTCTTTTCATAGGAAGAATAATTTGAAGGGGTTTTGTGTTTCTAGAAGAACTATGGTGTCTCTGCAAGTGCCTTGTTAGGTTTGTTTCTGTCCAGCACTTGTTTCTGGGGGTAATTCTGTAGCTAGAAAATGAACCTGACAGAGCTGTCCATGTTGCCCTGGAGCTAAACTGAAGTGATAGCCCTCAGTGAGGCACTGGATATTAGACAAAGCCTCTGAAGCATTTTTAGCAATACTCAGACAGTATTTAATTTGCCAAAGCATTTATTCTGCTCCACTCTTCTCATTCAGTTTTACATACAAATGAAATTAATTTAGTGCTGAACTGAGGTGCTGGGCTGGCACATGGAACTAAATTACTTTCTGAGCTCTAAGCCATGGCAGAGTGGAGCTGGTGTGGAAGGGAGGGAGTAGAACGTGTCAGATGTTGATTTTTTCCTGCCACAGAATAAAATGGATTATTCAAATGACTGCTAAGAAAGAACCAAGGTTATTTAATTTTGAGATGTAAAACAAGATGAGCATTGCAAAAAGTCACCTGCAGAGTACGTGGGGATCAGGGTCAGCCTTGATAGGTACTGTGAGCTCCTCTCTCTCCCAGAAAAAGCTGTAGAGATTTATTTTTCCTTTAGAAACAAGAAACTATGGAATATCTAGAGATAGAAAAGAAAGATGAGCACTACACTGGCCTTCTGACGTAAGTAACGGGATGACAACATCGGTTCATCCTTCAGCAATGTGCAGCTCTGTAGCCAGCAAAGTAATGCGTAAATATTGGTATTAGGTTGGAATTTCTGCATCACTGCCTTTTGCAATGGCTGCTTCGTGTTTGTTTTCTCTCTGAGCAGTCAATATTTCATGTCAATTTATATGTATAAATGTTTCCTGAAAGCAAATGCCAAAATCACATGCAGAAATGTGTGTTGTAGACCAGACTGTGAATTTAGATGCATTTGTAGGAAGCTGGAAATGCTCAGACACTCCTCCAGTCACAGCACAGGGATTTTTTTTTTTCTTAGTGCAAGCAAAATGCAAATTCAGATTTTTATCAGTGGGAATTTTCTGTGTGAAGATGCTGGTTTTGCTGCAGTCTTTCTACCCCTTCTGTGCTTTGAGTCTAGTTATTTTCCAAATCCAGTATGATACCCTGAGTAACTCTTAGAGCCAAGGATGTGAACAGTCCCTTATTCCTCTTGCACTGAGTGGATGCTGAGGATCAGATACTTTAATCAGTCTCTGCCATTGTGTCCTTCCCACACTTCAGCCTATCTTGAAATCACAAAAAATGTTCTTTGCAAATGTATCATCTCTTACATTAAAAAAAAAAGTCAGTGGTTTATAGAACTTCCTATCTAAAATTGTTAAAGAGAACCTTAACAAGGTCTAGTAAATCTGGATGAATGGGAAATCATCTATGAACATGGAACCAAATAAAACCTGCTGGCCAAAATTCCTAACTGATGTAAATCAGAAGTCTCTGGAGTAGTGTTGCTTTACAACAGCTCATGTCTATCCCTGTGCATTCACTTCAATGCCTTGTGTGACTCGTGTAATTTAATCTCTGTGAATGTTTAAGAATTTTGTCCAGAAGGGAGTTTGCCAAAAAGCAAAAATCACACAGCTATTTTCAAGTATCTTTTAACGAGAAATCGGTGCAGCTGTCTTGAAATCACTTTGATTTTCACTCCCTTCTCCTCAGTCTCCAATCAGAGCGCGCACAAATTATGGGACTTAGTCCAAAAGCTCACAAGTTACTCACAGAAAAGTCACTGTTTGAAAGACATTTATGTCCAAAATGTTGTCAACTGCTTCCCAATGTATGGATATGAACATATTGCTGGACAATTCGTAAGGATATAGGGATAATATATGGATGGATAATGATAAGGGTAAAGGACTTGGATGATACCCTGTGATAAGCAGGTCTTAAGCTTTCTCTTTAGCCTGAGTTTGTCTTGACAGAAGGTGTGTGTTGTGGCAGGGTGAGTCCCAGCCTGGCTGGCTGTCATTCCCGGCAGGAATGGGCTCTCCTGGGAGTGATGACACTGATGTTGGTACCTTCACTGCACCTCAGTTCTCTTTCGGTAGTTACTCAAGGTTTAATTTAGGTTTTGCTCCTTACTGAGCTCACGGTGTCCTTCCCATTCAGCCTGGGGGTGCGAGCAGGAGCTCCCTGTGTGCAGCAGCCCAAATTCCAGCTCCTCCGCTGGGTCCAGCCTCAGCTGGAAAGCACTGCAGGCTCACACTGATGGAATTGTCAAACTTAAAAGAGAGGGGGGGAAAAAGGAGTTATTGCTCAAATGAGCTGTGAAACATTTGCTGCAAAAGCGAATAAACGTGGTTTTTCTCCGAAGTGAAAACTGAAGTGGCTGCAAGCCCAGATGGCCAAAGCGAAGGCCACGGGGCAGTGCCCGGTCAGATGTGCCGCTCCCTCTCCCCGCGTCCCCGGGCCGGCCGGGCCAGGCTGTCCCAGCACACGCTTGTGTGTACAGTGACATCTAGTGACAGAGGGGATGGCGCTGGAGCCGGGGACACTGCTCGGCACAGCCACAGCACTGACAGCCTCGGCTTTGGCACTTCCCGCGACTGGGCTGGGGTGTTTCCAAAGGCACAGCAATTCCTACCTCGCCAGGTTGGTGTTTAACCCTCTGGCAGCTGCCTGCAATAGAGACACAAACCTTACAGCCTTGCCTTAGTGGTTCAAAAGGTATGTTTTATTCCAGGTACCATTTGTGCCAGCATTTCTTGGGCTTTTTTTTTTTTTATCTTCCCAAAAAAGTTATTTCTACTATACCTACCCCTGGCAGGTGGGAAACTAGACACAGAGAATGAGTTTATTGTTTGAGTTAACCTGCAACTGAAAGAAAGTATTTCCAAAAGTAGGAAATGCTTTTAATAGTCCTTAAAAAAAAAAAAACAACCCAATGCTTTTAAAGCATGAAGGTTTGAAATCAAAAATTAAACCCCATTTTTTAGATATTTATATACTTTATTTCCTTAATTGTGGCTGGAGTACCTCTGTATTGTGGGGTGGGTACCTCTCTGCATCAGATTAAATAAATGGCACATCATTTTGGCCTTAGTAGATGTTTTTCACATGGTTACTTACTTTCACCATGCAAACTTCTCATATTCCATAAAGGCTTCCTAACTGAGCCAGGTCTGGAGAGCACTGGGGAATGTCCCTCACCCTGGGAACATATGAAGAAAAGGAAATGTAAAGAAAAAACCCCAAACATAAAAAAATGCAGTGGGATCCTTTGAGAGGGTGTTTCTTTTTTCAGTGCAGCCACCCTGGGGTTTCATGGCAGCCTGACTGAGATCAGAGCTTCCCCTTCATTTCAAGATACATATGGGTGGGTTTCAAGCCTTATTTCTCCCATGCCAAGTGTGAGATATGAGGCTGCCAAGCCTCCACCCCTCAAATCAGAGATCCCCTATTGTCTTGAATGTGAAAATCCTGGCTAATTTTAACTTAGAGTGAAAATTTATTGGCTTGTGTAAACAATGGAAAGTGGAGGCCCCCAGAAGAAAATGGCTTGAGAACATCTTTATTTTAGGTCTAAATGTAGTTGCACTGAGTTTCATGGGATCATTTAACTGTTTAACATGAAGTACATGGTCAAGTGTTTTCTTTCATTGGATCCAGAAGTCCCCAAAATACCATGGTTAGGACACTTGTTGACCAGTGTCACTGGTTTTGTCAGCACAGAAGGAATTCATGAACACAGAGCAGAGTTTAAAACCGTGTATTTATTCACACACATTTCATTAATTTCTCCTGAAGGCACAAATTGAGAGGGATGTGTTTGTCTCTCCGTACACTTGAAGTGCTGCTTAAGCTCTTGGCTCTACATGATTGATTTCATTAAAAGCAAGTAAAATGTAGCTTAGCAAAATTGTTTCTTAATTATTAAAGCAATTAGAGGGATCTAACAAAGATCTTATTCCCACTAGGCTAAGCCTGCACATAAAGCCTCCCTTTCAGCTTCCTATTTCAGCTGTTCCATGTTCTTATAAAACGCCTCCTAATCACCCTCTAAGCACAGGCAAACACGACAAGGGTGAAGTGCTATCAGCAGAAAGTATTGAAGCCCCACCACACCTAGTTAGGCCAGAGATGTGTTCCTGCAGTCCCTTTAGACTGGTATTAGCACAGAAAAGGCTTTTCTTCCCCACACACGGGATGTCTGGAGAGGGAATGGATCCAGGTGAAAGCTGCTCAGTGTTACCAACCAAGATGCTTTTTTAGCCACATCACTTTTCTGGCTGTACCAGTTGGTGCAGGAGAGCCAAAGTCCATCTGGAAGATATAATCCCTCCTTTTATTGTCTGCCTGTTCTTTTCTTGGCTAAAAGCATCCCACTGCAAGGGTCAGCTCTTCTTTTGCCTTGAAGGCTTTACAGGGAAACCACACTGGCCACCTCCACCTCTGCCAAGAAGTATTTTCTCATCTGCTTCTTGCTCTCGTTCAAGGACTATTTCCTTACACACAGCATCCACATTGTGTCCTTTGCTCATCCACTGGTTTAGTAGCTCTCCTCAGTAAGGGCATCCACCCACCTGCTCTGCCACAGAAGCACTTTGGCCAGACACAGTGGGGCTGTGGAGCTGCTGCAGTTGTGATAAAGCCCCCAAAGGGTCCTGTAAAACTAATGGGGTCAGGAGAGCGTCGCCCTCCGCAGGTCCCACCATTCCCAGCGTTGTCATTTGGTTCTGGTTAAGTGTTGGGCTCACACTGGAGCTGGTGCTGGGGTTCAATCACTGAAATGGACCTGTGATTAATAATTGCTACAATATAAGGTGTGTAAAGTTTTACCACAGTGTCCTACAGGGCTTGTAACAAGAATGACCAGTTTAAAGCCGAAGCCAGGAATGTGGTAATGAGTGTGTATAATAGAAATGTTAATTAAAACACTCTAAGGAGAGGGAAGGGAGGGGAGGGCTCCCACGTTATCATGTGATATCGCTGGGCCCATTCACAGGAAAAAAAAGGGTTTCAGGGAAGCAGGAAAAAGAAGTAGTTGTGCTTCAGCTAAAGCCAGGGGCTCTGAGCAGGTTTAAAATCCCTCTTTAATGCTCCCAGCCTGATGAGCTTCCAGTATGTCCCTGCAGATAAGTCTGAGAGACACATCACACTGTGAAATCAGCCCCAAGTCACTAGGAGGGGGCAATTAGACCAACTCACAAGCTGAGACACAAGACCAGCTCAAGAGGATCGTGATTGTTCAGGATTAAATAATGCATGTGGTTCTTTTCTAACTTGGTCCTGTTATTTCAGTTCCATTGTTTCTGAATAAGTAATTATTTTATGCCTAAGACTTTTCCAGCCAAAGCAGCAACTTGAAGTGGTCTGGCAAACACAGGGCACTGTTGTGGCCCCTTCAGCCCTGGGGGAGCACATGGTACATGCAGGACCCAACACCCTCCTGCAGGTCTCAGAAATGTGTTGGATTTTCACCTCCCTGAGCTGCACTGGGAGCTGAGGAGTCCTCTGTAAGGACCACCACAAAAGTGGGTTGTGGGTGTCTTGTGCTCACCAGGAAAGCCCTGTGGGTTGTAGGGGCAGTGCCCTAAGCCCAGGGAGCCTGGAGAAGCTGGTAAATGCTGCCATCATTCTCTTACTCCCGTGTGACCCTGGCAGGGGACTCAGAAAGGGAAAAAATGACTCCAGCCACTAGGCAAGGCCAGAATCCATCACCAAAATTCTTAATAACATATAGAGATGCCAAGTGTCTTCCAAGACTGAAGGGCATGAGAGAGTCTCCTGTTTGAATGAAGAGATCACCTCTGAACTTTAGTTGCCAGAATTCAAAGAATTCCAGGCCTTTGCAAACATGCTTCTCCCATTGGAGAGCTGCCCACACCAGAGTGGAGGTGCTTGGAAAATCACTGAAATTGAAGTTTCATTTTAAGTATGTACTGAATTTTTCTCTTTTCCTTTCTTTTTCCCTCCCCTCTACTACTTATTTATTTATTTTTGTGCTTTTCCTGAGGGAAAATAACTTCCTATGACCAGAGTTAATAGCCATGCTTTCTTATAAGTGAGCTCTTGGGTACCAAATGCACTCAGACCTATAGTCCAGCATCCATCTATACATGACAGATGTGTTTTCTTCTTCACACAACAGGCACTGATTTCCCCAATTTCTGAAACAGGACTTAATTTAACATGTGTGCTAATAACAACCACTTGCAATGGATTTTGGTATGTGCTTAAAGTTAACTGTGTAGTTAAATGCTTGGCTGAATCATGGCCTGTATAAATTATTCACTTAATTATTCTCCAGTTAAAACAACTCTTTAGTTGCTTGCAGTTGTGTCTGAAAGTGAGTGCTGTGAATCCAAACCTTCCAGAGAATTGACTGAGCCAGTTTGTAGCAACTTATCTCCTGCCTCTCCCTGGAACATCTGGGTTGGCTTCTGGTAATATCATCCCAAACAAGGGTGAGAAACTTGAAGAATTAAATTAAGGGGAAGTTATAGACGTTTCCTGGACTGCAGTTCATTGCCAGATGGTGACTCATGTTGATGAGAGACAACAACAATAGTAATTATGGAGACATCCCAAGCCAGGAATTAAACTCTCTCCGACCAGGTTTGCATTCACAGATGAGCTTTTGCTCAATGATCTGGAGCAGAAGGTGGGCTGCTCAACAGGGAGAGCAGAAAGTATTTCAGAATTCTTCCTGAGAAGGGGAGCATTTCAGGGTGCATGAAATACATTTCTCCTGCACCCCAAAATAACACAATGGCATGTGAGACTTACAGCTCAGGTTATTGTTCTCTTTCCCCAGCAGGATTTTGTAAACGAGTAATCCAGAGGAACCTGGAATAAATATTTATCCCAGGATAAACACTGTTCATGTTGTTCTTCTTGGGGAATAAAACTTCTACTGTTTTCTGCTTGTGTTTACTGATTATATGTCAGAGTATGGGCACCTGATTGAAAGGGCATAACCCAAACCCCACAGATAAAAAGATGTTCAAACCAGGTTTATGTCAATTTTTATTCCCTGCCCTGAAACCACTTCATTTCCCAGGGAAGCTTGGAACAGTTCAGTTCAGCTGGAGCACAGGTGAGATGGTTATAGTCTCCAGTATTTGATTTTATAGTATTGCTATCAAATATATATTTTGCATTCTTAAAAAAATGTATTTTATATTCAGAGTTTTACCCTAAAATGGTGATCTCTTGTCATCTTCACATCTCCTTTGTGCAGCAGTGGCTGACAGGACCACTGGGGTTCCTTCCCACTCAGGTTGTTGGTGCTGCCCAGGGTCAGAGGCAGCCAAGGTGAGGGGTGCAGAGGGGCTGGTTATTGTTCTGCATCACAAGTTCCTTCTTGAAAATGAGGAAACTGCATTGCATTAAAGTTTCATCTTGTTTGGCAGAGGCCAAGGCTCCAGATAAGCAGCAGGAGAACAGGGAACAGGCAAGCTGGGGCCTGTAACACAGGGGGGTTTCCTCTTAATTTCCCACTCTGCTGGTCTTGCAGTAATTACACACTGATTTATCTTCAGGGAGGAGAATGTGTATGTGCCTTCTTTATACAGCTACTAAACCTTGGCCAAAGATCTTAATTAGGCCTTCATTTTGACTTGAAGGTCTGGGAATTAACTTTAGTTGCCCTTGCCTTAAAACTCAGTTTGTTATGTCAGTGATTTGTCTCAGTTTATCACAATTTTTGCAGTGTTTCAGCTTTATTTGCTCTGTGCACAGGTGTGTGTGTAGGATGATGCTCTGTGGGTCAGCTCATGGTCCAGTTCAAGTCTGTGCTAGACTTGACTCAAAGAGTAACATTTTAGCTTAGTTTTAGAAGGAAAAAAACCAGTTCCCACCATAACTGAGGAAAATAGGACACCAATGGAAGTGAAGAGTTGCTTAGATGAAGAGATCTGACTGCAGTTACTTTTTTTCTAACAGCAGAATTTAGTGAGCTATATAAAGATAAAAGTATATAATTCAGTATTTCTTCTCCTTTCACAAGTTGGAACCAAGTACTTTTCAATTCTACTTTATAAATTGTATTTCTCACTCCGTGTCCTGTCAGTCCATTAACTGGAGTGAAAGAAAAAGAGAACAATCAGGCAAAAATTGGCACTGGTGAAATTTTATCACCAGATGTCCATAATGATCTTGTACAAGTTGTTCTCTGGCTTCGCTGAAATCTCTTCTGCACATTTCAACATGATATCCTGGGATTTGTGAAGGTGTCATATCACAAAAGAAAAAGCCTTTGGTAATTAAAGAGAGACCACCTCTACCAGGACTGGGTTAAGGCTGAGATTTTTGTGGTCTGGATTCCAGGTGATAAACCTTTGCACTTTACATCATTTCAGTGATGTTACAAACTGTCACCTCTTCCCAACAAGTTTGATAAGCATCATATTTCAATCTTTAACAGCATGTTACTGTTTAAACTTAGTGCTTTGACTGAAGTCTTCTGGAGCTTTGCATTGTGATGGATCAGTTGTGATTTGACTAATGTGACTGTATAAGTGACCAAGCCTGAGCTTCTTCCTTACATCTGTTTTGCTGGCATTGTTACAAGTCGTGGTTAAAGCTCTGGTTCAGCTCCTGTGGAGCTTGAGGTGGTGGCTCACCTCCTCCAGGGAGGTGTTGATGGAGAGGAGAATGGTGAGAAATCAGGACATGTCAGGGGCCACTGGCACGGGGATGGCAACTGAACTTGCATTGGTTGATGCCTCTGTGGTGGTAGAAAGGCAGGAGAAAGAGGCTTTTAGGGCCTTCACAAAAATTTGAAAGGCAAGTAGGAAAACTACTTGGGCATCACTCAAATTATGACAGAGAGAAGCAGAGGAGAGTTAAAGAATAGTGAAGAGGAAACAGATTGCGAGTCACTGAAGAATTTTTGGCTGTGGCACAAGTAGCCAGCACAGAGGATGAGGAGCTCAGTTAATAATTCCTGATGCTTCCTTTCCAGAGTATTTACACTGGCACTTTTGGGTGTTGCATGCAAGCCAAACTCCACTGTGACAAATTTCTATCCTTGGACCTGGTAGAGCTTTAGTGAATAATGTCCCTGTCTGAGCAGTGTGTGATGTTGTGGCTGTCAGCAGCCAGGGTGTTGGTTTTTCTCTCATCTGGCTGAACTTCAGCTCATGTGGAGGAATGATTTTGTCTTTCCTGTGCTCTCTATATTTGGTTTGCCATTTGGCAAATCAAGTGCAGGTGGCAGCTCACAAATGCAGATATGTGCATCCATTCTGAGGGTTTCCTTCAAGTTGTTTCACATTTTAATAATTTTGTCCTCAGCATTCTCTCTCTCCACCTGTCCTTGAGGTGTGCAAGTTATTGCCATTTCCCTGTCTGCCATGGGCTTATGGAGCGAGTTTTTCTGCCTTCAGTAACTTGCAAACAGTTTTAAATTCTCCCCCAGGCCCCTGTGAGGCACATGTGAAATAGGGACACTCTCTGGATGGATTTGAGCGTGCACATCCACGAGCACACAGAGCAGCAGCTTCTGGCCAGTTGTGCCGTGGTTGGTGCCAGTTCTCAGGGCTGCCTGGCACCAGGAGCTGCTGCACCAGAGGACAGCAAAGACTTCTCAAACCAGCAGCACCAGAGGCAGGGGCATGGCCAGGACAGGGAATGGGGCAGGTTCACTGTGTGGCCTCAAGAACTCCAACAAATTAGGAATGAGCTGAGAACGGGAGGGGAAGGTAGAACCAGCTCTGCTCTTCACTGTGGGTGAGTGCACCTTGCAGGCCAAGAGCCAAATCCAGGCACTGCATCTCACTGAATTGCTTTGGTGTGGTCACAGAGTGCAGCATTACATTGTAAACATCTGCTTGTTAGCAGGGTAGGAGAAATAAGCAACTTCATAAAATACTTTTCACAGGAAGATGGGAAAGCCCAGTAAAGTTTCTTCTTTCCTGCTGGAGCCTCCAGCAACTCTCACACATGATGCTGTTTTATGTTCCATTCCTAATAAAAGTCTGGCAGCTCAACCTCCTCACGAGATGCAACCTGAACCTGTAAATGTATCAGCCATGCAGCACCAAGGGGAAATGGTGTTACAGACCTCGTAACCTTTGTGATAGTTATCTAATAAACCAGATCACCAAATACCACAGGAAGGAAGGATAATATGACTGAAACCCTCCAAGCTGCTCCTGTGGTTCTCACTTTTATGCAGGGAGAGCTGGTTTCCAGGCAGAAGATGTGGTAGGGAATGGTGTTCTCCTGAAATGTGCAGCAAAGTGTTGAATAATGCACCTATAATCAGAAAGTGATTAATTAATATCTGCTCCTGGGTAATTAACAGTAGAACAGGACTGCAATGCTTGACTAAATTGTTCAGAGAAACACTCAGCTCTGGCTTTTTAAAAGAGAGTCTGGATGTATTTTAATTTGACAAAATGTTTCCATTTGAAGTTAGAGCTCTTTTAGGCCTCTTTTGGAGAGGTTAAAAAGTACTGTGAGCATGAGTGGTACAAATAATACACTCTGCATGGAGTCCTGGATTGGTTTTGCTGCTGCTCCTCACAAACAGGTTTTAAAAGAAACAAAGCAGGGATGTTGCTGGCATGGATCTCTAATTGGCTGGAAAACAAGAAGCAGCAGCAGGTGGGTGTGAATTCACAGAGAAATAGTAGTGAGGTTCTACAGGTGTCTGTGTTGGAGGGAGGAGATGACAGAGTTGGGTGATAAATTATCACGTTGATAAGGAAGAGGAAGGACTGTGTAGAGCTGGAGAAGGTTCTTCCAGCAAGATGTGAGTGTGCAGTGAACCAGCAGGTGAAATTCAATGTAGATAAATGTAAAATGGTACACACAGGGAGAAACAGTCCTAGTTTTGCACATGGAATGGTGAGTTCTGAGCTGGCCACTCTGGAATAAGCCCCTGGGGCTCTGACAGCTACTCCATCAGCACATCAGCTCAGTCCCTGCTGCACTCAGGAAAGCAAACCCAGTGAAAGGAGCGGAGTACAAAGCAGAACACACTGGTTTGGCTGCTCTGGAACACAGCAAGCATGTCCAGGACACTCAGCTCAGCAAGAGTGCAGCAGAACATGCAGGATTAGAGCAGGGCAGCAAGTATGATGAATGTTCTGGAACAGTTTCCATGCAAGGAAGGACTGAGTAAACTAGTGCTGCTCAGCTTGGAAATCAGATGTTTTGGAGGGAGCAGCAGTCTGGGGAGCAGCTTGTCAAAGGATGCTGCAAATGCAGAAAGTTTACTTGAACTCAAGAGCAGATTGAACAAGCATTTGCAAGACAGATCCTTTGGGGATTCCCCCACTGAAAAGTAACAACAGGCTCAGAAAATCACCTGAGCTAGAAAATAGTGGAAAACAGGAATACAGTTTGAGCTTTTTACAAAGCACAGTAAGGTTTTCTCATTACAATTAAGCTGGGAAAAATTGCTGTCAGGCAAATACAATGTTTTCTCCTGCTGAAGTCATTGCTTTTCCTTTTAGATTTGCTTGCAGCATTTTAAAATGTATCGATAAATTAGACTGGTTTTGTTATGGGATATACTTTTCATTTTTAAAATGAGCAGAGATGATTTCTTTATTCTTTTGAAAGCTAGATGCTGCCCAGGAGTTGGAAGGCATGAGGAAATCATTAGCAGCATAGCAGAGAGCCTGTAAACCTGCAGGGTCTTCTGGTAGTTTGGTGTCTTTGTGTTTGAGTCATGGAAATGGATGCTGCAGTTTGTGTATCTTATCACAGAATGGTTTGGGCTGGAAGAGATCTTAAAACTCACCTAATTCCAACCCCCTGCCATGGGCAGGGACACCTTCCACTATCCCAGGTTGCTCAGAGCCCCATCCAGCCTGGCCTTGGACACATCCAGGGATGGGGCAGCCACACCTCTGGGCAACCTGTGCCAGGGCCTGCCCACCCTCACAGTAAGGAATTTCTTCCTTATGTCTGAGCTACTCAATTCTAACACAGCCAGGCTTGCTCACAACAAGTGGGAAAACCTTTTCCCTGCCAAGTTAGTCCATGCCTTAGTTTTGTCAATGACAGCAACTAATCTTGGGGTGTTTTCATAGGAGTCATCCCAAAGACAAACAGGTCTTTGGAAGCACTAATAAAACAAGGAGCAAAGGTGATGTCTTTTACAGTCAAGTATTTTGTAGCATTAATGTTACTTTTAAAAATTGATTTTAAGCCATGAAAGGCTAGAAATATGTGTGAGAATAACTGACTAGATCTACTCCATATTTCTGGAGTGTGTGTGGCCCCCAGAGCCTGAATTTAAAAGGCAGTAGGAGGAATTATGATGTCTGTTCCATCTATCAGCTGCACCACAGCTCCCTGGCATGACTGGGGTGCTTTGGTTTCCCCTCTGAGCAGTGTGGCAACTGAACTGCCTGTCTGCAGCCTCTTGCCATGTCAGCTTAGCCTGAGATCTGTCTGGGGAAATGACTGTCTCAGCATGTCCTTGTGCAGATGGCCTCGCTCCTGACTGGGAACTTGGGGTGTAACAGTGAATATAACATTATGTAAATACTGAAAGTCAGGAAAAAGTCTTTATTGCATTCTTGATTCTACCCTAGAGGCTCTTTCCTTGGCTGAGATTTGATGAAAGCATTATCATCTGTCTTACACAGACCTCCAGAGCTTTACAGTAGCTGGATCTAGTGGGGAAATAAATTTAAAAAAAAATAATAAATCCTGACACAGCAGGACTAGTAGAGGGAAAACCATTGGTAGTGGCTGTGGTAGAGAGCAAAGTTAAAATTGCCTGATGCCAGTGGTGTCATTTCAGAGCTCTGTAACATACCTGGGAATCCTGCCTGGCGTTCCCATTCCTGTGTCCTGGCCCAACAGATTGCCTGTCCACCGCCAGGGGAAATACCTGCCTTCTGAAGTTACAGCAGGGCAGTAATTTAGGAGGAAAACTGAGCCCACAAAAGGCAGAGGTAATTTTCAGGCCTGGCTGTCATTCATCACGGGTGCGTTCCCACACAAAGCCCGGCCAGCAAAGGGATCCTGGCACTGCACACCCCACACTCCCCGGCCTCCCCCTCCCCAGCGTGGAAAAGATGCCTCTTTGTGCTGGAGAGAAGTGAAGAAGAGGGATTTACAGGACAACAGTAAGCAATACCAGGGACATCTCAACTGTAATTAAATCTTTTATTCACATCTGCTCCCACTGTGGGCCATATCAGTGGTCTGACAGCACATATTGTTAAATAATATAAAAAAATATTTAAACAAATGTACTGAATCCAGGGAGCTCGGGGTGATTTCTTTCCCATGCAGTCAATGAACCAACATTGTGGCTGAAGTTAAGGGAAGGTCGGTTTAACTGGGCAGGAGTGCAGCTGGAGAAGGTTTTTCAGCCTGCAAACACCTCCCCGAGTTACAGCCCACAGTGTGAGCGTGCCAATGCTCTCGGGGTCCACCCGGGGCATTCCCTGCCCAGGGCTCGGCCTCCTGATGGTTTGTGGGTGCCCCATCGCTGGGCCCGACTGCTGCCAAGTCACCAGCACGTGGGTTCTCTCCATCAGGGTTTCAACACCTCTTTCAAACATCTCCCTTGGTTTGCCTGCACTGTGTTGGAGTCCACGTGGGGATCCAGGTGAACTCTGTGGCTTCTGCTCTGAAGGCAAACTGAAAAATCGTGAGAGTTCCCTCCTGGTCTTTGACTCTGTGGCTCCAGTAAAAATTAAAGCTCAGTTTTCCTGTGGAGCTGGAGGTTTACTCTGGGAGGGGCTGTGGCTTTGGGTGAACAGTAGGTTCTCTTTCTACCTTTTCTAAATTGCCTTTAATTACAAAACTCACTAAGTAGCCAGCCACAGTGAAATCCCCAGGAGTTCCAAAGAGCTGCCATGTGTCTGTTTCTCACACTTGCAGAGATTTAGGATGTCTGCCAAAGCCATACAGCAATAAAGGAGCTTAAATATATTAAATTAATATTAAATGAAATAACGTGCCATCAAAGCTTAGAGTGCCCTCTCCTTTAGTCCTACTGCTTTATCTGTTTTTCTCCCTCTCCTGACTCACCCTACCTTCATTCTCTATTGTTTATAGTTTTCTCCTCTTTATTTTCTCTCTCATGTTTCTTTTCATCCTCTTTTGGGAGGAGAAAGAGGCAAACTGGGGCAGCCCAAGCTGCTGCCTACACGGATTTCTTTGCTGTGCTGGATCTTTTCACACCCACAGAAGTATCCCGTATTTTTCTCTCACCGTGCCTTTCCCATTCCTTCCTTCCCTCCTCCCCAATGCATCTCCATCTTCCAGCCTTCACTTGTGCATGTTTTGTGTTGCCTTCCCTGCTTTCTCCTCCAGCTGTTCCGATCTGCCCCAGTCCATGCTGGCTCCGTGCAGGAGGGTGGTTAATGGCTTTGCACCCGCGTTTATCGGAGCCATCCCCCCAACACCCAGCGTGTATTTGTGTGTGTTTTCATCTGTGACTGATTGGCCCCACTCCTAGGCCAGGGCTCTCCCATCCCAGCTTTGTTCTGTGCAATTACCATGATTACATGGGCAGTTGTGCTAATTGTGCAGTATACAGATGACTCATTAGTCCTGCAATTATGCATTTTCCCGAAGAGTTACTGTGGATGGGGGACTGGTAATAGTTTGGCAGCCTGAAACCTGACCTTTGCCTGTTTATCATTTTACCATGAGCAGCTTGGAGGCCAATCGGTTCCTTTTAGCACTGGAAAGGAAGCATTTTTGCTCAGCCTGAGGCTCTGGCCATGGATGATGGTCCTGTTGGGAGGTGTCCATGTTTACCTCCCTGGCTGTTACTTTGCACCGGTTGTTTGAGAGAAATGCGGTTAAAAAACCCCTCAACACAAAGTGTTTCTGAGCCTGTCATCCAGTTTTCCCAAATTGCCTGCCTGATCTCCAGCTCCTGTGTGAGAGCAGGAGGGGACACCAGTCAGGTGACACTGGCTGTGAAAGGGAGAGAGAATAGATCTGCTCAAAGATGCTTCTTGATCAAAGGGATGAAGTGATAAGATAGGAGAAGTGGAAGTCTGGAGAGGTGATGCAGACACCTGAATCCAGATGGGAACAGAGTTATTATCCCACTTAACGAGCCTGTTTGTGGCTTGACTGATAAGCAGGGGAAATGCGAAACAACTGTGTGCTGTAGTGTTCAGGCAAAATTCAGCAGTCATGGTATTAGGGAACTGGAGCCAGTCGTGCCCAGAGTGTGATTTCAGACTGCAGAGTTGGGTCAAACAGAGGAGCTCTGGGGAGAAAGCAGAAAATCAAGTGTGTATAAATTGTACCAGATTGAAGAAAAGCAAAGCAAAACAAACAAAAAAATTGTCTATTATTTTTCAAAATTTTTCTTTGTGTTATTTTCAGAATACTGTGCTCAGTGTTTGCAGGTTGGGCAGTTTCTGGGCAGGGTTAGTTGGTCTTTTGGGAGGTTTGAATGTACACAGTGATTTGAGGTTCAGTTGTAGATTTCAAGCTGTATTTTGTGATGGAGGGTCGATATATCGATGGCATATTATCACTACTAAAAAATTAAGAAAATCATGGGTTTCTCCCTGTTTTTGAAAGTTAAAGGGCACACTTAGGGAATCCAAAGAGCTGCCTATGCTCTTTGCTTTGATATTGCTATGTGTTTTCATACACATGTATGTGTTTATATGTATGGTAAATAAGGTTTAATTTTTTTTCCCAAATTAACTTCAGATATTCCATACAACATGAAAAATGAGATATTTTGACATTATCAGAATCCCCTGCAATCCATAAAATGGAACCAAATTTCATTAATGTGAAATGTTTTGAAATAGTCTGAATTTCCTCTCCTGCTGGAAATGTTTCAAAGGTTTTCTAAGCCCCTTTTATTAACTTATTTCCATTAAAAAATGATCATGCTACACTCCTCCATATTATAAAGCTTGCAGCAACTGGCAGCAATGAGGTATTTAATCCAGAATGTAACTATAGGAAGGGAATGGAAGAAAAACAAAAACTTGAAAATAATTTGCATGGGGAAAACATTTGGCAAACCAAACCCAGATTTATTGTTTGAGTAATGGATTGTTTGTTTTATTATTATTTGTATTATTTGCAGCAGATAGAAACCTGGATCAGGGCCTTTGGCAAAGCCCTGTTGTGGTTGCTGCTCTGCACCAGCCATGTGGGTCCCAGGTGAAAGGTTGGTGGAGAAAAATGCTGCAATCCAGAGAAATTAGAATGTCAGCAATCACTGCCAATTAGAGTAAGTGAGATACTGCACTATTTTCCCGTTAGCCTCCCTTCCCATTGCCAGAGGAACATCAGCAATAGCTTTACAAGATGTTTAGAACTGAAAAGAATAAGCTGTGAACATATTTAAGAGAACATTTTTGACTATTTCTCCGTTTCTAATAGTTATTACTAGAAATGGCCATCAGTATTTCTTAAGCTGCAGAAAGGCTGCCCCACCTTCAGTAGGTTGTACTCACTTGGGGAAAGTGTAATGAAACTTTATATCTTCGTCCATGCAAATATGACTGGTGATCCATTGACCTTCATTTTCCATTTCTGGTCATCCAGTTTTCATGTCCAATTTGGGTTTTTATTTGGACAAGGAAAAATGACTTTTAGCAAATTTTCCCTATCCTCTGGGAAAATGATTCCTCCATAATTTCTCCATGCCTGTCCAACTGGAATGATTTTCTTGAGGCTTCTAGGTTTTCTTTATTAGAATTTCTGAACAACAAGTTAATCTGTTTTTATGAACGTTTCACAATTCCCTGCCTACGAACGTGAGCAATCAGGAGCTGATCCCAAAGGTCCTCCCTTGCTTCTCTCATTACTTCTTGGCTTTACGAGTCTTTCCTGTCTTCTGAGCCTTTCTCCATGAGTTTGACTCCACGTCTCTGTGAGTTTTCACCAGAAATGTTGGCAGGGGTGGTTTGGTGGGGCTCCTACAACCCCACACTGGCTCTGTGTGATATCTGAACTCCCCCCAGGAGGTGTCCCGTGTTGGCACTTCTGTAAGAAAAGCTCTACCCACACCTGGCAGCTGAGCAGCCCTCTCAGTTCCTTCAAATCCTTTGCTCTTCCCGACCTTTTCACCCCAGCCGACATTCCCTCTTTGTAATAACTCATTATTTCACTGAAAGCAGCGCAAGATACCCGGCAAAATGCAAAGTTCGTGCCCTGCATGGGGCATCCGCCTGCCTGCCAATCACAAGGCACCGAGACCTGTTGGCGGTGATTTATCTCCCCTGCCATCGTTATCCCTGTGGGTATGAGCTCATCCCTGGGGTGTCACAGCCCTGACTCTTTGGCTGACAAAAGGCACACACAGCGTTATCCCCGGGGTGGCTGTCACCCAGGGTCACACAGATAAGCCACCAGCTGTCTGCTCCGCCAGGCACGCTCCGCTGGACATTAATCCAGTGGGATCCAGCGGGGCACGGAGGGATTCAGGATGCCAAGATGCCTCCTGGGCTGAGTGGTGCAAAATGTGTTGGCGCAAATCGCCCGGCCGGCACAAACCCCATTACAGCAGCTTCCAAATATTCTCAGCATCCGAGACATGGGGTTTAATAAATTAGAGGATAACCAGCTAATTGATTTCTGGCATATCAGAGAAGGGATCCAAGGGCCTAAAGGGGTAGGTATTTAACCAAGGGAATGCTCTTTTTTTTTGTGGGTGAAAAAAACCCTACTCGTGTTTCTGGATCATAAAAAGTTGCTTAGTAATCTAGAATTGTGCAAAGTAATTTTAATTTCAGTTAACTAAAACCAAAAGCAAGCTGCTGTCTTCTTTATTTCTTTTCTAATTCTTGTAAAGGAATCAAATTATTTTTCTGCTTTTAAATGAACAGCAGGCATGGTAAGGGAAAAAAATATATTATTTTTGCCAGGAAATGTCATCTTTGCTGTGGAAATGCTTAACTTTCTCCATGAAAATGGAATTTCCCTTCCGAAGTAATTTAGCAAGTAAAAGCAATGGTTTTGTCCAGTGGCTGGAATTACAGCACCTTCCATGTGAAAAGGCTTCTGGCATTAAGCCTCCACCACAAAAAGCTGAACAGAGCCCCGAGTAAAACTCACACTTGCTCCTGACATGAAACCAACTTCCCAGTTCAAGGAAGGTTTAAGTGCCTGTTCACATCAATGCCATGAAGTCTTTAGGGATTTTTTTTTTATGAAGTGTGAAAGAAAGGCAAAGTTTTACAGGTATAATTTCTATCC
>JAOXXN010000446.1:4944892-4973615 GCA_026770055.1 Myrmophylax atrothorax
CAAACACACAGATGAGAATGTGCTGGGTCCTACCTGGCCATGGATACCAGCAGGGTGTTCCCTTCAGTATCCTCCCTCCAATTACTAACACCATTACAGCTGCTCTTTAAGCTCCAGCCTTGTAATAAGTAACACACAAATGGTCCTTGCCCCCTAAAAACCTGACAGACCACAAGGTAGACAAATAATAGAGAAAAAAAGAAAGCATTGCTGTTCTCAGTGTGTAAGTGGGAGGGAACTGGGGGCACTGAAAGCATCTTTGGTTTGTCCTGAAGGCAGAGCTGGCCACAGGACCTGGATCGCCCAGTGCCCCCCAACTCTGAGGTTGCACTTCTTGCCCATGCCTCTGGATTTTCTAGTACCATCTTCCTTAAGGATTGGCCTGAACAGCTACAAAATACACTTTGGATTTGCTTTTTGCTGCCCTTCCAAACACACTCCCTGCCCCGGTGTGCTCAGTCTGAGTTCTCTTGGCCCTGCTGTGTCCTTCAGAGGGAAATCTCTGAGCTGAGGGAAGGAGCATTTGGGATGTTTCCACACTGAAAAGCTTTCCTGAACCCAAGTGCTCTTCTGGTAACGCTGTAATCCGCACATCCTGATGGCTTTCCTCTTTCCCTGGCCTGTCCAGATGTCCCTGCTCGCTGCCATAAATGAAGGCTGTTACTCCCACGCTGACATCAGCCATTGATTGAAGGGTAGTTTTTCAAGCTGGAGGGAGGAGGAAATAGCAGAGAGCAATAAAGCCGCAGTTCTTTGTGTTAAACCAGTGCAACATCTCTCTAAGAACCAGGTGCGAGCTGAATGGAGTGAATAATAGGCTCCAGTTAGCACTTTGTGAGCACTCTGCTTAATAAAGTTAAGGCAGGAGGCTGCCAGTCCTCACTGCACATCCATCTCCCCACGAACCCAGGGTGGAACAGTCTGTCCAGAGTTAAGCCCACAAATCCTTCAGCCCAAACTCATCTTTCACCCTTCTGGTTTTTTTCAAAGCAGTAAGATTTTCCTCTGAAGCTGATCTCACGATCGCAGAAAAAAAAGAAATCTGGGTATTCTATTCTCCAAAATCTTATCTATGCATTTCAAATTACGGTTTTCTTACATGAGAAAGTATCATTTCCTGAGTCTTTGGCACCCTTTTCTTTTGGGAAACTCAATGGGAACTTCAGCATTCACATAGAAAAAGACATGCATAAACACACAGTAACTCTGACTGTTTTCCACCCCAAACCACAAAGATATTATCACTTGTAACCGCATTCGACCAAATTTCTAGTGCCGATGCTGCCGTGGAAAGAGTGAGATCCTGTTTACATGAAATGAGCTCTGCTACAATTTTATCAAAATAGTGCGCTTGGGAATGCAGACATAAAAATGGCCATTTGGGTGACAATGCCCTTGTTGGGAGTCATTAGCCTGGATTTTCAGGAGGGAACAGTCCCCTCATTACACCAGTGGGACGGGGCAGCCACAGGGGGCAGCCAAGGAGCCCAGAAACCCTCCAGAGCTTTGCAGCTCCACAGGGCAGGGAAATCAGTGGACTTGGCTCTGCCGAGCCCTTTAGATGTCGTGCTTGTAAAGCAGCCACGATGTATTCCAGTTGTGCGTTTCAGTGCTTAAATTTTTATGAATGGAAAGCTTGAAGGAGCAAGTTTTAAACTGGCTGAGGTCTCAGCTGCTTTACCATTATAATCATGAAAGTATCAGGCTTAGTTCAGGCTGTGATGAGGAGAAGTCCTGAAGTCCAGGCCACTGACAAGAGCCCTCTTTAGCACTTCAGTCGTTGTGTGTCTTTGTGCACCGTAATTTCATGTGAGAATCTGCTTCTGTGTGAGAACAAACTTAACTCTGACCCACACTCACAAACTCTCCAATTTTACTGCTGGAATCAGGTTTCTGTGTTTGCTTAAAATAAGTATGAATTTGCTGATATTTTGGGAATACTGCAAAGATAGGAATTTTAATAGGGATTTTGGCAAGCTGGAGTTGTGCTTCATGGGCGTAATAAAGACAGCAAAGAGTTTCTATAGGTCTCTGCATTGCTCTGTTCTGGCCCAGACCATTCCTTCAGCACTGTTGCTATTTCTAGTTTAGAAAAAATGGTCTGTTTGGCCTTTCTCATCTAATATTTAAATACAAGTGAGGAAAAGGAGAAAGTAGCACTTCCCCATTTTGTTTCTCTTCCCTTAGAGATGCATCAGGTTCCTGATGAGCTCCTCAAGCCCGTGGTGCTCTCTGTCAACCCTGCCTCTGTGTTAAGGTTTGCTCATTTGTAAATGCATGATGTGGCTGCTGCTTACTCTGATAACAAACCCACAGAGTGGTAAATCCTTGCCTAGGGCTTTGACTCTTCAGTTCTTCACGTGTTGTCCAGAGGGAGTCACCTTTCAGAGGACAAGGTGCCCTGCATGATGGTTATGAGTTTTAAAGTGTCGAGTAATCATTTCCAGACTGCCAGAGGAGCAGCATCCTGGGGCAGAGACTCAGTTTTGTGGGGTTTATTTTTCCCCAGCGCTGTTTGCAGCACAGAGCTGCCCAGCAGGCAGAGCCTCTGCCCAGTGAAAAATAAACTATTATCAGCAGGAGTTGTCTGGCTGCTCATGGGTCAGAAGTACGGGAGAGAAAAGGTCAGAAATAGTTCATATTTCTTTTGTGCTGGAACTGAGCAGGCACATTCATTGTCCTCTGCCTGATGCTCCTGGCCACGGGCTGTGGGATTTGCGACTGGTGCCACATTGTCACCCGGGCACTAATTGGGTCATCATTTGAGCAAATGCAGTCTTATCATCACTTAACAAGTGGTGCGAAGCTGCTGACCAGCCCTGATCTACACGTCTGGGCAGCCAGCTGGTATTAGTTGCAAGTACTTTTGTCAGGTGGTAGCCAAAACATCTCTCTCCTTTTGAAATCAGGCTCTGTTTTGTCTTTTGTCCCCCCCCCCTCTCCCCCCAACAGTGAACTGTATTTCATACTATCAGAATCAAATCATAAGAGTCAAAGAATAAACACAGAGGTGGTGTGTGCATCTGACTGGGGTAGGTGTGCACCTTAATTTCCTTCTGAACTTCAAACCACAGGTACAAGAGATAATAATTCACCTACTGAGCTGAAAACACATAAAATGGGAAACCCAGTGTGCTCTCTTGTATCATCACCCCTTTACAGACAGCAGTTTCCAAGCCCTGCAGCTGTTGGCAATGAAATCTGAGCATCCAACCTCCACCTTAGCACTTCAGGACATGTTTTTTACAGCCTCACTGCCCTTGTCCCTTGAGTTGCAGCAGCTCCCACAGTCCATGCACGGGCACCCCACACCCAGGATGCTCGAGTCACTCCTGTCAAACTTACACAGTTTTGCAGTACAGGGTTAGTATCCAGCAGCTTTTCTCACTAGTGTGTCTTAGGGAAACAACACTTGATTTGCAATTGTATTTTTAAAGCCATTTTGAAGCAAGCCCCTGATATTCACAAACTTTATCCCTGGCACCCATTTCTGGTGGTCAGAGGTGTGTGTTGCACAGGCAGCTGCAGTGTCAGGAGACCTTCCTATCAACTCCTAATGCAAAGTGGGGAAAACCTCTAGGCTGGATTTTGCTCTGTGGAGCACGGGAGTGGTTTCCAGGCACATCCCTGGACATCTGGTTTCTAAATCACATCCAATCTTGTGCCACCACTCGAATGTTTGGCTTAAACCTTTTCAAATGGAGACATCTCAAACCCACCTGGATGTGTTCCTATCAGAAAAAAATTCTTTACACAGAGAATAATCAGGCATTGGAATGGACTGCCCAGAGAGGTGGTGGATTCACCATCAGTGAGGCACTGAGTGCCCTGATCTGGTAAAGGGACTGGAGTTGGACCAAGGGTTGGACTTGATGATCTCGGAGGTCTTTTCCAACCCAATCCATTCTATGCTTCTATCATTATTTTGTGCATTGTATTGCATATGAAAAAAGACTTCAGGTACCTTAAAATTATAAAGCCTGTTTCAGTTTCTATACAAGTACCTCATTGCCCAAGTTACAGAACCAGTGCAGAAGAAAAGTTGTTAGGAGACAGCAGAAGAAAATTATGCTCTTTGCCAGTTTGTTCAGCTACAACTGTGGTCTTTTTATTTTCAGGAATCATTTTCTGTTCTTCTGCATTTGCTGGTTCTTCAGTCTGGAGCTCTCCTTTGATGCCAAAGCATTCATGGAACTGAACTTAAAGAACTGACCCAGCCCTTGGATATGACTGGCTTTGTATTTGCAAGAACTGCAGTAACAGCTACACATCAATAACTTCCCTCCCTGGATCCCACTGGATGCTGGATTTTCCCCTGGTCAGCACTGGTTACATTTGGCTTAACTGTCTGGGGAGATTATTTTCAATTGGAACACTAAAAAGATGGCTGAAGAGGAAAAGCTCTGCCTAAAGAAAGCAATTCAGTCTGGTATAGAGGGATGTATTCCATCAGTAAATCTATGCATCAGAAATGAAAACACTCCCCAAAGTTATTATGCTTGTTGTTTAGACAACATGCAACTAAAACACATCTGACTGGCCCATCCTAAGAACAGCTGGATCACTAATGGAGAGCTGCTGCCAACTAAGAGCCACCAGGAAAGCCATAGACTCAACCTCACCTTTAAATTAGTTACCCATAAGTGCAACAGCCTATTGCAGCTTTGTCATACAAAGGCCATGTTAGCTTCAGGCTCCAGGATTTCTGCATTCCCTAGCTACGAGAAATCTTCCCTTAAATTTGATATTTAATTCCTCTACCTTGGTGTTTGGTCTAATCAGCAATCAGATTTGAAAGGAGATCCCTCCAGGGAGCACCTCAGTGGAAAGTAATAACAAGGAGAGGAATGAGCAGCCTCAGGGGTGAGATGTTGATTTGTACCTTAGGAAGGATCTTAACCCAGGGGTCAGATGACCAATGAAATGGGTCGCAAAGAAACACGTTACCTCCAGACTTTGAACTGTGACTCAACAGCCCAGCAGAGTCTGAGGATGCGGCCGGTGCTGCTGAAGAGGAACAGCCTGGACTCGGCCGATGTGCTGCGGCCCCCCCAGCACCGCCGGAGCAAATCCCAGCAGGTTCGCTTCAAGGAGGACCCCACGGCACAGCTGGAGGCCGAGCCCACCCCGGGCACGGCGTTCCCCGTGGGTAAAGCAGAAATCTTTAGGCAGCACAAGTTTTTGCTAACTCATTCTCCGACTTTCCCGAGGGCTCAGGGAGGGCTGCGGAACATGGGCATCCAAACATCTCCCAGCCTCAGGAAGCACTGCCCTGTCTTTAAGAGGAAGAAGCTGACAGTGAGTAAATCGTTAACTGAGATGCCCACGGAGCCTGCACAGGCCCTGCAGGTCAATGGCAACCTCTGTGAGCAAGACCTGATGTCTGCAGACCTCTGCTACCTGAGAATAACCAACCACGGGGAGGATGGAGGCAGGAAGAGCGAGGGGGACGGTCAGTTAAGTCACAGAGCACCAAAAGCACAAAGCAATGGGCCCATCTGCTTGGCTGGTTCCTCACTATCAGAGAAGACAACTGCGTCTACACAGGTGCCTGAATACATCCACGTGAGCTTCCCACAGGGCACAAACGTTTCCATGGATGCACCAGACACAACCATGAACCCAAGTCATTCCCTGCATTCCTCTGCTGCCATCAACTGCTGCGAGAGCAATGAAAACAGCACACTGTCATCCGACTCTGAAAGGGCAGAGCCTTGGCCCAGCGATGCCACCGGCTGCAGGGAGTGTGATCCCCACCCTGCTGCTCCTGAAGGCGAGAAGAGCGATGCCAGCAGGGATGCCAGCAGTGAGGAGATTGCCCCATTGCAACCTCCATCAAACCACAGCTCACCTCCCTGTTCCCTCAGAGGCTGTCAGCAGGCAGGAGAGCACAAACCAGATCCCAGCTGTGTGACATTCCCAAGCGACCATCACTCAGTGGTGTCCCTGACCAGCAGCGAGGCACCAAATCCTGTTCTGTCCTATAAGCCTGAGATCGAGAGGAATTCCACCCAGGCAGATGTTTCCCAGTGCAACAGCTGTTCAGAAGGATTTCACACCAAGTCTTCTCTGCCAAGGAATGAAATAAAACCACAACCCAACAAAGAGCTTAGTGAAATAAATCAAATTCACTTGGCACACGGCGAACTCTGTGCCCTCCAAGGCAGGCTGCAGTCTGTGGAGGAATCCTTGCAGTCCAACCAGGAGAAGATTAAAGTCCTTTTGAATGTAATCCAAGACCTGGAAAAATCTAGAGCCCTGAGCGAAGGGTATGGTGCATTTTTAATATCAGTAATTCATCAGAAGTGTAGAGTAGATGTTAGCACTCTTTTAACCTTTGCTTTTGAAAACTACATCTCTTCTGATATTTAAAAATGAGTTTGCAAAAAAGGCATCTTACACCATTTTTGTGGTAATTGGGCCTCAACAGAGAAGCAAATTTCCTCCTAGTTTGGCTTTAGCTGCCACTGCCTTTACTAATTCCAGTGAGATGCAGCTTAACAACTCCCCTTTTCATTTGAATTGATGGTGTCCAATACAAAACCGGTGACACCTGACAATTATCTGTCTCCACCTCACTAAAATCTGAGTGCAGGAGAACATCAAATGCCAGGAGTCTGATGGACTGAAGAGAAACCTGTGGCAAGGTCAGGCACACAGGTAGTGCCCCAGCAGCCCCACAGCTGGCACAGCTAAAGCAGCCAAACCCCTCTCCTGTTCTCTGAAAACCAAACCCTCCAAAACCAGGGGCAGGAGCGGTGGCCAAAGCACATCTGCTGACACCTGGGACCACTCTACTAGTTGTGTTTCATGACCTGCAGCTTAAAGGGAATGCACAGGGACCAGGGAGAGGCACAATGCCAGGTGAACTGCAGGAGCATCAGGAAAATTTCCTGGGAAGTCAGGGAGTGCTTCAAAGGGATTAGAACTAAGGACACAGAGTGTGTCAGGACCGTTAGGAAGGGCTCAGCTGAGAATCTCAGAGCTCAGGACTCCTCCTGCAGCCCAACAGGCCTGTCCCTATGTCAGTCTGCAGGCACTGGTGGCCAAGGCTGCAGCAGCATTTATACACTTCTTTATGCAGTATAAATAATAGTAATACTATCAGTCCAACTGAGGTTATAGAATGGATGCCTTCATAGGACAAACTTAAAATAAAACTTTAAATGTTTCTATGTTCAAAACAGGCTTCAGAAAATGCTAATCAAGCCTTCCAAATCATTAACAGCACCTCCTACTGACAGTAAATGCATCCAGGATACACTTCACAGTTCTGGTAGGTTATAATGTAGTATGGCCCTCAAATAACTTATCTTTGAAAAACTCACACGTAAATCTTTTAAAGTGTTAAGAGAATAAATGTTCCATTTTACTTGATTTTTTTAAAGATAAAACAACATGAAGTCTGTATTAGCATAAACTTACTTCTTATCCTTGGCAGAGGCAGCACTTCTAGAATAATCACTTATGTACAACTGGTTTTTGCATAAACAGCACCCTTACTTTTAAAATCAGATCATGTGTATCAATAATATTTAATGATTAAAATGAATGAATAAATCAGCTAATATTCCACATTTCCACAAACTGTGCAAACATCACAACAAGAAGGCTGCACTGAGGGGTTTGGGGTCAGGTTGCACAGAAATAGCCCAGATCACAACAGTGTCTTGCTCACATCACCAGCATCAGGTCTTTGCATGTGTTTCCATGTGGGCAGAACAGGTTTTTGTGGCTGTGCAGAACTGTCAGGGGAGAACTAACTCAGGCCAAGATTTCATTACTATGTCTGTGGAAAAAAAGATCCATTTTGAAGATTTTTTTCTTTTTCAAAATATTTTAGCTGGTAATTGAAGTGAACTTCTTGTATTTCTGATGAATAACTTTCCAACTCACACTCTAAATATAAATTTACATTCATTAAAACATTAAAACACTATAAATCCAGTTAGCATGTGATTTTGCTCCATTCAGCTCCAGCTCTCCTCTCTCAGAGGGCTGTTCCATGTGATTTTCTACCAACAACTTTGCAATAACACAACAGGTGAAACCAAATGCAAAACACATTGAGACCACCCCAGACCCCAAAGGCTGAGATAAGAGGCAGATTTGAGGCAGGGACCCAAGAATGTGTCCAGCTTAAGCCATCACTACTTGTGAATTCTTCATCCAACTCCAACCTGAGCGTGTTCCTTAGGAAAGGACAGGAAGGGCCCCCCACTCCTTCTGCCCTGCGTGTAGTTCTGGATGAGACTGCACAAGTTCCTACTGTGTTTGCAAATCCGACCAGAGCAAGGACTGCTTTGCAGTGAGGCACAGTCAGATGACCCAGCAATATTTATAACCCATTTCTGTTCAGTTTTCACTGGGCTGAAAAGAAAAATGTTGTCAAATACCTTGAAATTTGACACCGGGATTCGATGAGAGGCTTCAATCCACCTTGCCAGAATCATCCAGCAGTGACACTGAGCATTCCAAGAACTTCCACTTGAAGTCCAAAACAGTCAGGAAATTATTTTGGTACTGAGGGATCTCCCCTGATTCCAATACAACTTGTTAAATGTGTCACACATTCTTCAGACATAATGAGCCACCAACCTCAAACTGGTTCTAACAGATCTCTCCATCATAAAAATAATTCAGCTCTGGTTGGTGTTAAGTATAAAAATCACTTTTCCTGTGTTCTCAACACTCCAAATTCATCTGCTATCAGCAGTAAAAATCTGACTTGGTTATACTCAAGTAAGGAAACCTGCAAAGAGGAAAGCCTGTAAAGCCTGAGGGCAGAGGTCAGACTGATTCACCAAAGGCAGGGATTTTTGAACACTTGTAAGAAGCAGTCACATGTCTCAGTGTTTTCATAACAGGTATTCATGCAAGAACCAACAACCAAAATCTCAACAGCAAGAGGTGGGAGGGATGCAAGACAAGGATCACTGGGTTTGGGTTTTCTAAAGCAACATTGTAACTTAGAACTTGACACCAGAGTTTTCAGTAAGGACAATAGAAGTGGTGAACTTTAGTGCATCTTTTATGAGCTGTATTTCCTGTCTACAAGCACACCTCACATGAACCACTCTGTGTGTTCCAGGCGGAACTTCTACCACACTGGCCAAGACCTGAACAACTGCAGCACGTGCCAGAACACAGCCTGCATCATCTACAGGTACCTCCCTCCTCCCCACGGGTGGCATGGCTGGGCATCCCTCCAGGGGTGCAGTGCCATGCTCTGCCCACAGCCAGACAATGCCTCAGCTGGGACTAACCCAGTTTTTACCAGGACACCACGTGGTGTGTATGAGGTGGGTTTTTTGGTTCCCAAGTAGGACACAATTATTATTAGTGTTGCTGAAAGGGGTGCTGTGCTGCTGAGAATTCAAACAGAAACTCCCACTAAGGTTTCACAGCATTCTGACTTGTGTTTCAAACCCTTTGATGCTGTTCCTGGTGATGAAATCCCTCTGTGTGCTACATTTTCAAAGCTGGGATTTCTGTAATGAGTTTAGATCTCGGAAAAGATAAACACTCAGTTCTCCCAATGCCAGTGAGCCACAGCTACAGCTCATGTGCAAAGCAAAGCCACAACTCCCACACCTCTCCCTTCAGTAAATATTTATTGTGTTATTAATTGTAGAGAGTTCCATTTGACCAGCAAACTTTGCAGCACTGTGTTCTGGAAGCTGTACTTGTTTCAAACCCCCTGTCTCTCCAAACGCACTGGAGGAGCCTTCAGCTCCTCAGCCATCCCCCCAAAAGCAGCAGGTACAAAGCCTTGGCTGGAGCTTGTCCACTCACTAAGGGATTTTACAAGGCTTCCTCCAATTGATAAACATTATGCCATCTCTGCAACCTCAGTTATGAGGCAGAAAACCCACATCTTGGGCTACTTGACTACATTTACAAAAATAAATGGTCAGAGAATTTCTCCTTTAGTTTGAAACCTTTATTTCAAAGAATGTGGCAGACCATTTTCTTTGCAGGTCTGTAAGCACTGTAAACTTTTTTAAAGGGATATAATGAATAGAAAATACCCACATGAAACTGTTTTTCACATCACATCCTCTACACAAGCCAAAATTCCCAAGGAATTTACTAAACTGGACACAGCACTGGAATCTGTTGGTCAACACACAACTCTGTCAGGCACTGATGTCCTAAACCTCTGGTACTTAAATCCCCAAATAATTAATATGTCACAAATGAAACATCACAGCTCCTCTGTGACAAAGCCCACTGGGGACTCTGGGATGTTACATGACTTATCCAGGAGCACAGACTGTATCTGTGTAATAAGGAAGAGCCAGGACAAAGCAGATTTCCTTTACTTGGTCATTGGCTCTGAACGATCAGTCTCTGTATATTTGCTGGACATGAACAGATCATTCTCTAGAAATTAAGGACAAACCATCCTTTACCACAGGCTGAAGAATAAACTATGATGGTCACCCTGTGTTTTTTCTAAGTTTACATAATTTCAATGCAGGAAAGATCCTCAACAAGCAGCACAGTTATCCAAAGTCAAGGAGAGAAAGAGAGGAAATTAAAAAAACATGGATGTGCCTTTTTGATTTCCCAGGTAGTTTGTAATGATAGTGGTGCCTGAAGTCTTACGGGACTTACACAGAACACAGTTGCTCTAAAAAGTTTCTAGTTTTAGGAGACAAACAGGAGACAGCAAGGAATCAACAGCTTTCACTTTACAGAGGTTTTCCATAAGAAGTGGTGATGAAAAAAGCATTCTGAGTGACTAACATTTGAAGTTAAACCACATTAAACCACATACTGTTATCAGTGTTTGTTCTACACAAACCCAGGCAAACTTTTTATGGAGCCTAAAAGTTCCATGCAAGTATTTCCCCCCAACATAATTGTTTTCATTAATTACAGAATCCAAAGTTTTAGCTGGTTCCCAGTTTTCCTGCTCCTAAAGAACCCGACTCATCACTGGTGCACAAGGTTGGGTTGCTGTCACTGAACTGTCTTTATCACACCCATTTGCAGCAGTCCCCGAGTCAAACAATGCACTAATCTCACAGAAATCCCCGTGTGGATTACACTGAGCACTAAAGTAATAAAGAGCTTTTCAGCCTAAGAGTGATGGCAAATTTGCCTTTATTAACTACCCAGCAGGGATTCCAGACTTGGGATTTTCAGTCCAGATCATGTAACGCAAATGTTTGTTTATAAGAAACAAATACGAGTACCAAACAGAACAGTTATCTGGGCATGTCCTGGGCAGTATTAAATGAAGACTGAATTGACCTCCTGCCTCTGGAGATGATCTCTCCAACATTAAATTAAAAACTCAGAAGAAGGGCAGACCAAAGGATCAGGAGCAGATGCTCCCCCAACATGTGCTATAAACCCAACATGTTGCTCCCCAGCCCTCGTGGTCTGTGACTACTGAAAAGTATTAAGTTGCAGTTTTAGCAATAATCTGATAAAATGCCACAGACACTGATTCCATATCACCTTCTACCTCTTTTCTATTTATTATGTAATGCTTCCTCTGCAGAGATCCTTCTCCAGCTTGTCTAAATCAGAATAACCCTACAGTTTTCTTTTTACCACCTGAGGTATATAATTTCATTAAGCCCCCCCCAAACACATGAATTATAAGGGAAACAAGCTTCTAGTTCATTTTAACATATTAATTAACAATGTTTACGGATTTCTGTATACATAAAACCAGAATTAATAGTGTTTAAATATATGCATAATTAGTAACTTTACAGATTTCTTTTAATCAGTGCCAAAATCAGGGCCTTGAACTGACATCCCCCAAACCCTTGGACTGTGTTTGGATTATGGAAAATGCCACCTTTCTACTCTCCTCCTGCCTCCTAAAACCTCCACAGCAGACACAGCCCTCTCTCCTGCCCCAAAAGATGATGGAAATAAAGGAAATACACACAATCCTCCTTAATCCCTGTCCACACTGACTCTTTTAACCTCCCATTTCTTTCTCTGCCCCCATCTGCTGTTATCTAATTAACATCTCCGCTCTCGTTTGACATCAATAATAATTAGGGGGTTCAGCAGAGAAAATGAGTTCTCCTTTCCCCTCCACTAACACCACTTCTCTCAAAGCCTCACTCATTGGCTCACTTGGATGTATTTTTGCTCCTGGCCTGTCTCCTGCTGGGAGACTTTCCCATTTAACACAGTGAAGCACGGGAGAGGTTTCAATTAATCCCAAGCATGTTACTGAGGTTGTGGTATCAAAATCTGACCTTGGAATCAAATGCACTGAAAGGTTATTTTGGGACATTTTCATCTTTTCTCCCTTAAGTTTTGTCCCATTGTTTTGGGCACAACACTGGAATTCTTAAGCCATACGAAGTAAAAGGTTTCCCTTCAAAAAATATAAATTATATTATTTCCAAAGCAGCCACCTCTCCAGCCTTGTGTTTTGCCCAGGCTCTGTTGTTGAATAATGAGATGAACATCCTTTCCAGGTGTTGTTCAAAGAGGCAATTTCTCACTTACTAGCTCAAATCTCTTCATTTTTCCATAGTGTAGAATATGACTTCAGACAACAAGAAGGAAGATTTCACCAGATTTTGAAAACCCTGGACATTGCAGAGCAAGATGCAGCTTCAGCCTCACCTCAGAAGGCACCTCCTGACCCTCCAGCTGCCGAGAAAAAGGAGTTAAGGAGGAAAACAAAAAAGATGAAAAGAAAATGCTTCTGGTGGATTTGACTTCCTTCTGCCTCCTTTTGCATTTCAAAAGACACTGGAACAGAACAAGCTCGGGAGCACCGGCCTGAAATGTGCTATTACCAAATCATTACAAAAGGGAAAGAATGTTTAATTAGAGGATCTGAAAAATCAAAATAATTGAATTTAGTTAAATCATCTCACTGAATAAAGGCTCATGAAGATCCTACTTTCAAAAGAGAGGATGTTTCTTTCAAAAACAGGCTCTGCCATTTTTTTCCCCCCAAGGACACTTTGATATTCTTTGTAAAGACCTTTTTTTCCAATTTCCAAATTAGCAAGGTTTAAAGCTCTGCTTTAAAAAACCAATGGCAGACAGAGCTGAGCATGCCACACAGCCTTCAATTCCTGTTCATAAGCAACATGGACTAAAAGGGAAGAACTCCACTGACCTTTGAATAAACACATCATCAGGAACAAATTCAGGGAAACCTGCACTGTTCAAAGAAATCTCTCCTCAAAGGAGATAATTCTAATTATTTCACATCCCCACTGACATTTTTGTTACTGTCATTCATCTCAGACTGAACAACAACAACAAAAAGGATTTCAGGTTACGTTTTGCTCTGTCCTTTCATTTGTTCATTATAAAACCCCTCACTGAGAAGTTTCAGCCAAAATGATGTCTCTGAAAAGAATCAGGGAATGATAAAACAAGAGAAGATAACTCTGGTCTTAACCCCCTCCTCAAACAAGGTCTGATTAAGTGAATTTGAGTTCTGAGCATCATCAAAGACAAGAATCCCAAACTCCTTGGGACAGGCTCTTTCCCAGGGTTTTTCCTCACATCTGATCTGGATCTCCTGCACTCTGACTCGTGTCCTCTACATCTTGTTCCATCCAAACACACCTTCAGGAAAAACTGGATGGATAATAAGACCTCTCTGCCAAGTCTTCACTTTTTAAGACTGACCAAGCCCAATATTCAGTCTCTCTCCTGTTCTGCTGCAGCCCCCAGGCACCCTGACCCCCTCCCTGCAGGACTGGGATGGCTCTCCCCTACCTGGAAGCCTAAAAGTGGCCCCAGTCCCTCAGATGTCATCACACAGTTCCTGGACAAAGAGGAAGAACTATTTTGGCTCCTGTCTTACTAAATAATTTCCCCAGTCTGTCCATTTAAGACTCAATCACTGTACCAAAATATCCCAAGGAAAGGTGTTTTTTTGGCCTTAAAATGATACAAAATTGAACATAAAAATGATATTTAGTGAACTTATCTGTATGACACCCCAAAAATTATATATGCTGAAGATTTAATCGAGTGTCAATGCAGCAACTTCTTTCCTCCAAAGACACTGGAGGTACCAGCAAGCACAGGGAATGCCAGTGAAACCCAGTTTAGGGCTGATGATTTTACTTTATTATTTTACTCATGAAAACACAGTCACCTTTCATATGGGGGCAAAGGGGAAGAGGTTTCCCAAAGCAAGTTGAGTGGAATGTACTGCAGATCTTTTCTTGGTGACTCTGGGTCAGGTTGTTCCACAGACCAGTCCCTGCGTCCTGTTTTTCTAAGTCATCCTGTATTAATTGTGCAATGTTAATTTAAAATGTCTGTCCACTTTTTGTACACTTCTGTGATCCTTGAATTCTTAGGGTTAATTACACATTTGAAAAGACATTAAAACTGATTTTGCACAGAAGAATTTTGTCTGGAAGAATTAATTTATTTGTATTTTTATAGAATTAGTCTTTTAGAAGAAAGCCTGCAATGTGCCATGGCTTAGGTTATCATAATTCCAGGGGACTGACACTTTTAAAACACATTTCCATGTAAAGTTCAATCAGTACAGAAATGACTGGCACAAAATTATTGTTCTTTTAGAGGCTTTTCAGAAGGAAATTGATTTTCACTGGCACAAAAAGTTGGCTTTAGTGAAAGAGAAAAGCTCTCCAATACCAAGTTATGGGTACAAAGGGAAGAACGAAATTAATGCATCAGAACATCACTATATTGCACTGAAGTTCCTGCACTGCTTATGCTGGTATGTCAAACAGCATTCTTCTTTTGCCTTATTTTCTAGAATTGATAGCATGAAGGATTTATTATGAAGCTATTCTTGTGTCTTAAAATGACATTTAAAGACACAGACTCTCAGTGGTAAAGGTATAATAACAAGCAGTACCAGCAGGTGCAACTGGAGTAAACCCAGAGAGTTTTTTCTGTGCTGAGCTGATTTTTCATAATTTATTATATGAAAGGAATCTTTCTGTCTTTCTATCTGTTAAAAAGCACAACAAAGCTCATTTTAAGCTCTGAGATTTTAGGTTTGCACACACAAAGTGTATGATGCCCTGGATATATTTTCAAAGGGTCCAGAAGATTCAATTTAAACAACCCCCATCACTTTGGTTCACCCCCAATTCCTGGGCTCAGGAAAACTGCAGGAACAGGAGCAGTTTTAGTTAAAATGCAGCCAAAGACAGTTGCAAGGAAGGCTCTCCCAGAGGAACAAACAGCAGCACTCCTGGAAAACTGAAAGATGTTGATTTAAGTGCTTACAAGGTTTATATTTTAATGTCTGAGCTTGATGGAATTCTGAGCTCTTAATCCTTAATCTCCTGGTCAAAATTAGCATCTGTTTTCCAGATACTGAAATATATATTAGATCTGACCAAGGGGCTTATCTAAAGCACAGACTGAACTCCCTCCTTCTCCAGCTCTGACCATCAGGAACAAAACAGGAGATATTTTTATGAGGTTTCAGAAGTCAATTAATGATAAACAACATTTTGATTAAACAGCAAACAGCTGTCCTTTGGAAAAAGAAAGATGAATCAAAACCTGATAGAATATTGAAATAATTTCACTGAAAATATGGCAGAAGGAAATTATCCTTCCAAAAGAAAAAGCATCCTATTTTCAAAATAAAACCACCCCCCCTAAATGGCAGGAGTTGTTACCCCCAGTCTCCTCACACAGAAGGTTTTGAACATCAAACTTTGAAGAGAACTTTGGAACCAAAGGCTGTTTGTAACACTCAGATCTCAGTAATTAATTATCAATTCCTATAGGAAATAAATAATTACCAGATACACATTATGCAATTTAGGATGTCAAGATTGGAAAGGCAATAGAAATTGGGTGATAATGGTACTGGCTACAAAATAATTCTCTGATGTACAAATTACAGTGTAATCCCTAAAACCAGCTCTTGGAATAGGAAAGAAATGTTAGAAATACAAACAGATTATTAAAGCAAAATCTAAAAATACCCCCAAACCCCCCATAAATGGATAAGAAAAGGACCCAAAGAACCCAAGCTACCTGACTACAAAAATATTGTGGGTTTCTGTGAATTCCATCTTGAGATGACAACTCAAATTTGCCATTTATAAATCAATGCACTCAATGTGGTGCATTCCAATATTATTGTATTGGAAATTGGGCTTTTAGGGAGTTGACCCAACTCTCTTTAAAAATTAAAAGTGTATGAATGAAACACTGAAGAATGTATGAATAAAATACTGATATCTCTATCATATAACAGCACTTCCCCCAGGGCTTCTGATGGTTTTTTGTATTATAGTTCCTTTGAAACAGCCACAAGACTCAATAATCCTGCCAGCTTAGATACAAACCACCTTCCTGATGGCATTTATTGTCTATTGTGTGTTTTGTACATTTCTAGGCCCTGAAATGTGATGTTATCTTTTGCAATAAAATGAGATTTTTTTTTATTAGGCTTCAGGAGTCAATTAATAATCAACAAACTTTGGATTACAGAGGAAGTGAACAGCTGTTCTTTGGAAAAAGAAAAATGCATGGGAAACTAATAGGCATTTAATGGAAACATTGTGCAGCTTTTCCAGGGAGAGCAAGGATTTCAATCTGAATACTGAGGAAAAAAAAGCTGTAGCTTTCAGCTGGACCACAAATATATTTAAATATATGGGATTCTCCAGCCACAGCAGCTCTTCCAAGAGTTTCTTTGGTCATTATTTCCACTCAGAGCACAAAGTTTGCTTTTTGGAAGAGTCTTTATATGCACAAGAGTGTATATAAATATTATCCAAACCCTTGGCCATGTAGTGGAGCTACACTTATTTCATCATGTGCATTGTGAGCAAAGTCAACTCTAGGGAAGTCCAAAAGCAAACCTTGAAGTTGTAGATGGTGGATTTGTGATATGAATGTTTACCTAACCAAGCCAAGACTGAGAACAAGAACTTCTCTGCTCTACGTGCTTTTATGTTTTATTTCTGTAACTGCTGCAGTTGGACTTCACTGCATCACAAAAACCTTTGACTAAAAGTCTAAATGTCTTAAGGTATTTAAGATGGAGCTTGAATAGCCCATTTCAGACTATAAACTTGTCCTTTAACACAAAATCAGAAGCTCTTCTAGAACCAGAGACAGTCCAGGTTTGGTGGGTTTTCAAGTGTGAGAACAACCAAGCAGCTGTTAAAGCCTCTCAGTGCCAAAGCAGCACAATGAGGGCAAGGGTGGCCTTGAAGCAGCTCTGCTGTGCCCTGGCTGCAAAGAGCCAAACTGCTTTTGCACCACCAAAACCTGCTCCTGAAGGGATTATTTCCTTCTGAGCCTGACTCTGGCCAGTGATTACATGAACAAAGCCCAGGCAGGCACCAGCTGGGCACAAGGCAGCACCTTCCCTTTCCCTCCAGCTGGCACTGGGCAAGGAAAGGCCAAGGCAACTGGAACCCCAAATCCTTTTAATGCCTTCTCTGCCAATGAGCTCCAGGATTCTGAAATGGACCCCTGAATATGAAAATGAACCTGCTTATCCCTGCCAGAAGGCAAAAATAAACTCAGATAAATAAAATGCAGTGATCCAGCAGGTGTAAGATTTACACTTGCAAGGAATTACGGGTCTTGCATATTATAACCACTGTTTTTATCAGTATAACATAATATGGGCACTTTCAAATTCGAGAAAATTCCACTGCAAAAGACACTAAAAGCACTTGAGATATTCACAAATCTGTTAACAGATTTAAGAATGTAAAGAGCAATCTTTGATGCTCCTGAAGAAATAGGTTTATTCCCACTTGCAACGCCTCTCCTGTCTGTGTAAGCTCAGCTGCTCTCTCTGACTGCAGCTGTTCCACTGCCCCACCTGTGCCTGCAGAGATCCCAACGCTTCCAGAGCTGGGAATATCCTGCAGGACACAATTCCTGCTTCTTTGGGAAAAGATGAGCCATTCAGGCTTTCAGCAAGTTTGACCCTCTCAAGAAGTTTTAAAGCAAACCTGAAAATGAACCTGCTGAACTGAAGGTGGCACACAGAGCATGAAAAAAAGTTTGTTTTGCCAGTTCTTTCTGAGTACAAGAAACTATTCTGTTCATTACAAACGATTTCTTCACATTTCAAAGACTACTCTGTTGAGAGTGTTGCCTCAGCTGTAAAAACCTCAATAATTTATTAGAATTTTGCTGTGAAATACCTCTAAAGTGCCCAGTAAACACATATACATTGGTACTCAGGAGCATAATCAACATTGAGAAAACTGCATTTCAAAATTTACACTAAAGTTAATCTTTTTAGGTTCAAACAGCTGAAGAAATTACAGTAGGTGAGAGGGAAAAGTAAAAAAAAAAAGAAACAGATCTTCCAAGCCATTTCAATGTACTGTAACCACCTTGTTTCCCAATGGTTTCCCAAGGAGAAGGATCCTTTATGCAGGATAATCACAGCTTTGTTTTGCTTCTTCATGTGCTGCTCATGGGATCCACAAACACCCCTTAAGAGATCCATTAAATCCCCCACGACACTCATAGAATCATAGAATCAGTTGGGTTGGAAGAGACCTCCGAGATCATCCAGTCCAACCCTTGATCCAACCCCACTGTGATTACCAGATCAGGGCACTCAGTGCCACGGCCAGTCTCACCTTAAAAACCTCCAGGGATGGGGAATCCACCCCCTCTCTGGGTAGGCCATTCCAAGGCCTGAGCACTCTCTCTGGAAAGAATTTCTTCCCTTATATCCAACCTAAACCTCCCCTGGCAGAGCTTAAGCTGTGCCCTGTTGTTCTACTGTTGGTTGCCTGAGAGAAGAGACCAACCCCCACCTGGCTACAACCTCCTTTCAGGGTGTTGTAGAGAGTGATCAGGTCTCCTCTGAGCCTCCTCCAGGCTAAACAACCCTCCTCTAGTGCTTTCCTTGGAATGCAGAGAACATTTGCAGGTTCTGTAGAGAGCTGAGAGGTTCACTGTCCTCATCCCAGACCATTTCCTGTTCTGACCAGGGTTCATATCCCCGAGGGTTACACACACCAGCAACAGGCACAGCCCTGGCAAACCCTGCCACCATTCTGAGACTGGCACAGGCACCACAGGGAGTCTGAGGCAACCACTGGCAAAGATTTCCTCGGAAGAGCTCAATTATTAGCAGACTAATTATTAGGAGGCTCATGCTCTGGCTGGCAATGATCTAAAACTGTTATTTGGATTTTCCAACAGACACAAACAGGGAAACAGCACAATTTAAAAGACATGCAATGAACCTCTTGGGGCCAAAGCAATCAAGTAAATGATGCTCATGATTTTGCAGAATAATGTAAATCTCTAAAGACAAACAATTAATGTGCATCTTCCCAACAGCACAGTCGGAAGGGCAAGCTCAGAATTCCTGATGAACACAGCCCTCATGTTCTCACAAAGTCTAAATCCACTCATGAGCTGTGTATTTAAATCTGAATAAACTGCAGAATTTGTCCTTGCATGTAACTCTTAAACTGTGGGGTCTCCACAGAAAAAAAAAATCTCAGAGGCATGTTTTGTGCCAGCACATCCTCAGGGATTTCCCACCTGCCAAATATTTATATAATTCAGAATAGATTTTTGGGTTGTTTTTCTTGTTGGTTTTTTTTTTTTTTTTTTTAGTTTCATTCAGACAAATCCACTTTAGATTAGTGGAAACACTGTTCTTATTGTACTCAAGGGCACCCTTTACGAAGGTTTGTAAAACTTTCTTATTTTTGCCAATATCAATTAACTTTAGATTTACCATTTGTTCTTTTAAAGAGTGTACAAATCTTACATCTATACTTCTGAAGGCACTCTAGTGGCACAGGTGAATGAAAAAAGAGTAAATCTTGAGACCTTTTAGGAGAAATTTTTAAAAAAACTCAGCAAAAAAGACTTCACAAATTATTTACATTTTTTTCAGGCTAGCTACGAGTTTCAAAGCACTGAAAATACACTCAAACATTACTCACAATTAAGGGATCTCGTCCCATTGTGATGACAGTTCTGTTCACTGTGCGTAACAACTGCACCATTATCTCTTGGATGTGGTGATAAGTTGAAGCCTGAAAATGAAAAAAACCCCAGAGTTTTAGTATTAAAACCATATCTCTTGCAAAAGTCAGAAGAAACCATTTCTTTCCATGTTGACAGTTCAAGCTGTGTGGTGTAACAGCAACACTAATTCTTGCTCCCACTGCTCCTGAGTTCCAGCAGTTCCCATGGGATGCTCATTCCAAGTGGTACATCCATTTTCAGCCTCATCTGCTCCACAAGTGGGTTTGGTTTCCAACAGTCACTTCCCATCCCTCACTGTTCTCCCAGGAACTCAATAGTCAGGAACTCAGCAGCAACACTTCGGTAACAGTTAATTGAGGCAAATTCCCTCCTGGTTCTCCACATCTGGCAATGCCCTCAGGGCACTCTGGAGCTGGGGAATATTCTCAGTTTGCAGTCACAAGGGATGGAGTTTTAAAGACCAATCTTCATTGAACCCCCAGCTTTGGGAGGGCTCAGGGTCAGCTCTTTGCCCCACTGCCCCAGGACTGCTCTGGGTGCCTGCAGGATTATTAATTTTGAAACCCTGAGCACATGGGAATAATCTTCTATTCACCAGTTTGACTGTTCTCTCTGATCACTGGACAGCCTGGAAAACCAGCGTGCAACAAAGACAGAAAAACTGACCAAATTTCTAGTAGGAGAAGCTCCTCAGCTTCTCCCAACAAGAACCTATTTAGTGACAGGCTCAGCATGGACAGAGCACCACTGGCACAGCAGCCATGGGGACTTGATGTTTGAGGTGGCTCAGGTGCAGTAACTCCTCAGGAGAAGCTGCTTCTGGCTCAGTTTTTCCCCTGAGATGTCCAACATTTTCCTGTTTTTTCCTCCTGCTCTGACTCACCTGGCTCAGGCCATCACACTTCACAACAGGGACCTTCCTCATACCTGGCACTTCATTTACTATTACATTTAGTCCTGGTGTGTCCTCTGACTACAACACAACAAAGCTTAAACGATCTCACAGCATTTCAGAAGTTATTATATTCTATAAATGCACAAAGCCTTCACAGAATGATTTGTCTGTGGTTGGTGTTTTCTTTCCCAAAATTTCAGTTTCTCTGGTATAGTCCCATATTTAAAACAAGACCACACCTGACCGTGGCTGCACATAAGACACATTTGCTGTTGTTCTTACAATACTATTTATCATTATAATTAAAATAAAATATATATATGGACAGCCAAAACTTATAAACTATCTAAGGAGAACTTTGCACAGGGAAGGAATTTGTTCATTAGTTTCCTGTTTTTTGTTCTTTTAATTAAAAAATGAGGGCCTGTAAAATCTCCCTTCACTTCCACATTTCAGTGTGTGCTACACCATTATTAGTAACAGTTCAGATCATCACCTAATGGGTTTGAACATTCAGCCCTGACTCCATTATTAGAAAGCAGCTGAATTCCCACCCAGCACATAACACACCTCTCCTGAAAAAATATCACATATGCCCAAGCATGGAGAGGTTCTTTTCTGCTGGACCTTTGAATTTCAGAGAAATATCAGCAAACGAATTCAAATGGTTTCTCTATGAAACTGAGACTCCCTTTCATCTTAATAATCTAAGAAACAATTAGGCATTCAATCCTGACATTCCTAAATTAACAAAAAGTGTTTTCACACAATGTCTACACACAAGATTGCAGCTTTTATTTTATCTTACAGTTTCCAACTTCAGAAGACAGTCTAACAACCCACTGCAACATGTGCTTTCTTAGGTCATATTCCTCTTTCCAAAGATGACATGGAAAAGCCCACTGTCATTTGGCTTCAGTCCATTTGATCAAACACAACCTTTGTTCAGCAGCTAAATTAATAACTCGCATCATATATAAACACTCCCTTTGAAAACATGAATTGATGACTCCATTTAATGAATTGTGCCCATGGAAACTGTGTGCTTGTCTTCCTGTTGGAAAGGCCTTGCCAGATGGCCAAGGAATGGCACAACCTGAGCTCCCACTGGTGCCCAGGCTCACAGTGGGCAGTGCCCTCCCCGAGCCCCTGCAGAATCACTGCTGGGGTGGGTGGCACACACTGTGCCCAGGCTCACAGTGGGCAGTGCCCTCCCAGAGCCCCTGCAGAATCACTGCTGGGGTGGGTGGCACACACTGGGGCACAAAGCAGTTCACAGCACAAACAAACCAAGTAAAATGTCACTCCTTTTAAAAGAATATCTGTGCAGGGTAACAGCAGTTACTGTTTGATTTAGCTTTCATCATCTGGGACAAAAATCAGAGCAACTCCATTGTCCCAGAGTCAACCACACCCTTCAGCCCCTGATGGAGAGCTCATTTACTTGGATGGTGACACACCAGAATGGCCTGAGTGGCTATTTCAGAACTGTAATATTGCACAAGCTGGACTTGGGAGAACCACTTGAAGAATCCTCTTCAGTCAACTATTTCAGCTGTCCCAGCTGTGTCCCCTCCCAAACTCCTGCCCAACTCTCCCCTACTCCCTCCGTGGGGCAGAGAGAGAGAGAAAACACCCTGACATTGTGCAAACAGTGCTCAGCAATAACTGAAATTCTCATTGCTGCACTATCAGCACTGGTTTGGTCACAGATCTAAACCACAGCACCATATGGGCTGCCACAGGGGAAATGAACTCTGCACAGAGCAGGTCCAGTGTGTTCACTCCCTGGTGCACCCAGGATTGTAATTCATATTCCCCCTTGGACATATATACAAATAAAGGCACATATAAAAAGAGAAAAATTTAATTTTTTAAGCCATAGTTCATAATCATGTATGGTTCTAACTGAAGTGTCTTCAGAAGACCTTAAGGTAACCAGACCTAAATGAACATGCACATTCCTTGACTGCATTCCTTTGAAATTCTCTTTTGCTAAAGTTTGAAGATCTGCAATAACTTGGGCAAATGCTTAAAAAACTTCTGTGCAATTCTAAAAGGCTTCCAGGCTTGTTTGCCAACGTTTGCTAAACAGCTTAAAATGCAAATGCTGCCAGTTACTGACCTGGTGCACAGAACAGGAAAAGGTCCTTCATCTCCCTTGTACTTACAGTCTCAACCAAGATTTTATTTCAGATCCCAAGTGCAAGTGTTTATCATAACACATCTATAAATAAAAACTTGTTCCTCTGTTTTAATACATATTGTATGTCAAATTAGAGATAAAATCACCTGGACTGCCAGATTGCACATAACAAAGATGGAAAGAGGGAAATGGGAAGTGGTTTTAATTAAAACAGAAAGAAGAAGTCACTGATTTCCCCATGACCTTCCTCAAAGCCCTCCCTGCAGTTCTGAGGTGCAACTGCATTTCCCAGGTGCTCGAAGCACAGTCTCAAGCTCTGGAGCCAATTTTAGACACGATTCACTCAAAACAATGCCATCTCTAGCCCAAAGTTGTTTGCTGTAAAGGAAATATAAAATCAAGCCTCAGCATCCCCCTGAGATGCCCAGCACTGACTGTCTATTCATAAAAATGAAGTCCTTAACATAAAGCAATGTTTTCCCCAACATCCTTGCTACCTGCAGGGCCCAGGGAGGAGCTGAGGAACACAGTGTTGGAACAAAGAATCCCATGAGTCACATGTTCCCACTCACCAAACAATGTGAGGCAAAGCAGGAGAGCAGGGCTGGCAACATGAAAATCTCTTTCTTTGATAAAGGAAATGCATCCTGCAAAATTACTGTGACAGCTTCAAAGATCAGCTCACAGTCTAAGTTTTTATCACTGGAAACACAAAATTGCTGCTGCTTCTTCCCTGTCCTTTGTGCATGTTCTATTTCTGGTGACTCTCACTGAATAAATCCAATGCAAAAGTATCAAAGCTCAGTTTACAGAAAGTTTTAGGTACTAATCCAAACCCAGATTTCTTTAATGAGATGGGAAAAGTGGAAGAAACATGGACAAGGTGTTGCTGTTATCAATATTGTGAAGTGATTCTGCTACTAAAGTCTCAAGTTTTCTCCTCCAGCAGGTCAAATCATTAATTTTCTTAGAGAGTGAGAGCTACAGGAAATGAATAGAAAATTGTATTCATCTCAAGGTGGAAGTGCAGTCCCACATGAAATAATTTGATTAATTGCCAAGCCAATTCTCTCAATCCAGATCACCCTGAATAAAGGCATTCTGAAGGACACTGCCTAAACATAACCTGGCCAGAAAAGGAACCTTTTGCCTCCAAAGTAATTACCACTGCAAGTCTGGAGCCTTGAAACAAGATTTCTCACTTCAGCTGCAAAGCAAACATCTGTTCCACTGCAGAGAAAGCTGCCCTGGCCCTCAGACAAAAGGCTGTGATGTGAGGAGGTGCCTCAGGGATTGCTGCAGTGAGGGTGTTCCCTTCCTCTGCTCTTTCTGCCTCCTTTGGTCATCTCCAAAGCAGACTGTTAGTGCTGTGGGAAGCTGAAAAATGAGACCATGACCCATGGATTCTCTGTCAAGGAAAGAAAAACTGGTAGTGACAGTCACACATTTGCTGTTGTAGCTACAAACCCCACTCACATTTAGTGACATACACTTCAATATATCCCAAAATCCATGTTGTCCCTGCTCAGCAGTTGTACTGCCAGAGGGCATGACAGGGCATGCACTTTTTGCACCAGAAGCACCTGGGGTTTTGTTGATGCCTCAGCTGTTCTACAGTGTTTCCTACTCTCAGGAATGTGATGCCTGCAGAGGGCTTGGCATATCCTGGTTCCCCTGCTGGATTTAAACCTCCTCCAGGAGGCTTTTCTCCTTATACCAGAAATCCCTCAGGATTTACTGCAAACTGCCACCCAAACATCTCACAGTGAATCTCCAGTTTACCTCCTTTATAAAAAAACCATTGAACTATTTGAACAACCATCAATGTGTTTGGGGTTTTTGAAATGCAAGTGTTTTCAATTCTCAGCAACTCCCCTGCTGTTCTGCATGTTGTTCCCACTCACACCACCCCCAGCTACAAACTCATGTTCTCAGTAGGCCCTAATGAGTCTCTGATGTGTCAGCTCCTCTTACAATGGACAGCAACTGTTTAGCCAGAAAATAAATTTAATTTAAGTAGTACATGTATAGAAAATGTCATTGCATCTTGCTTTGTGTCTGTGTTTTACCTTGTCAAGGATGCAGCACCAAAACAGTTACATTGCAACCTTATGGGCTGATAACTTTGATTTTTGCCCTATTTGGCCTTCAATGTTTCTCTTAAGAATTCCACTCCAAGTTCAAATGTTCCAATACCTCCTTAGCATCAGCTGGTATTGATCCCTCCTGAAGTGCTTATGGCCAAAACAAGGAGGAAAATAGCTCAGAACACACAAGGAAAGAGTTCCCTGTGCAAAGAGATGAAACCAAGGAGGTTGCTGCAGTGATTTCATTACTAGGAAATGACCCAAGGATCCACAGTGAAAAACTGCCAAAATCACAACTTGCCTTTATCCAAACTCTGCAAAGTTTAAACAGAAAAGTGTATTTCAGGAAAAACCAGCGGGTATTCACAGGAGAAATTACCATTTTCCTAATGTAATTAATTATAAGGTTTTCTCAGAATAACTTCTTCAAATTATTGAGAACCTTCATAGAATAACCTGCTGCCCATTAAAAGTGAGGAGCTAAGAAATTAATTCAATATTTTCTCAAACGAGAAACACCCAACCACCCAGATCACAATTTCTGTAGTGCTCCAAAATTTCCAGAGCTGAGAAAGAAATGACAGACTCCAAGTGAAATACAGTAAAGAACAATCTGTTTTACACAGGCATTGTTGAGAGTGGAGACCACACCTACAACATTTATACAGTGCAAAGCTTTTCCTTCAGAAACCACAAGGGTTTTTATAAGGGAAAGAAGATGAAATTTCTTCTGAAGCATTAGAATAATCACAGAATCATCAAATAATTTGGGTTGGACAGAACCTTGAAAGGTCACCTGATCCAACCCTGTGAGGAGCAGGGACATCTTCAGCTTGGTTGGGTTGCTCAGACTTCAGTACTTCACCTTTAATACCTCAACTGCCCTTTAATTTAAGTTTATGAAAAATAGGAGGAAAGTTCAATTTGCCACTGACTCGTATTAAAAATTTAAATGAGATTAATCATAATCAATAATTTACCACCTAATCAGCTCAGGCTTACTACAGCCTTGGGCCATCTCCATCAGTACTCACAGGGTCTTGACAGCTCAGAACCTCCAGGATACTGTTGAGTAATTCCACACAGTACTTCTTCTCCTGGACCTGCAGCTGCTGCTCCTCCTTCTGTTCCAGCAATTCCTTCAGCTCTTTTGTGATCACAGGGAGCAGAATGTCCCTGCATTCTGAAAGAAAGCAAATTATCTTAAGAACAAATATCAGTCAAGTCCTGCTCCCACCTAAACCCTCCTGCAAACAAGGTGCTTCAAAGCTCCAGCCCCTTCCAGGGTGGAACTGTGGATTTTCCAGTTGTTCCTCAGCAATACTCCAAAACTCATGTGATTTTTTTGTTAAGTCACCAGTACTTCTCCTGTATCAAACCCACAACTTCCTGATAAAAGGGATTTGTTTCAGTTCAATTCTGAAGGCTGTTCAGCTTATCCCAAACACTTGGGGGAAATTACTCCCTAGTGCACAAAGCACCAGGAAATAGCTGGGTTTCAGCTCTGCCAGGCTTTTAATGTAAGAAAAAAAAACTATACTGATTCTTTCTGAAATTAAGACAAAGAGCAACAGAATGTGTATGTCCATAATTTTGAAGAATACCTTCCAAAGGCACATTAAAGAATGCAGATTTTAATGAAAGGCCCATCAGAAGAGCAAGAGCTGTGCATACATTCCCCTTATTTAAATGTAAGGAAGCTCCCCAATACTGAGTTACATCCCAAGCTCCCAGGCTGCACAGCCTCTGTCCTTGCAGGTTTTCAAGACCTGATTGGAGCAACCTGCTCTGGCCAGAAGCAGAACATAGCAAGGAAATGCCACAACACAGCAAGAAACTTGTAGATCTCGAAGCTTTGGAAAATGGAGAGAGACTCTCAGAGTAAGGAACAAAGATACATCTCTACTATGTGCCTGTACAGGGAAATTGTGATGGTTTTAGGGCTTGTAACATTTTTATCCATAGGCTTCAGCATCAAGGTTTCCTGTATCAGAAGAGATGGTATCAAATTCATTACTCTGAGGACAGATAGGAAAAACCTGTTTCTTGTCATTTTGATCCATTGCATTTGAACAGCATCTCCAGAGAGGCATAAAAACTGTTTCATGCACATTAAACCTGTATGGAAATACGTATGCAACACGATTTCTCTTTTCTGATCCCCACTCCTGCCCCATCCCTGTGCTCCTTTCCAGACTCTCTGTGTGCAGGATATGCTGAAGGAATGATTTTTCACAACCTAACCCTCATCTTTCCTGTAGGACTGTGGATCCAGTACACTAACCTAACAAACCTCTCTGCTTTATATCTGTGTCTACACATGGCCATGTTTTGTGTCACAAATTCTCTGCTCTAAACCTGCTGTGGGTAAAACACACTCTTTATAAGGCTGCATAACTGTTACTCCAACCATCTTCAACAGACAAAACTAAATCCATGAAGAATCCAGCACACCCAGCCTTTAATTAATCTGCAATGATGGGTAGGAACACAGATTCCAAATCAACAGCACGTAAGAAATTCAGCTGGCAACTTTTTTCTCCTAACTACCATTCTTAAAAATAGTGCCTTGAAAATATTTCCACTTCAAAAAACATCAGTAGGGTGTGCTATGGGAACAGGCCTGTTCTTAACAGCCAAGTTCAAAGTGACATCAAGTTTTGTGACATCTCAGGCACTTTCCACCTCTCACAAAGAGGATGGAACATTATATGCACTTACCAGTTTCACATCTGCCAGGATAAACATACTTAGTGCTCTCACTCCTCCAAAATAATATCCAGCTCAATTTTCAAGCTATTAAGATGTCCCTTTGAACTGCCAGACAGCCAGCAAATATAAAAATTCCCTTTGGGTAGCTTTAAAAGTTACAGGAAGCAATTGGAGAATAAACCCCTCTACTTAATGAGCTTTATTTCAAAAGCGAAGTCAGAGAGAGGGCTGAGCAAAGTCATTGATCAAGAGAAAGGCTGTATTTTAGCTACAATTCAGTTGGAATTTGTACTCATAGAAAATAGAAAGCCAGGCCTTCAGGTCAGGTATTATGGGTATATTAATCACTGCATTAATCTGATTTCTCATTCCAGTGATACTCATTTGATCCACAGTCAGGAAGAACAGAAGAGATGAGGAGTTCCAAGTTGTGCTGGACACCTCGAAGAGGAGAGGGGGCAAACATCACTGAACTAAAACTGCTCCATGCCAGGGGTCAGAGCCCACTGAAGGTTTCCTCCCACCATGCAAACCCCTGCTGTTGTCTGTAACTCATTTAAAAACCACACACACACAGATCTGGGTGAAAAAATGAAGTCTTTGATATAATTTGTCTTCTGGACAAAGCCATTCCATACTTCTCAACCACAGAGAAAGCTGAGCTTCTTGCACAGACCAAACTTTCCTGTGGCACTGAGAGAACAGCTGGGGCAGAAGGTACAATTGATTTCCTCCAGTCCTAAGAGCTAATTACTCTGCATGTTCAGTACTCCCCATTGTACTTTGCAATATAAATTAAAATTTGATCCATATTGGATACACAGAGAATCTGTTAAAAGGACTTTACATATGCAGCTGGTCAATCATTTACAGTGCATTTTCAGAGTGGAACCGCTTTGCAGTGTCAAGCTACATGGAAATTCAAAGGTCGGT
>JAOXXN010000446.1:4973715-4990895 GCA_026770055.1 Myrmophylax atrothorax
GACTGGAGTTGGACCAAGGGTTGGACTTGATGATCTCGGAGGTCTTTTCCAACCCAACTGATTCTATGATTCTATGTCACCTGCTCCAGGTGACACTGCCTTGGCAGGGGGCTTGGACTGGATGATCCCAGAGGTCCCTTCCAACACAAACAATCCTGTGAAATCTATATGGAAATTCCTTGAGGTTTCAGTAGGACTAGGTTAAACCCTTGAATAAACATTGGGAATAGTTTGCCACTTCCAGCGTGGGCACATCTCAATTTCAGTGACTGGTTTTGGTTTAAGATACTTCTTGAGATACTTCAGAATTGAGAACTTTGTACTGGGCTGACTTGGCAGGTCAGGGGATTTCTCAGACAGAGGTTGCATCTTAATAGTCATCAAAGTCTTATTTTCTTGAATTTTCCAATTGAATCCTTTTGGAAAAAATGGAATATTAACAGTTTCATATTAACAGTGACAGAGACTGTAATTGAAATTGTACAACATTTCTCCTTGACTGCTCTGAGAGATTCCTGTGTACTTGGTCAGTAGCCCTTGAGTGATGCCTTTGCTTGTGATTTCTAAATGTATATCTTATGGCTGTGTTGCTGGAAATATTGTATTTTACTGATCACAAGGCAGTATTTGGGTAAATGCCACTAAAAAAGACACCATTGGCTGCCATGGCACTAAAATACCAGTCACTTTTTCTAAGTTTCCAGTGGTTGCAGTGTTGTCATGTGTGGATTAGAGGAGCAGGTGCAGAGCAAGAGCAGGGACAAAATGGCTAAAGCAATCTTTAAAGTCAGAAAAAAAATATAAAATGCCTTACTGCTTTTTTTAAAATGTAAGTAAGGGTTTAAAAGTGAGCACTGTGATTAATAGGAGAAAAAATAATGAAAAGAGACAGTAAGATTAGTTATGGAAAAAAATGACCAAATCAATAAAATACAAAGCTAACTGTATAAAAGAAATGATGTGTTAGGCCTTGGAGTTAAATGGTTCATTTCCTGATCCATTAAAAACTTCCTTCCTCAAGAACAACCGGCATTTGCAAAGTTCTGCCCTAGAGGGATGCTCAGGTAATAAAGGAGAAAGGATCCAGAGGCAAATGAAGGAAAGAGTTACAAGGGAATCCTCCAAAGCTGCTTTGCTTGTTTACACTTTCAAATGGTGGTTGGTTACTCTACATTCACAGCTCAGCACACACACACAGAGCAAACACTGTATCAGACAGTATTTAGGACTGCGTAGAGTTTAGAAATTATTTGGGCTGAATTGAATGGCCGAAAAAATTACTTTATTTGGCCCCAGAAGAGATGAAAGGAACGTCGTGATGGTGCATTGTGTGTGAAGGGGCTGAAGAGACACCAACATACTGCTCTTTGCTGGGTCTGTGGGACAGGTTAAATACCTGCTTTAAAGACCTTTATTGCTCTTACACAGCCCTTCTCACCTGGACGCTGCACCCAGAGCATTTCTCAGAGTAGATTATTCCTGTTATTCTGCTTGTGCCTCCTGGGCAAGCTGAGCTCAGGGCCACGGAGCTCAGGCAGAGCCAGGAATGCAAGGGATGCATTAGTGAAGACAGTTCTGCTTTATGCCACTGAACCATCAGGAAGACATCTCATTATAAACAAGAATGAGGTTTTTCATCACCAAAACTACCTCTGCTCACCAATGATTATTCCATGTTACTGGGTTCGGATATATGGGAAAAAATTCCATATTTTTTCCTGGTTGTGTGTCTAGATTGATAACAGGATTTAGGCAGCTACAGCTGACATAAAACTAATGAGATATTATTGTCCAGAGCAAACCTCGAGGCCTCGTGTGTGAGCACTCACTGTGTGCATGGAATGCAAAGCATTTCTGATTTGTGAGGGCCAGCTCAGTTGCATATACTGTACAAACACAAACACCATGTGGAAATAATACATGTGTTTATGATGGAGATCTGTGCTTCCTTTATTATTGCAGGGTTTTGTCTGGATTTGAAACAATTGCTAAGAGCTTTAGCTTCAGCCTTTCATCACTGACACACTCAAAATACTGACTTCACCTACCAAGCCAGCTGTACTCCTTCATCTTAACATATATTCAATTATTTTTAAACATACCAGTTGTTCACACACAAATATCCAATATTTAGAAAGTTTAACAGGCAAAATTAAAATTAAGACACTCTTGAGTATCCTCCAGTTCCTTTAACCTTTGGCTGTTTAATTCAAATTTTGATTCATATAAATTCATGTACTGAAATTTAGGGGTGGGGAAATCGTCTGGTTTGTGAAAGTCCTCCAGGCAGGTGGCAGTTTCTGAGGAGATACTTCCACTGTTGCAGCTTAAGTTCAAGTTCAGTGTAGCTCCAAAAGTACATTTGTAATGTCCTGCTGGTGACTCGGCTCCCTTGCCTGGGGGGAGTGGGGCTGTAGGAGATGCTGCAGCTGAACAGGAGGTGCATTCCTGGGCCCTCAACTCCTGAAAACGGGGCTCTTTCTGCATCTTTTCTCTATTTGAACTTAAGGAATTCCTTCCTAAAATATCATATTCCACTTTGGGTTATCTGTAACATTTAATAATTCCATTAATTGAAATTTTTTTCCCCTGCCTTTTTTTTGTATGTGTCTAAAAAAAACCCCCTAACTCTGTATTTCTATTTCAGGTTAACTCAGAACAGTTTATAAGTTGTCAGTGAATGAAAAGAATCAGTTTCTTGCCCTGCAGCAACAATTTCATAATCTGTAAAATGCTTCAATAACTGAGTGTGGGGGCCTTTCCAAAGTGTCAGGGCTTCAGTGATGAAAGACCTAGGGATTTTTTTCCAGCTAATAGAGATTTTTCACTAGTACAGAGGAGAACAATCTTGGCTTTTAGACCCCAAATCACCCTTGGGGTGTGCCCAGTGTAACATCCCCCTTCTGTTTCCTTCCCAAACTCACCTGAGTGGTGGGATGTGGGAAGAGCAGAGCCCTGAACCTGATTTTCCTACAGGACTGTGTGAAAAGCCTTTTTAAAAAGTCCCATGAGTGATGCATGGGAGGTACAGATCAGATGTACTACTTCTATAAACCCGGCATTCAATAATAATACAATAATATTCACATAAAATCTCTACCTTTTGTTCTGGGAGAGCCTCAGGACAGAAGACACCAAGTGCTCTTAACTGAGCTCTGCTTCCCATCCACACTAAGCACCCATTACAGAAACTCCATACAAGGACTGGGGAGAAGGATGAAGCCCATTTTTAGGATGGGTTTATTTTTATCTTTTTTTTTTTTTGAAGGATTTATCATCCCATTTTTGTTGTATCTCCCACCAATGAAAGCTCAGAACAACTGAAATAGCAGTGTTGGAGTGAATTCTGCCCCAGGAGACTGATTTTGTTTTATTATTACTGAAGAGAGCAGGAATTTATTAAGCCTCAAAAAGTGAAGGAATTGGAACTTTCCTGCCAAGGTAGATGTATTCCCAAGCTGCTCCAGTCGCTCCTGAGAAGCTCTTTTACTGACTTTCCCGTGCAGGAGACAGGCACTATTTTGTCCATATTATCAGCTGACAAATAAAACCACCAACTTCAGAAAGGGGGAGGAGAGGGGAAATTTGCTCAAAAATATATTTAAAGATGGGAGCCTTCCTGTAGAGGAGTTTGTTTGGTGAGAAATGGATCTCTAGCTACAGGCTCCAATTTAAACTGGCTGACCTAGAAGGAAGAAAGTGCCTGGGAAAGAAGCAAAAGCAAATAAATAAAAAGTAAAAAGCAAATAAAAAATAGGATTTGTCTCTCCCACTTTTCAAAGCTATGTGGGTATGATGGGACATTTCTGTCCTACCTCTCAGGGAGCCAACAGCTTTATGTTTGTGCAGACCAGGGAGCAAAGGACACAACAGGCAGAGCGTGTGTTCCTTCCCCCTTGCTGGTAATGATAGAAATAATGGTAGAAAAGTTAATCAAATCAGACTGTTGGTTCAGAGAATGGAAGTCTCCAAGGTCTGGTGGCCCTTGATCTATCTAGCTGGGGTTCCAGACTCGCAGCTACAGCCCCTCCTCCATTTCCACCTGCTCTCCACATTCCCATTACCAGTACATTTATCCTCCTTTTCTTTCTTTTCCTTCCTTGCCCCCTTCATCTATTTCTGGTTGCTCAGGCTCTCACACTTGTCTCCCACAGTCCCTGGTGGAACAACATGCAGCTGTAGTGGTGGTGATGATGGTTATGAGGAAGGCAGAGCAAGATAAGCCAAGGCTGAGTGAAATATCCCCTCTTTGTAACACACAGGATTGGGAATTTGTTTGGCTGTTAAAATGGGACAGACTTGTCCTTAAAGCAAACCAAAAGTTTCTTGTAGATTTGAAATACCTCAGAATTCAGGAATTTCCTCTTTCCTCACTGTCTGGATCTTCTGTTTAGTCAAAAACCCTTAAGAGACTATTCAGTTGTGTTGAGTTCTCATGATTTTCAAGGTCTGTGTCTATCAGAGCAGATGGACACTGGCAATGCTTTGCACTGCAGTTGAGAGCTTGGCAGGCATTGCCACACCTGGATTGGTTTCAGTTGCCTTTCTTGGATGGGGTGACACAGGAGTTGAGATTCAGGGAGAGGTTCAGTGGGAGCTGCAGCGTGTTTTTGGCCAAACACACTGACCCAGTCAGAGAGAGCCCCAGAGACAGGGTCACCTCTGAGCAGGCTGGACAGGGCTGGCTGTCTGCTCAGCACTCGGGCCTGGGAGCTGCAGGGATCTGCAGGGTTCACAGAGGCAACAGCCCAATAGAAAGGTCGATCGTCATCCTCCCTGCTGGGCCACCTCATTCCCATCTGTGCAGTGAGGGGAGAACTACTGAGGCAGTAGCAAATTGTGGGAGTAACAGGAACAGAGGGGGGGAATGGGAGTTCTGCATTTCTTCAGCAACTAACTTTTCAGCCACGCTGAAAGCCCAGAGGAGTTAGAAACTCAGTTCCTTTATTTGAAGGTCTGTAAGGCACAAGTTGTGCTTTTCTGGATGAGCAGAAGTGAGAGATCATGAGCAGGGGGTGGATGTGGCCACGACTGGCTTTGCTGGGACATCAGGAGGTGCTTCCAGGCCAGTGGTAACATTCCTCTCCAAGGCAGAGGGAACGGGGGAGGGAAGAGGAGCCCCAGACTTGCCTCCCCCAAGGCTCCAAGTTTTCACTGCCTTGCCTTTATTAGGAAGCTTTGGTTCTCTGCCCAGTGAATATAACTGTGCTGTATAAAAAACAGAAACAAAAAGGAGTTGATATCAATTATTGCTTGAGGTTTCAGTGGTCCTTCAGCTCACTACAACTGACCAATGGCTAATGCAGAGAAATTTGGAAGTCAGGCTACCTTCTAGCAGGATAATACTGAGACAGCATTCAGGAAGGTGGTTCAGGAGCATATATATTTTTATATATATATATATATATATGTAAGTCTTGTGGTTGAGATGGGAAATAAAATTGCAGCTTCTGCTTAACTCGAGATTTTTTTCTTATACTCTGCAGCCTCAAACCAGAACAACTCTTTTTTCCTTCCAAAAGTGATAAAAGAGAGGAGATAATAAACCACATTCTCAGTCTTTTATTATATACAAATAATTGAAAATGACCATAATAGTGACTAAAAGTCAAAATAACTTGGAGATCGAAGCAGATTTGACAAGTATTTGCAATGAAATTTGAATTCCCGGGGAACACTGATTTTCCAGGGACATACTGATGTCCCCTGACAGAAACTTCATCCCAGGAGTAGCTCCCTCATAAAGGATGGTGCAGTGGAGAAGAGTAAGGATGCACATGAAAGGATCTGTGCTCCAGCAGACCAGTGATCTTAGATGGAATGGCAAAATAGTGTTGAGTTTTTTAATTGAACCAGTTAATTGTTAAAAAAGGGTTTTAACTTTTCAGCTACTGCAAAACAATCCAAACAATGTTTTTGTTTATTGCTGGGGGGAGCCTTGGTAGGAGGCTGCTGTAATCCCTAATTCACATTTAAAAGGAGCCTGCTTTAATACAGGTATCACTTCAGTAGAGATGGGACCAAACTGGAGTTCCAGATCTACCCTACACCCAGAATGAAGGGTGGTTTTGTTTCAGCATGTCTGCCCAGATTTGAACTTGTTTAGAACCCACTGTGGGATTCAAATAATAATAATAATAATAATAATAATAATAATAATAATAATAATGATTAAAAAAAGAAAAGTCATCCAGGGGCCTCTTTTTTGCTTGCTTTTTGGCTGCTGTCCAAAATGGCAGAGCTCCTGTAAGACCCAATGGCCTCCCAGTGAATTTAGAAGCTTTCCACTGTCGGGGCTGAATATTGGCTCAGTTGTCCATGAGATGCTTGTGCTGACAGACTCAAACCTTCCTCTGGCTCCAGCCCCAGGCCTGAACCTCTGAACATTAACCTAATCCTACTCCAGACAGAAACTGCTATACTATGGGTTTGGCCCATTTTGAACCTTTTAAAATTCTGTTTCATTATCACTGTAATGATGCCATGGACCTTCATTTAGGAAAGACATTTACAAACACCTCTTAGCTGCATTAATTCGAAAAGACTTTCAAACGGACCCTTATATTTAGGTTTTAGTATTTGTATTTTCTGATCTGTGTGTTTGAAGAAACTCCTGTGAAAAATTGTGTGTGGAAATGACACAGAGGTAGAAGATGATACTTGGCTTGTCCTTGGCCAGAGGTGATAAGGGAGCCCACGGGAGTGATTCCAGAGTAAGCACCAGGAATTGATTTTGGTTTGGGTGTGGGTGTGAGGCTTTCTCTGCCATTTCCCCATTATTCCTCTCCCTCCCAGTGCTGCAGAAGGAAGTACCACCATAAGCATTTCTGCAGTGGTTGTTCAGCCTTGCCCCAAAGGTCTGTGCCGGTGCTGCTGCCCACACACCCACTGGGGCACCAGCCCTGAGCCCACCTTACCCTTCCCCTGCTCTCTGCCAGGCTGCCCACCCTGCTGCCTGGGGCTCCAATCCTGAACCAGGATGGACAAGCCCCAGCCCAGGATCTGCTCCCAGCTCTTGGCTGTGGGGTCACAGCTCCCACCGCAGCATCAGCACAACATGTGCATTGTGAGCATGAACATCCCTTGCCCACAAGGTGAATATTTACACCTCTAGCCCAGCTGTACATTAATACTCCTTTCCAATGCCTGCCATCCTTTTCCTTTCTTCATACAGGACATAGCACAAAGGAAGCAAAATTCATGTTATTAAAGTATGAAGATAATTATTAGATATGGAGGAAACTGCTCTCTGATGGTGCTTTACTAGGGAGTTTATAGCCTGTGACTGGAAGCATCTTTGCTTATAGACATGATACCCCCTGTATAACTAATGCATTTTCAAAAGTTTCTAAATATTCCTTAAACTCCTGACAGACACCCTATAATTTCAGGAATTAGTCCAGGCACGTAATAAGACTTAGTGCTTCTGTGGTTGATTTATGGGCTAAAAGCTCCATCACTGGCAGTCTTTGGGAGAAGAGATTTGGATAAATACACTATTATTCACTTAGTGTTGCTGCACTCTCTCGGTAATAGTTTGTGTGTGGTATTTTGTTATACACAACATGTCTTTTTCTAGATCTGGGAGTGCAGGGCATGAGACTGGTTTTGCTGGTAAAATCAGACATAGCTGTGGTATTAGGGATTGTTCTAGACACAGTTAAGTCTTGTTGTAGCTGTACTTGCTGCAACACAGCTGGGACTGCTGCATGCCACAGGAACGGCCTTTTCTTAAAATGAGTGTGGAGAGACTCCCAGAGGAAATGTTTTTGTTTTGTTTTTTGAAATCTGTGTGTGGCATAGGAAAGGAATGGGTGGAAGAATGATAACAAGAGAGAGCATGTCTGTGAGAGAGATAAGATTGAAAAAGGCTGATAAGCAAAAGTGCTCAGAGTTGAGCCCGTGTTTGCAGAATTGTTCAGCCTTTAGAAAAGCTGATGCTCGTTTAGTTGTGTAACTGGCACTGAGCTCCTGGAAAATCCAGCCCTCAAAATTAGCAAGGTAAGAGACTCAGTTTTAAAAATCCTTTAATAAGGATTCTCCTTGCTCTGTGTTAAAAGCCATGAAAACAAACACAGTCTTGCTGGATACAGATTTTGGGGATTTGTTTCTTTTTCATAAAGAAACAAATTCTGACTCTCTCTTTTTCCAGTGATTTATGCATGAGCCCCATCTTGAGTGTTCCCTCCACATCATCTCACTGGCTTTGGGGGCAAAAGGGTTTCAAATGCTCTGCCTGCACTGTGTTTCCTTTCCTTTCAATCCCAGAGAAAACCAGAATGGGGTGACAGAGACTGGTTGAATGACGACCTGGCTTTTGAAGTACAGTATATACTTATGTGTGGTGTGTATGTGTGCATTATATATCTATATGTGTGTGTGTATGCGCGCTTTAGGATTGACTAGACATCCACCCTTGGGCTCTGCTTTCTATGATTAACCTCGATTAGCATTGCACTGATAAATACCTGCTAAATGTCTGCCTTTGATCTAACCCGCCTGTCACTCAATAGTCTTTTAAATTCCAGGTTTCCTCTCTCTTTCTTGACATTTGTCATTGTCTTCCTCCTGAATGCCTTCCTTGCTGTTCTCAAAAGCTGCTCCCAAAGCACTAGAGGGTAGATTGGAGTATCAAGTACCACGCTGGAGGCTCAGAGGCAGCTGCCATGTCCTAAAAGGTCTCTTTATTCTTTGCAGCCACAGCTTTGTCCAAATAACAAATATTCACTTCCCTCCCCTTTATCTTTCACGGAAAAAAAATCCCCCAGAATAACAATAAGTTCTTCCCTCTTTCTAGCCTAGCCCAGTGTACATTAATACACCTTGTAATTGCTTGTCTCTATCGGTTTTAGTCCTTTGGCCTTTTTTGCTCCTTCTTTTTGTACTTGAGCTTCATCATTGATCCTATTCACTCTGTTCCCAGCGCTGAAATCTAAGTCCCGAATGCCAGCAAGAAATACTCAGCCATTCATGACAAATTGAATGGCTCAATTTAAAGGGGAAGATAGCACCTCATCTACTGTTACTATTCACCACAATAATCTCCATCGCTCGTTCACTGGAGACAGCAGCGTGTCCTGGGCTCGAGTACAGACTATGCTGATGATCTCTGGCTTGAAAGGCCTCGAAGGAGCATTGCACATGACAGGGAGTCACCTTTCTGCCTTTGAAGGTTTCTCTGTATTCACATCAATACAATGGTCAACACTACTAAGAGCCCAGGAATGCTGCTGTGTTCACCCCCGCCCTGGCAGGATCCCAACCCACTTGCAGCAACACGCCAAAAAAATAAGTCAAGAAGGCTAAAATAAGGCCAGATCCTCTGGTAGAAATGTGCTGTCGGTGTAAACACTTCTCCTGGGGGATCAAACCTCACTATTTTAGCCATTGCTGCTCCAAGGAAGGCCTCATCCTGTCCCACTGGCTCCCAGGTGGCTCCTGACGGAGGTTCCCTTGGAGACTGGGCTGCAGAAAGAAGCCACGCAGGGAATAAGACCTGGCAGTGCTGCACCATCCACACACACAGTGCCAGTGTTTCCTCAAGTGGTCATAATTCTGTGGCAGCAGTTGCCATAGTCAGAAGGTGCAGCTTTCTCTGAACACGGGATGGAGCCTGTGCTCCTTCAATACTTGGGGTTTTTTTAAATTTTTCATGAGGTAACTGAAACTCTCAAAAAATTTTCTCTGAAAACTTAAAAAAAAAAAAAGAAATACGTTTATTGGTAAATTTTGCCCACAGGGATCTGCTTTTGGCTTTTCTCCACTGAAAATATTCTTCTGGCGGAATTTAACTGTATAGTTTTCAGTCAATGAAAACATTATTCCATTTTTTCCTGTTAACAAATGTTAAAACTTTCAGGGTTTTTTTCCCCGTGTATAATTTGCGCAGCTGTAGAACCCAAAGAATTATAATACAGGATTTGAGTTGGGTTTTCTTTTTCCCTGTTAACTTCATTAGCCATAGCACAGTGGACCATAAATCCCCATGTCCACACTTATTGTCAGCAATGTGACTGTGCTGCATTACCAGAAAGTGGGCACAGAGCGGAGATAAAATTATATTGGTTACAAATAGCAGTGGAGCAGACTGACTTCCTGAACTGCTCACGGTTGCAGGAGCCATTCAGGTCTGATGTGTTTTTGTGATGGTATTATTCCCATTAGAGAAGGTTATGTCTTGGTGGGGTAAATTCCAGCCTTTTTCCAGAACCAGCTGTATACAGCAATCCGGCTCACAGATGTTTTGTTCTGCTGAGGAATATTAGGGAGAATGGAAATGAGGTCCAGATCATATTTTCCAGGTGATAGTGTCTCTCCAGATCTCCTGATAGATTTTGGCTAGCTAGAAGAACTTTCGGGTTTTTTCTGGCTACTTAATGTTTTCCTTGCTTTTTTCCCCAAAGAAGAGCAGATTATTAGAAGCCCTGTCAGCCTGCCAGTTACCCAATCCCAGCTCCCACTCAGTTCTGGTTGTTGCAAGATGCTATGAAGCAAGCAAGTCACAGGGAAGAAATAAATGCTAAGGCAGCCCAGGGCTCCCCAGTAGGCTCTTCCCATTAAAGTCCAGCTCCCAGGGCTGCAGAGCTCCAGCCTTCTGACTTTGGACCAGCCTGGGAGGGTTGGTTGGAGAGCCTCAGCTTTCAGGCCTTGCCTTTCTGAATGAGAACACTTGTTTTTTTTAAAAAAAGACTTTGAAGTACAGTGAAAGATTTTATGCTGCTTTTTAACTCCGTGCTGAATCATCAGGGAATCCTGGGGAAGACTGACAGTCAAGCAACCAGTGAAAGAAGGCAAGGCTGTTTTCCCCAGAGATTTCTTGTAGGTCTTGGCTTCTGCTGAGGTAAATACAGTATGGGAATAGTCTTTTTCAAGGTACTTTGCTATCTCCAGCTGAATCAGGAAACGATACTTTGTGAGAAAAATATATAAGCGTATGTAACTAAACTCTTGCAGAGATTCAGAAATCTGGCTTTTGGATTTTGACCAGTTGGTGTTTTCTCATCATAGATCTCATCATAGCAAGCCTTGATTTATGATTAAAAATCAGGTCTGGATAAGAAATCACAAAATTAGGGTATGCTGTTCAAGAGTGTTGCTTTCTTGTTATTTTCTCTTGTTTTCAGGCTTTTGGGGTAGATAGACATTGCTTACATTTGATGGCGTTGTTCTGCCATCATAAGGGTTGGAAATATATTTAATTATTGCAATCATAGCTAAGATCTTAAAACAATCTGGGGTCTGGTTTCAGCCATAGTAAAATCCTAAGGTAAAATTCCACTGATATATCAGCAGCTACCCTGAGGCTCAACAGTTTATTTTGCACTTGATACAACTTGATATGCTTTTTCTTGGAACCTTCAATTTTGCCCCTCTTAGTTCAGAACTGAGATTGAAACCATTTAGCTCCCTTAAAAGAGCTGCTATTCCCGTCTGAAAAACGGAGACTGTGAGCCAAACCATTTACACTGAATTTGGGGAGATGTTCCTCACACCAAGCCTTGTTTCAGCTCTGTGAAAAAGGGCAGGAGAGCAGCTGCCTTTTGAAGGAGGCGGCCAATTTTCTTTTGATCTGTTTTTAACACAGAATTTGGTCTAAAGGCCAACCTCAGGCATCACAGACATGACCAATGAAGAGCTGCTTCAAAGGGTGGAGAGGGTGGAATTATGGCATTGCTTCACCTCCCTGTGCAGGAATGGTTTGCTAAAACTGTCTTTATGGCATCTCTAAATTAAAAATGAATACAAAGAAAGGATTGTTTAGCAAGCTAATTGAGGAGTTTTCTTGTGGGTGATTCCTGTGCACACTGGGCTTTCTCTTTAGTTCTGTTTGACCCTTGACAGAATGTTCTAGATGCTTGAATATGGAGCCTGGAATGACTCTTCTGGTCAAAGGTGATGGTTTCAAGGCCTTCCCAAAACACCTGACACAGCCCCTGCCCTGAGCCCATTGTCATGTGCTGGGAACGATGCCTATCTTTAGGATACCTGGCCTGATGGATAGAATCTGACTTACAGAGATTCCAGAGCATCCCTGGTGATCTGTTTGGTCACCCACAGGGTGTCAGTATCCAACTCTCTTGGCTATTTTGGCATTAGGATGAGTTATCTTTGTCCCCAGATAAAGCTGTTCACATCATAGTGCTGCTGAGCTGCCAAGTCTTACCCCTTCACAGAGAAGATCATTTTACCTGAAAGGTTCCACTAATCCAAGTATTGAAAGCCAATCCAAACATAAAAACACCAGGAAGACTTTCCATGATTTATAAGGAAACCCTTCCTGCAGCCCCATGGCTGAAGTGATTGCGTTTTCCACGTGCCACAACCAGCTTTATCTCCTGTCATCAGGGGATTATTTTGCTTGGAAACGTTTACAGCTTGTCTTCTGCAGTGGATTGAAGCAGCAGCTCGGACAGTTTCAGAAAATTCTGCTGTTTCTCCCCTGCTAAATCATCCCTGTTCCCACTGAGATCCTGTTTGTCACTTCGGGCTGCTCTAATGACTCCTAATAGGTCGTGTTCATTAGGCCTCCAGGAGCTGCTTTAACACACTGTGCCCTTTGTAGGGCAGAAAGCAGGGGCTCAGCTGGTGCCTGCTGAATTAGAGACAATTAGAAATGCTTTAACTGGAGTCACCAGAGCCACCTAAACTTGCCACGTTGGAGGAGGCAGCACGGGCTGAGCAGCACCCGCAGTTTACAGGACTCACTGCTGGTTGTGACTCAGGGGCAGAGTGGGGAAATAGCGACTTGTTAAACAATATCCCTTTCTGTGCTGCAGGCGGGTCAGGTGCTGTCCCATTTTACGATCCAGCAGGGAGATAGAGTTTAGGAGCACACAGAAGCCCTAGCACAAGAGTTAGAGTTGAGGTCACATTTTCATGCCCACATTATTGAGCGACACCTTTGAAAGACAAAGGAGCAGGCGATGTCCTGACATGCAGCTGTTGCTTCATGGTTGTGTTGTCGGGCTGGAGAGGGCGGAGTGGGGAGTTGCTTAACAGTTTGCCATTTTCCCATGCTATAGCACTGGTGATATGGTTAGCTATAATTAAAGGGTTATATAAATAAGCCATTGGGAAACAAATTAATTTATTTCCTTGGTGGGGCCACTTAATGTAATTCGGGGCTTACACATTGATCTACTTTCTCTTTGAAGCACTCAGCCCCCCAAAAAACCTGGTCCTCCTCTCCTAATTGTTTTAAAACAATTTCAAGACACTTCAAGGAATGCAGATGTTAAATGTGCTGCAGCCTGAACTTCCTTGAAGCAGCGATGCCCTTAATGAGAAAAAGCTGGAGAGCAGAGTGAGCCCTGGCTTGTAAACCAGTTTTATGGCATGTTTATGACTTTATCAGCAAAGGCCTTGGAACAGGCAGAGCAGGGGTGCCCAGAGAGGTGCAGAGCTGTCAGTCCACACTCAGCTGCACCAAACCCTGTCCCTGGCCTTGCAGGCAGCAGGAGAATCCATCACCTGGATCTCCTTTGGGGCAGCTTCCTTGACTTAGGTGATACTCAGCCTTCTTGTATTTACCCAGCATCTGGCATGGTTTGGGGATGGCAAAAGGAAGGACGGGCTGCTTCCTACCCCAAGCAGAGAAATCACCTTTTTCCAGGGAAATAATAAGGTGTCATTAAAAGCTCAGCTTGAAAAAACAAAGCGTAGCCCTAAGTTTTCTTCTTGCATCTGTGTTTCTTTTATGAGCTTGTAAGTAACATCATTAAGCTACTTGCCATTCTTTATTTAGTCATGAAAGTTTTTTTGCATTCTCTTCCCTAGAAATGCAAAGCCTCAAGCATTAGAATTTTTCAAACAAATTCCTAAAGTTTAATTTTGCATACAAAGCTGTAGTACAGAAAACAAACAATTTCCATGACTGCTATTTGTCCTAACAGCTATACTGGTTTCCTGTAATAGACTCCATTTTGGCTTCATGAGGAAAAAGGGGAAAATTTAAAAAAAAAAAAAAGGAAAAAGTAGCATTTTAATGTCTTGACATAAAGACCATGGTTGCACTTCAGACAGCTCTTGTAGGCTCCAGCTGGGATATTCAAACAAGCTTCACCACCTGAAGGGAAATTAATATCTGTGATATTTCTGGTGTTAAATGAAAATACATAAAGCATTGCAATAGCTAAGGAAAATGGTCTTACACCTTTCTTTCTCTGACAAACATGCCTGGTTATGAAAGAACTCACCTCTAACCTCTTGGACTTGCCATTGTGGAAGACCCTACTGGCAGAGGGGAAAAGGCAGTGCTGGTTTCTCTTTGGTTTAGATGTTAAGATTTCTAGTGTCAGGGTAACTCCAAGTCCTAGTTGGCTACAATAATTTCCTTTTAAACTTTTGCTTAGTGTAGTGCAGTGACTTCACAGCATGTGCCTTAGGAATGAACATCAACCAAAGCTGCTAATCACGTTTGTCTTACACTGCAGGGAAGCCACTGATCAAAGCAGTGTATATTTTAATCCAAACTCTTCCCAAAGTGGCAGCTTCCACTGCCAGAGTGTCTCTGCTAACACTGCAGAAAAAATAAAGGAAAACAAGGTCTCCCGATCAGTAACAGTCTGGAGACAAATCTGAAGCCACCCAGCAGAGCTTCACATCACTGAAGTGGATATTGAGTGCAAGGCTCAGATAAGTTGGTCTGGAGCGCAGGGTGGTGGATTTTTAAGGGAATGAGATGCTGTGTTTACTCATAGACTGTCTGTCAAATTTTAGCAATTTGAAGGTTAATGGCTTTGATTTTCAAATTTTAACACAGACTGCAAAGAAAAGGCAGAAGTAATTGTGAATTAATGAACAGGCCTGTGGTGGGTTGGACTCTTCTGTGGGGGCTTGGTGTGTTGTTGTGGGACTGAAGTCAGCATTGGATTAGGTACAGCTCTTGCAGAATAGGAAGTACAAAGGGGCAGTTCCTGACTCTGCTCTGACTTTATAGAACATCCAGCCACAGATTATCTGAGCTTGTCAAAGTCCAGAAATCACCTGGGTTTGGCCAGTTCTGCCCTGTCCCCTCCTGAAGCTGAGCCTATGGAGCCCTGTTGTTTCCCTGAGGAGGTTTCCAAAAGACATCATGGGAATATGCTGAAAACAGGCTGTGTTAATACTGATGTGGAATGACAGGCCTTCAGGCATTTGAAGGGCTGAGGTTGGGATTTATGAGATCAGAAATGGTGATTTCCTATAAAAATCCCACGTAAATTTGAACAAATTGTTTAAACTTGTGGTTCTTAATGCTCAAAATTACCTAAACATCTGCATTAATCCATTTATCTTAAAGAAACTTCACTTTAATCATACTTAACTTCAATCATACACTTGTGTCCCAATTATGCTAATGACACTCAAGTAGGTACTTGAGTGTTTCACTGACTGATGTTCTTCTGGATTGCCTGCAGTTTGTGTCTCCCATTTCCAGGGATGTTGTAGTTCCCCTGAAGGGGAGCAAGCTATTGTGGCTGAGTAGGAACTACAGGATTGCCCATGTTTGTTAAATCTTGGTCAGAACTCTCAAAAAACTCGCCTTGTGTTGATGTCCAAGAACCTTTTTTTTGTATTGTTATGTAGAGAAAATTATTTCTAAATAAGTCATTGAGTTTTTTCTTTAAAAAAATGATTGGGCAATGGATTGTGGCTCTTCAGTTGAAGTAATTAATTGTTCTTAAAGTTACGGCTTCAAGAAAAAAAACTGTCTTGGAATACCAATCTTGTGCTCTTTATTTGCATTCTTGAGATTTAAAATGACTTTAAAGGTTTTATTTCAAAATCTGGAACATAAAGCTGCTCTTTGTCTCGTGGCTCAGGTTTCAGCAGCGACTCGGTCTCACTGCTGACTTTTGAACCTCTGAAGACGCTGCTCTGCTCTGATTTGACGTGACTCTGCTCTTAGAAGAGTAGCATTGTAAGTCATGTATATGATGTGTTTTCCTACTTGCTGTTGAGATTCTGCTCACAAAGGAAGGGCCAAAAATACTTTGAGCAAGGTTGTATTAGTTTACATAGCTGATTAAAACTCGAGGCCCTGTTTCTTTGCTGAAATGGTATCCACTGTCCATCACATCAGCCCGCCTAAGCCGTGGGGTGAATCACCCCTCTGGCAGCTCTGTTGTTAAAGCTGAGCCTCACACTGAGGTGAGAAAATAAACTGAGGACCCTTTGAGGAAATTTTTGAAGACTATGTGTGGTAGTTTTGGCTTTAGTTTCAGCGAGGCCTCAGCTAGGCCTCAATTCAGCAGGCCCAGAGGGTGTGACATAGATTAGAAGGGACAAGCATCACCTGACTTAAGCAACCAAAGAGGTGTTTCCTATCATCTGACATCATCAAGAGGTATAAACAGAGAGGGAGGTGGAGCTTCTGCCTCTTTTTGCTCTTCACCTCAGGCCCGTGAGGCCGCCCTGCCCCTGTCCCTGCCGAGATCAGGCCTTGCCGCCATCCCCGCTGTGTTACCAGGGAGGGGAACATTTTCTTGTTAATTTTTCTCCTCTTTTGCTCGGAGGTTTTGTGGGGTTTGAGTGGTTGGAATCTGTATTATTTGATTGGGTGACTCAGTAGTTATTGTTTGGTTTTTTCCTTCTCACATTTGTATATATATGTATTATATCATATTCTGTTTTTAATTGTCTTTCTTTTGTATAGTATAAGAAGGAGGAGGGGGGGTGTTCCCCTCCTTCTTTTTCCCTTGGGGGGGACGGGAACATCCCTTTCTCTGTGTTGGGCAGTTGGTATTTTGTCAGCTCAACCTCACACACTGTGTAAACTCAGTATCTGTTTTATTTCTTGCCACAGCCGACTGGGGCTCTGGTTTTACGTATGTGCTGGAACAGCAGCACAGTGGGAGAAGCTGCTGCCGAGCCCTGGCCAGGCAGGAGAGGAGCCTGCAGGGCCACTGAGCAGCACTGTGGCAATTCCCAAGGACATCTGAACTTCTGCTCTTCTGACCTTTGAAAGGGGGTGGGTTTTAAATTCACCTATTAGCCACGGGCAGGTGTGACAGTGACACAGCTGAGCCACTGCCCTCCTCAGAGGTGATTACCACGTGCATCGCCTTGTGCAGCCAGCAGGCAAGGGGAGAAGATGCATCCTCAGGAAATATGGGCTTTGCAGGGTGTGTTACTGTCCATCAGCAGTAAGCAGGGCTGCCTCTGTGCAGGACAGGTAGCATAGAATTGAAACAAGACAA
>JAOXXN010000446.1:4990995-5029573 GCA_026770055.1 Myrmophylax atrothorax
CGTGCTGTCTCCCTCTCTTTCTTGGATAATGTTTGGCTGTTTGGATATGGCACACCGAACAAGAGGTCAGCTCCCAGGGAGCTTTATTATCATGGAGAATTTGGCAGAAGTCATCATACCTTGTAGCCAACACCTCCCTGTGGCAGCCTTGGGAAAAGGACCAGGACCCAAGTCTTCAGACATGTCCAGTGGTTCTGAATGCTGCAATGTTTTGAAATCAATTTGCCAGACGTGCTGAGCCACCCAAATCTGAAATAACCATTCCTCTTTGTTTTCTTCGGTATAATACAGGTCTTCTCTCTTTGTTTCCTTGAACTTTCCAAGAGTTTCAGACTGACCACACTGGTTTTGCACTATGGGGTGCCTAGAAAATATGGATGCCCTAAGTAAGTATAAAACATTTCTTATTTCTTACATCAGGTATATTCTCTTGTGATAGTTTTTTTTATCTTTTCCATTTTGCCCTGTCCTGTATTTCAAGGAGAATCTCTCGACAACTAAGACATTGATTTATTTAAAACACAACTAATGAGCTCTCTTTGTCTTCTGTCTCATGCTGGAAAATCCCACCTGATCCCTAATTAACAAATTGATTTATTAAAGGTATAACTAATGGCCTCCCTTTGTCCTTTCCTTCCAGCTGCAGAATCCCACCTGATCCCAGATTATCACATTGATTTATTTAAAATTAAAATATATGCAATGCATAGTTTCTTTATCATTTCTCTCACTGAGTGCATCCAACATACGTTTCAGTTAAGTACTGACACACTGATTTTGCAACTCACTGATCAAATAGTTTAAGAGAAAAGCAGTTGTTTAAAATGCCACGTTGTTCCCCCAGGTGTTCAAGTATCTGAGTGTTCTTTCTATTAAGGTCAATATGAAGCCACTGGTAGCAACTTGGAGGATCAGCCTTGCAGAGACATCACCAGAGCCTGTTTTCCTCCCAGTGTTTGGCTCATCCCACTGGTGTGAGTAGATCTTTGCAGGTCACTGTCCATGAGTCTCATGCTTCCAGCGTTTAGCTGGGCGATGGGTTTTGTTCCAAAGCACTGCCAGTGTCCAGGGCTGTTCCTGCCTCACACAGAACCAACAGCTGAGAAACATCAGCCAGACCAGGGGCAGCAAAGCAGTGCTTGTGTGGCTGGCTCGCTGCGGCCTCAGCCTCCTGGAAACAGCCCGTGGCAAGTCTAGCACGGTTTGGAAGGGTGTAGATGAATAACAAGGGCTCAGAAATGCCACTCATCAGCAAGATCTGACCTGGGGCTTGCACTGATAGGAACACACCTGCAGGCCGTGCGAGGCGTTACATCCTGGTATGTACACGCTGGGGGATCCTTGGCCCTCCTCCCTGCAGCATTCCACAAAAACAAGCAGTGGGTCACTCCCTGCAGACAGTGCCTTCAGAGGGGGGAACTGAGAGATAGTGGGATGTTTTAGGTGAAGCAAGGGAGAACAGCCCAGTGTCTGACAGTGAAGATGTGTGGTTACAGGTTACACGGATTTCTTGCATCCAAAGGAACAAAGGGAAACATCCCAGTTGCTGTGCCAGCCACAACCTCCTTGGAGCACAGCACGAGTAGCAGGGCCCCACCCCATGCTGGTGACCACTCCAAAAACACAAACCTCCTTTCCCCTCTGAGCTATCCCTTCAGTCTTATTGTTCCTCTGGTCAATAAAACTGATAGTGAGATGAATTTAAGAGGAAAAAATGTAGCCAGGGGCTACTTGTCCATTCCCCCACAGCCCCAGCTCCCAAGCCTGACAAGACCCCACAGCAGCACTAGGAGCCCTACAAGCTCTTGAAGCTTTTTCTTAGTGCAGTGCAGCTCCACCACACCATCCATGCTCAAAGAGGGAGCTGAACCAGGCCCAGCACCTCTGCAAAGGGAAATTTGAAGTGGTGTCTGAGACAAAGGACCCGAGGTGTCAGCCTGCCTTGCAGGAATGTGCCCCAAATTTGGCATGTGGGCCCCTGTTAAAGTGCTCTGGTGTTCTCCTGGAGGGTTGGTGGTCTCTCTGGGGTACCAGTAGTCTGCTTTTGTCTTGCAGTCCCTGACTCAGGTTTCCAGAACAAAGCTATAGAATGTCTGGCTCCATGACTTAATTGAGTGGTAAGCCCTTTATTTCACTTGGCCAACATCTCCTCTGGCTTCCATCCTAATAGTGAGATTTCTTAGTTAATGCTATTGACTTTCTACACATCTCCCTTCCAGTCTCCTCGACCCTCACAGGTTTATTCTTTAACATTTATGGCTGTAGTCCTGCGTGCAGTTGTGTCTGAACAAGAATGCAGCTGCACACAATAGACAAAAAATGCCACAGTCTAAATGTAAATTAATGAAAGGGAAAAAGGAGCTAAACAGCTTATTTTCACCTAATCTGCCACATTTCTTGGCACAGTTTGGAGCAGATCAGATACCTCATTTTAATTCTGATAAGAGTGGCATCTAGTGCTTATCCTCTAAAATGTAGTTGTCCTACTCCCCTCCCTAGAAACAATGTGGATGCATCACAGATGAGGTATGAGAGAAAAGGGAAGTTCCTCTTTTTGTGCAGGAATTCAGACACCTGAATTCCCATCACATTTGTCTTGCACCACGGAGCTTCCCCTCCCTCTGCCTGGTGCACCCTGCGGGGCTCCCAGGAACCCTCCTGGCTGGCAGACCATTTGGCAGCCCCACAGGGAGCCAGCTCAGGGACCTGGGAGCCCCAAATCCGTGGCTTCCTTGCCTCAGGGGCTCCAACCCACATCTCCTCCTAGCAGGCTGTGGGCTAGGAGGGGATGGGTTTTTTCCCAGCTCCACCACGAGTTGTGCCATTGTGCTGAAAGAGATGAGTGGAGCCGAAAGGGGAAAGTAATCCTGGGTGATGAGGGATGCTGTCTGGAAAAGAAGGTGCAGGAGACACCTTGTTTTGGTTTTTTCTCTCAGACTGTTTCCATATTTTGTCTAAAGATGGTTACAATTGAAACTCATAATTATTTTCTGGAGAAGGGACCTTTCTTCTCCAGGCAGAGTCATTCCCAGATTCCCTTCTGCTCTCTGTAAGACTCCTCTTCCTTCCTTTAGAGCCCAAAAACCTCAGGAAGAAGATCACAGGTGCCACCAACAAAGATTACTTGTATGTGTCCAACAGCCATATTGGGTGTTTGAATTTCCAGTCCAACCCCTGGGTGTGGGATACTTGTCTGTCATCGTGCCTAACAAAGGACAAGTTAATGTTAATTAAAACCCCCAAAAGTATGAAAGAGACCTTTTTCATGAAATTTTCTGTTTCATCAGTCATTCCCCCCCCCATTCCATCCCTGTATTCATCTCCCAGAAACGAATTACACAGAAAATGCTGAAGGAAATGCATGACTGCCAAGCCAGTAACTCCAGGTTTTATCTTATTAATCTTAATTGACATTTCCTTGTTTGTCTCCTCTGTTTTTCCTTGCTGTGGCTTTGCATAGCCCTTTTTCTAGATTCCAGATGATGAGTCCAGAGAAAGGCACTGTTTATTGTCTGACAAACCACATCTTAGTGGAAGATCCCTTTGGCAGTATTTGGTACTGTAATCAGAGACAAAGCATCCAAATGAAACTGTAAGTAATAACCAGTAGTTTTAAAGTAGTGAAACCTTGAATTTCTTCTTCCCTTTGCTTCTAGAAACTCAGCTCCAAGAATGTGATGTCTTTATCAGACTCTTTAAGACCATCCTCTGCTTTCAGCCATGGTCAGTCTCTGATGTGAGGCAGAAAAGTATATCCCTGCCTTCATGGCAGTTTGTGTCTGGGTGATACTGCACATCTCATGGACCAAACCCCTGCCCAGATTTGCACAAGAAATACAAACTTTCACAGTTAAAATGAGGAACATATTTAATTTTTTTCTGGAAATCAAAGAAAAACATTTTTCAGCCAGTTTATTAAGCCCCAACAGTACTACCACAATGTTGTGGCATTGCATTCCCAGCCTTCAAAGCTGCGAGACTTCAATTCCAGAAACTGGAATTGCTCAAAAGCCTGGAGACATTTGGAAGAGGGAGTTCACCTCCACTGAACAAATCCTTGATGTTACCACATCAGGGGTGATGAAAGCACCTCGGCAAAGCTGTGCTGAGTGAGTTACTTGTCCTACATCTTGCCTTCTTTGGTTCCACCATGTTAAGAAGGCAGCATATTCATTCCTCCTGTCTTTGGCAGATCCAGAAAGAAAGGCTTTTTCTTCCACTGTTATAACTTTCTTTGAGCTCAGGGAAAAGTTTTGGAGTATGAAGGATGTTCTCTCTTGTAGTCATTTAACATTTTTCCAAACTGCTGCACCTGGGGAAAAATAAGTTTCACACACCTACTGGAAACAGGGAAGGGGAAATGTTGTTTGCACTCGTAGAAGAATTAATTTGTGCATCTTCTAAGCCTACAAAAGTGCTTGTTTTCTTTTAATCAGTTGATGACACTTAGAAACAGGTGTTTCAAAGCTGAAAAAGCCATCTTTGGGAAACAAAGCACAATGATTTACTTGGTAAAGGTTTATTTGGATGGTCAACCTGTGTGATCCCTGTTCAAGGCTTGCCTTCCAGGCCACCTTTCTCTTTCACATGTGTTTCTGCTGCTGCACAGCTAACTGCATGAGCTCTGTCTCTGTAGTATCTGGATACCCAACTATATTTTTAGGATGTATGCCCATTTTCCAAATGGGGAAACACACCACAGTAGCCTATTGGTCAGGAGATGTGTGGTGTCAGCTACAACTGAGATCCTAATTTCCACCAAAACAGCCTTCTGTAATGTCAGGGTAATGAAGGAGAGGAATCTCTGCTGCTGCTGCCACATAATGAAGAGCTATTAGGAAATGGGAAAGCAGTTGAACATGCATGCAGCAGCCTTTGTTTGCTGTTTGCAGATCCATCAGCACTGCAGACACACAAAAGGCCTGTATCTACATTGCTACTTTGGAATAATGGTCATTTCATAGGCATAATTATTTATCTTCCCACAGGCCTCGTGTCAGTAAAGTCGTTCAAGATCTACAGATCTACAGATATGAGTTATTTTCAGTCAGAGCATAATGAGTAAGTTTCTCTAGTACAAAGGATGTTGGGTTTCATTAAGCTAACTGGACAAACTGGTTTATCATCATCAATATACCAAACAGGGGCACATCACAGATTGTTTCCAAAGCTTGTTTTTCCATCTTGTATTTCTCTGGAAAGACAAATGAATGCACAGTAATAATTCTCAAGCCAACGCCTTCCTGGTGGTGTTGTGTCATCTTCTCTAAAGAAGGAATAAATCTATTTGGACCTCTTGCAGATGGTTCAACTTTGTGAGAGAGTGTTCTGGACCTACCCATTGATGGTTCTTGGCATTGGGCCCTTCACCTGAGGAAGCAAAGAAACTTCCACCCTCAGCAAACATTACCCCTGAATCTAAGGTTAGGCAGTGTCTTCCATGAGAGGGTGAACATGCCTTTTAACAGGGTTTTTTAGGGTTTCCCAGTTATTCTATGGCAGGTAAATCACCAGAGAATCCCAAGGACATTTCCTGGTGGTAGATTGTGCTGTGCCATTGCTTACCAGCAAGAAAAATTGTGAAGGTTCTGCCAAAGGGCTGCTCTAGAACACCAAAGAGCAAGAAGGGAACTTGTGCTCTAACAGCAGGCAAAGACATTTCTTCCTAATCAGAGAGGAGAAACCAGTCCCATTATATTCTCTTCTCATGTTTTGAGCAGAGCTTTGACAAAGGAGTGGATTTGCCCCAGAGCAGTTAAACCCAAAACCCCAAGAGGTCTGCTCCACAGGCGTTTTCCTGGCATTCTCTGACATACAGATGACTGATAATATCACCATAACAGCTGTTATCTCAAATGTCTGCCTCCAGGCAAATTAAAAGTAGAGGAAAGCCAAAACACTGGAAGAGATGAATATAACAGGCATTTGCCAGTAATTTGCTGGCCCTGGATCTCCTGCTGTCAGGGGTAAAGTGATGGTATTTGCTTTATAAGCAAATTACAGAGCTGTCTTCCTTGCAGCTCATGCACATGGGGCAGTGAAGAGCAGCCCCATTGCCAGGGCTGAAGGCAAAAGGGTTGGTTTTGTAACCAGAATCTGAAACAGCCTTTCCCAAGGCCGAGCTTGAGCCTTGCTGCCAGGGAGCAGCAGGAGCAGGGCTGCCCCCAGAGGGATCCAAGTCCAGGACCAAGGGGGGGACCCCTGTGTGAGCAGGAACAAATGCTGCAAACAAGGCAAGTGCATAAAGCAGGTCCAGGCTCCAGCCTGGGGCTCCAGCCAAGAGCAGCTGGAGATGGGGCTGGGTGCAAGGTTTAATCTCAGGTTCTAGCCATTATCCCTGGGCTCTTGGACATGCCGCTTTGGTGCAGAAGTTCTCAGCTGGGAGCTGCTGGCTGCAGAGAGTCCTCCCCCCCAGCTCCCACAGTGGCATGCTGGGTTTACAGTGGGAGCCACAGGGATGGGTGTGCTGAGCTAAAATACCATAGAATGGCCTAGGAACTTTAATGATCATCCAGTTCCAACCTTGCTGCTGAGGACTGGGACACTTTCCACGAGACCAGGTTACTCAGAGCTCCATCCAGCCTGGCTTTAAACACTTCCAGGGATGGGGCAGCCACAGCTTCTCTGGGCAACCTGTGTCAGGGCCTCACCACCCTCACAGTGATGAATTTCTTTGTAATATCTAATCTAAACCGACTCTTTCAGTTTTAGGACATTCCCCCTTGTCCTGTCACTCCATACCAACTTAAATAGTTTCTCTCTGACTTTCCTGCAGGCTCCCTTCAGGTGTGTGTCCTGCCATCAGGTGTAGGACTGGGCTGGCCCAAGGACGTGGTTTGTGTGCTGGATAACCTGGAGAGCAGGTAGAAAAACTGTGGGGTACATGGACCTGTGCTGTTAAGAAGTGACTATTTTTGTGGTGCCCTGAGGGAAGATTCATGTGAGAGGGGCCAGCAAGCATCTGAGGTGACATGTCAGCCCGTGGAGATGGGGTTTTCACTCTGGTTGGAGAGCATCAAGCCTGCACCTCTTTGCTGCAGCCACAGGTGCTTGGAATGTCCAGTCTGTGAAATGCATGAAAGATCATTTAAACAAAGTTCTCTGCACCAGACTGCAGTCAAAGCCACCAAGTGCTCCTGTCAGAGCTGTCAGTGAAGGAATTAAAATGCATCTAGCAATATTTGTTCTACTAGAGGTGGGCTAAGAGCATAAGGACTCTCAATTTCAGTGTCCTAAGAATGTACTGATCACCACAAGGGAAAACCCATGAGTTTCAAGGAGGTTCCAATTCTGGACCATGCCATATCTCAAAAAACTCTGCCTCTATAAAAAATAACTCCCTAGTGGATTGTTATCCATTCCAATTGTGTCCACATGTCACAAGCCTGGCTTTTGCATACTTCTGGCAATGCTGGAAGTAGAATTACCACAGAAATCTGTAGTATTTTAGTGGGAAGGGGGTACTGCTAACCATAAAGCTCATATTGAAAATCCATCTGTCCTCTGATTTGAGATTAAGGCAGGCCAAGAAAGCCCCATGGGCCCTGGGAAGAGAAGTACCAGGGAGAGGGGAAGAGAAGGTCATCTTGGTTTTGTTGGAGAGGGAAAATGAAAGTTTTACAGGTGTGCAGGGAATAGGAATTTCACCGTTACACTGATGTCAGATAACTGCCTGTAACTGGGATGTTTATTTTAATGTTCAAACCTTTAATATTACAGAGGGCTCACCATGGGATAAAAGATGTTCAGGAAAGGCTATGAATTGTCAAGATTTAAGATTAAATTCAAGAAGCAGCAGTATAGATAAAACCATGGTGAGGAAGTGAGCAAATCCTGGTTTGGCTCCTGCTTCTGACCATGGTTTGGAAAATGTCACATTCATTCTTTGTGTATGTATTTCTCAAGCCTTTAACATCTGTTTGCATTTGTAGCAGATCTTCTTACTAAGGGAGCATGTCCATGAGTGTTTTCATAGGCTCACAGAAGGGGTTAGCTCTGATCAGGAGCATATTTTTGGAAGTGAACCTCCCATCACTCCTGTTCACAGGCAGAGCCTTGTCCCACCATCCCAGGATTTGGGCACCTCCATGGGGACAGGAACAGCCGAGGTAGAGCTGGAGAACTTGAGTAAATGCCCATAGAAAGCTGAGTATAGCCTGGTGACATGCCACATTTTTACATGTCTTTTATGTCACTGAAGCCTTTCCAAGAACTGGAAGGGCCCCACGGGGTTTGAAAGGGCAGCTGAGGGACCTGCCCTGGGAGCCACCTGCAGAATGTCACCTCCTCTCAGTCCACCCTGTGCCTGGTCACTTGGGACTTGTCAGGAAGGAACACTGGTGAAAGGCACTTCCAGGAATGACATTTCTCAAAGAAAAAGCCCTTTCTTTACTTCAGGAGTTAAAATCCTTCGTTTTCAATTCCTGGAAAGTCTCAAAAGTCCTGGCGGTTCTTACAGGGATAAGAAAACAATCATGGTGGAGGTTGTGTGAAACAAGCAACAAACTTGGAAGAGCTTTAAATTCAGGGCTATGAAACTCTGGCCAGGACCAGCATTTTGTGAAAATGCCCTGCAATGCTTTTATGCAAAAGTGTTTGTGAAACCTTGGGCAAACTTAGGCCATTTGACTCTTTTGGTGGGAAATAATACAAATCCCTGTGGTTCTCTTTGCCAGAGTCAAGGAAACAACTGTACTGGGGTCCTTGTAAGTCTTAGGAATTGCACTTTTCTGAGTAAGGTTGAAGTGAGATTTAAGTAAAACTGGAAAAGATCTGCCCACTGTTTTTTATGACTCCTGAAATGTTTATGGATTCAGTCTGCATGTCTGTGCTGTATTCTTGGACTGACTTCTGGTAAATACCTGAACTGCTGGGTCTGTAACCTGAAGGAAAAGAGAATTTTAAAACATGTATTGCTGAATATTACGGGAAACACATACCATAGCATTGTTCAAACTTCAGCCTCCTTGCTGTTTTCACTGGAAGCCTTGCATCATACTGGAAGTGCTAACAAGTTGGGTCTCTCAAAAATACAAGCAAAATGCTGTTCCAGGTTCAGGCAATTTGGGAGCCAAGTCATTGGCATAGTTCATTGTAGCATAAATAAAATAGTAACAGAGAGAGTAAAAGAAATCTTTCTTATCATCTTTTGTGGTTCTTTGGTGCACAGCACCTGCAAAGAGCTGTGAGGGTTTGTTCAAACTGAATTGACCAAAAATCTCTGCTGGCCTAAACGAATTTGGGTCCTCTCAGTCCATGGGTCTGGCCCAGCTCACACTACTTTTTCCCTGAAATGAATCAAGCAGTGCAAGAAAGTCAAAGTTGCCCTGAAAAATCTCTTCTCTTCAGAAATAACAATATTCTCTAATCAACAACAGCCAATCCCCATTTTGTCTGCCCACAAAGCCTTGTCCTTACCGTCTCTGTGAGACTATAAATTGATCTTTGTAACATGTCCAGAGGATTAAAAATAATCCAGGCTCTCAGAGAAGGCAGGAACAGTCGCTCATTCCAGGCTGGAGGGGCCCTCAGGGAGGGGCTGTTTGAAAGTCAAACCAAGATAACTTGAGCATGAGTTGCTGCACCAATCCCAACTGTGCTGTGTCCAGGAGGTGAGTACTTGGGAATCAGTGTCCTAAAGTTTCAGAAATATTGCCAGAAGGAGTTTTTTTTTAAAAAAAAGAACAGAAGTAGATTTAGCAATAAAGACCTTTCTTTGCATTGAAATATTCCCAGGAACTTGCTGGGTGGAATGAGTAGAGGCCACATCAGCTGCAGAAGCAGAAATTTTGTTTATTATCAGGTTTGCCTGGCACGGTGTAACATTTCCATGGTCCCCAAGGACCTGCAAATGTCCTGTAATGGTTCGTGTGCCAGAACATCGATGCCAGCTGGATTTGCAGGTCTGACAGTTCCTTCTGTCTCCTCAGGCAGGACAGATGAACGTCCAGCGAGCGATGCACAGGTTCCTGTCAGCCACGGCACTTTGGGATCCAAACAGCACCAAAGGGTCAACCGCCAAACTCACAGCATCTGCCAGTGCCTCAGGTGAGCACTGTGGGTCAGGCTTGCCCACCAGCAAAGGGGCACAACCTGAGCACAGAGAAGCTGCCCTTGGCCCTTGGAGCTCCCGTGCTGCCCTGGGGGTCACGTGTGAATGTTTGTGCAAAGCCCCTGAGGCTGGTTGTGTTCTGGGGAAAGAAGGATGACGTTGAGTCATTCAGGGCTTCTTCACACCTTTGTCACAGCAGCTTCTGGGGTCTGAGTGGCTTATTGCTGCCTTTGAGCCCAGTTTCTGTCCACACCTAAGAGCAGCAGATAGTCATCATCAGTCTTTTAATAAAATAAACAAGAATTTGAGACATTGCTTCTGAGTTAAAAAAAAAAAAAAACAAAATATTTTAGTTTTCTAGATTTCATTAGAAAACTAAATTCTACCTCTCCTCTGAAAACTGTTTCTAAATACACAAATCCAGCTAGCACAATCATCCCTTTGCACAGCAAGTCCTTTGACACTGTTTTCCTTCTTCCAGATGACTTTGGTAGCCCACCTGGGAAATAAATTACTGGGCAGTGGTAGAGTTAGTAAACCTACATATACTCGTAAAAGTTCAAACCAAAGTGTGATCATAAAGTGCTTACAGGTCAGTAATCACAACCTTCGTTTTCAGAAATAATTTAGAGTAGATGATGTTATCTGGAGAAAAAGGTCCTTCCTTTTTTCCTTCTAAATATCCTGTTATAAGCCAGTAACAAATATAAAAATTAGGACCTGGCTGAAGCCAATGGAAAATCTTTACTTAATCCTGGGGCACTTTGGTGAGAGCCCTTCAAACCTTTGGATTCAGAACAGCACCTGTGTCATAAGCACTTCATGAGGTCCCAGTTGCATTGCCCCATTTTGTGGGATGCAGCTACAGCCTGGAAGTGAATCATTTGTTCAAAGCCTTTGCAAAGTAAGGATGCACTGAGAGCTAAGGAAAGGGCTAAAATCTCTGTCAGGCAGGGCTTTGATATTTAGCAGGCCATGCAGTTTGCCACACACTGGTCTTTTGTCTTTTAAGCAAAGTTTGATTTTTGGAATAAAAGGACTTACAGCTTGTTCTTCCAAAAATGATATCCAAGAACTGTAGATAGAGGCAGAATGGAAGATTTTTCCAAGATCAGGGTTTGGGAGAAAGTAATTGAGTTCTGTGGTTCTCCCAGGTTACTCCCAGGTCATGCTGCTCATGTGCATCCAAATCCCACTGTTGGGAAGAAAAAGGTCATGCTGGTTCCAGGAGTTGTGACACCAACAAAAGGCATGAAGAGGCACTCTGCTCCTGCCACTTTTATTTACACTATTGTTTTTTCTTCTTTGCAGTGGAAGATCTAAGCATGTTTCAGTGGTCCTGCATTCCCAGTGCACAGGGTCAGCCCAGATGGGTCCGGCTTTCCAACAGGGAGTTCCTCCCAGCGCAAGGAGCCCCTTTCCAGCAAATCACAGGTGTTCTCCACATGGTGTGAGCAGGTGAGAGCGTGGCTTTGCCAAACCATGATGAAGTTTGGTAGCTGAAATACAAAATCCAGGTTTGGCCTGAGATCTGAATCTGGCACTCTGCTCCATCCCCTGCTCTGAGCCAAACCAAACTGCAGCACGTCATGCAAACCAAACACCACGTGCTGTGAATGGCTGCAGTTCTGATCCAGCCATAAACTCCCATGGGGAAGCTCCTCTCTGTGCATGTTACAGTGGTGGCAATGCCCAACATGTCCCCTGCTTGCTGGGGATGGCAGTAGTCTCAGAGAAATTCAAACACCTCAAATCCTGCACCTACAATTCCATGGGGAAAAAAGGCACTGGAAGTACAACAAAACTGCCACTCTGTATAGCTTAAAAAAAACCCCAAATCAAGGAAAAAACCACAAAAGCAATATTTATGAGTGGTTCAAGTTCTGAGGCAAAGCACCCCCTCCGGTCCTTTTGGCTCCTAAAGTCTCTTATTACTGCTTAAGAGCTGCCAGGCAGACAGAGTAATTCATCCAGCCCACCTGTGCTTTTTTTTGAGGGGGCAAAACTATGCAAGGGATGTGTTCCATTTCTTCAGGAACTGCTCCTCACCGTGGAGCCAGCTCTGCTGCACCCTCCTGAGCACTAGCAGGACATCTGTGACATGCCAGCTCACCCAGGCAATCCTGCTCTCACTTTCTCTCTTGTGCTCTTTTTTTGTTGTTGTTTTTTAGTAGGTAAGGATTTAAATTTTTCTTCTAGTCTATTTGGCACTTCCGGTAGAGCCTTTGACATGGAAAAAGACTCGTCTTTCAAATGCCTGTGGCACTTTCTGTGAAAGGTGATTTTTAAAAATCCATTTTATTTTGCTTCCTGGCATTGATATCAAAGGAACAATCAGTGCCTGACTTAGAGCCAGCAATTTATTTCCATTACAATAAACAGAAAACAATGGCATGCTGCCTTATTAGTTACTCCCTTTCCAAGTCAACAAGCTCGGAGGGTTGGGATGAGATCTAACCAGAGATATGCTTTGATGTTTTCAGTTTGGAGAGTTGCTCTCCTGGCCAAAATGCTGAGCAATGCCAGTCCTGGGGGGAAGGAGGGAGGGAAGGAACGGCAGAGGGAAGGGAGAGAATCCCTGAAAGCAAAGGGCAAGGGATAGCAACTGGAAGGGCATTGTGGCGTGGTCATGGCTGTTGTAAGGAGACACTGGAGTGGTGGCTGTGGCACTTGGCAGCCTCACACCAGATTTAACACGTGTCAGAGCCCCCGCTGTGGTGTTTGCAGTGTGTGCTGTGGGTGCTGATGGATCCAAACAAACCAGAGGTGCACAGCAGAGCTGCTGCCCCCAGGAACGAGCTCTTCCCCTTTGGCACTGCCACACAAATAGTGCTTTGCAGGGAATGCTGCTGAGCAAAGTGAGGTGCAGTATTTTGGTTTAGCACTGAGTTCATATATGCAGAATGTTGCAGGAGGGGAAACTCCTCAGAATCATGAGAGTCACAGTGCTTGAAAGTGTTTTGTTCTGGATGCCTCATGGGACAGAGGATCTATGGAAAACCATCTCACATGAAGCTCTTGTAGGTGGGGATATACATGAAAGGTAAATATCTGATTTTTTTTCTGTATAGAAAACATAGATATTTGCATTGTGGTGCCAACAAATAACATAAAAAATCAAACTCCCCCCCATTGCCTTCACCAGCATTCCCAGAACAATCAAAATATTCATATTATTTAACACAGCAGAAAGTCTGAACATGGGACAAAGCAATTGATGTTTGTTTGTTTATTAGTCATGTCTCTTATGGACAAGCCACTCTGGCTATTTTGGATTTTTTTTTGATAAATGTACAAACACGTGAAACCCACATTTTGCTTTTCTCACAAAAATATAAACTGCCCCAGTGGTTTGTATGAGTGACCAAATGAATAGAGATCACAGTAACTGAGGTAGATTATTTCCCCTAGTGGAGAACTGCCTGTGCATTGTGGGAGATACATCCCTGCTCCCTACCTGTAGATCTTTATTTTAAGGAAATTTATGTAGGAAATTTTTAAAAACCTGAGAAAACTGCCAGTTTTTCCAAAGCCAGAAGAAAACTTGCCATGCTCAGGAGGAGCAAGATGACTTGCAACCTATTCTAGTAAAGGTTTTTCATAGTTACCATAAACCATTATCTTTGAGGTCACCAAATCCAGCATAGAAAAATAGAAATAGTATTTAGGAAGCAATGTCTCCTTTGGGCAAAGATGTCCAGTAATAGTTTTATGTGTTATATGGCCTTTAAATAGCCAGACCCATAGTTATCATAGAGGAGAGAATCTGTAGCAGGTGATACTGCACAAAAATCAGTTCTGGGCCACAAGAGTCTGTGTGGTGCTGATGATTTTCAGAGAGCAAACTCATATTGTCCAAGCCTCAGAGAGTTTCCTGAACTGGCACTTTGCAAAAATACCCACTTGGAATGCCCAGCAGTGTCAGCCTGTCCCTCTCAGGGGTCAGTTTTCATGCAGAATAGCACTTTCAGATCCTGCTGGAGCAGTTTCCCCTCCTTTGAACCCTCTTTCTGATTGCCAGATGCTCAGCCACAGCCTGGTCCTCATTCTTCCAGTCCTCCCATAAATGGAAGCAAATTTCCACCCAAACCTTCCTTGGGGGCATAAGGAAATTGGAGAAGGGATAGGCCTGCAGTCCTCTCATGTAGCTGGAAGTCCTGCAGTCAGACACTGAAGCCAAATTCTCTTTGCAGTGCTCTGTTGCTACATGACCAGCCTTTTTCCCAGCCTACAAATCCTGGCTCCTTGCTGTATTCCAGGAGATCTCCCTCCAGTGGGAGCATGTGATCCCTGGCCTCGCTCCTAACCACAGCAAGCCCCAGCATCCCACAAGAAGGGCTGTGCTTCTTGCCCTTCTGCTTTCTCCTGATTGCCTCCTGGACAGTAATGGATGATGCTGGAAGTCTTTCAGCAGATGTATGAGCTGATCCTCCCTCCTTCAAATGCACCAGCATTTTTTCTCTCTCTCCCATGCTCTTGCTTTCACCCCAGCAGCTCAGTCTTTCTGCTGGCCCTGGCTCATTTCTCAAGCCTAAGTCTCTAAGTTTGTAGCCACCAAGTCCCAGAGCACAACATGCTCCAGCAGGAAGGGATTTGGGGTGGGTGAAGCCTCCTCTCCTGTTCAATGAGCCTGGGTGTCAGGAGCAAACACTCAGGGGGAGGAAGCTGCAGCTGGAGCCATCACACGGCCTGAAGGAGAACATACCCAATGTAATTCCAAGAAAAAATCAGGCTGGTGTTTCCCAGGGCAATAGAAGCCACCTCTGGTTCATCTTTTTGCTTGTCATTTCCATGAGTTCAGTAAATATCCTTATTAATCTATGTGGTGCAAAGGCTTTCAGAGAGGTTGGTACCTCAATATATGACTGGCTTGCCTCTCTGATCCTGCCAAAGAGGGGAAAGCAGGGAAGGGAGGAATCTTGTTCCTTCCACGCCACAGGAGTGGAGGGCCAGGCAGCAAAGCTGTTGGGCGAGGTGCTCAGAGCCACCCAGAGGAGCTGCTGAGGAACAGGCAACAGTGATCATGGATCTATAACTCCTGTACATCCTCTTGCTGCGGAGACAAATCCCCCCCTGCTGCAATCCCACTGAGGGCAGGGAGACACGTGCAGAGATGACAGAGGTATTGCCTGTTCCTTCCTCAGTCCTGTCAGATTTCCCTGGAATCTGTTTTCTCTAACTGCTACCAGACAGAGCTTCCCAAATCTGCAGCCAGTGTTGCCTGCTCAGGGCATGGGGGCGAAAAGCCCAGCATTCAGCAGAGATTCCTTGGAGTATCTTTAAGATTGTGGATCACATAAACTAGTCCCCTCTCATTAAAAAAAAAAAAAAAGAGAGAGAAAAGAAAAGAAGCACACAAACTTGCCATTGTTGAGTGTTTCTTTAATAGAATCAGAAACAAATTTGTGACCTTGTGGCCCAGAGGTGGGACACCAGCTATAAACTTGCCCAGACACAGAAATGCATTCTGCTTGTCAGTAGGAGTTTGCCATTGAACATGGATATAAAAAAAAGCTGGTGTTGCACTAGGCCAACATTTTTTAAATGCCACAGCTCACTTTATATGCTGTAAACCTTGTTAATGCTGCTGACAAAAAAAGTTGAAACTCTAAGCTATAAAAACAGGAATGCCACTCCTAAGTAAATAAATATACATGAGAACCAAATATTCAGGTCTGAAATGGCTCATGTCCAGGGAGGGAGTTAAAAAAAAATTAAAAATAAAAAAAAACCATTAACCTGAGTTGTTCCTGATGCTATAAAAGGTCACGGTAGTCACAAAGTTGCCTTTGACTTAATTTCACGTGGTTCTGGAGAATCTCACTCTATAACATGGAGGAAGTGGATGTTCTTCCAGGGCAGGTGGGCAGCAAAGAACATTCCAGCAAGGGCAGTTCCAGCCAGGAGACTGCAGGGGTCAGGGAGGGTCTCTGCTGGTCTCCCTCAGACCATTTCCATCCAAACCATTTGCCATCCATCCCCAATTTTGGTCAGACACACAAAGTCTCTTGTTACCAAAGGCTGTAATTCCACCATGGCATAACTAAGAGAAAGAGAGTTTTGGACTTTCAGAATTTGGAACCAGCTCTTAGCAATGATTAAAAAATACTAATAAACCACTACTAATACAGTTTAATAAAATCTCATGCTCAACCCTGGTTTGTTGTAGGTGCCTGTGGTAGAGAAATGGGGAATGCTTGGATGACAACAAACACTCCACACTCTCTTTGATTTAAATGTGGCCAAAAGAGTAAATTTTAAACCTTTGTGCGTTTATTCCCTTCCACAATGACAGAAAAAACTACTTAGACCCTCCTTCTTCTTGTGAAAGGGCAAAAATTCACTCCTCCAAGGCTACAGTAAAGCCCACATTGTTGCAGAAGGTGGTTTTATGTCTCCATATAGAGTTTATGTACATGATTAACAACCAATGAATGATTAAATTGATTAGTGATTGAAATAAAATCTAAGCAGGAAGTGGGGATGATATATTAGGACTATATTGTTGAGGAGTGAGGAAGGGGGGAAATCCAGCTGAGAAATCTACTCTTTTGTAGTGTTGCTAACAAAAACCCACATTTTCTTTAGCTCTTCAGAATTCAAATCAGATTTGATGCAACTATTTGGTCTAATTGAAGCAATGATTTGTTCATCTATAGGACTCAATGTGATCTGCTCACGAGAGTAAACTTGGTAGGATTTTAGCAAGAAAATTTAGTTTTCAAGAGCTACTGGTTACAACTTGGTGAGAAGTTTTCCCTTCTTTAATCTCCATACTGCCTGGGACTTATTGAGCTGTATTTCCAAGGTAACATGCTGAGATGATGATTTTTGTTGGAAGACCACACTCCAAATTGCACTGAAATTGGATGCAACATGGGAACCATCATAATCAGGGGCTCAGCACTGAAGCCTCGGAACAATTCCGTGGAGGGTCGTGTTGCATCTTGTCTGGGGCTTTCACGAATTAAAAATCTATTTCTATATGAATTTGAAATCAAAGCACAGCCATTCAGTGCTTTGATTTAAAGCCCTCACATTTTTCTCTTTGTCTCAAACATGGGCTGTGTCCAGAGCTCTCATTTGAATGTTCACTACCGTAACTCCTGGGAACGATGTTTTCTCCAGCAGCCAAATAAACTCTCTATTAATGCTGTTAAATTTCTAACACAAGCAACTCTATAAAAGCCAGGGATGGCAGACTGCTGAGCTGCTGTTATTGTACACCAACCAAGGCAGATGTGAGACCTGAACCTTCCAATGGGATGCACTGCTGTAGACAGTCTTTTCACCCAGTTTTTCCCACTTTCCTTTGCCTCAGGATTTTCCCAGCTGTGTTAGGCAGGTTCCAGAGTTTCTGCATGTGTGGGGTTTGCTCCCTGTATGTTGTGGCCTGTTCAGGTCTCAGTGCTGAGGTTTAAGTGCTGATGAAAAACTTTATAATACAGTAATGGCTGCTGTTAAAAATCAAAGGGAAAGAGGAAAACTTAGAGAGGGAGGGAAACAAAAGAAACAAAGAAATTGGTTCTAATTGATTTTTATCTCAGGAACACTGAACTCGCTCTGTAATTGTTCAGCTAAAGAATACCTCAGTACCAGAAACAGGGTGGTTTGCAGGAAGAGTCAGTAATGGGATTTTCTTGTGCACTGCAGGGCAGCCTGAAACCTGTGAGATTTCTGTGGTTATAAAGCCAAGGGGCATCATTTCATTTGGCAATTCTGGCCAGTGGCACATTGCATGCTCTCTAGGTGTTGCAGTCTTGAGTAACAATAATTCCATTAACTGCTAACTTGTAGTGCTCATGAGGCCAGAAGTAGCAGGGGAAAGGGCACTCTGTGACTGTCTCTAGATCAGTAGTCTTTTTCCTTGCATTTGTACATGTAACAGTTTGGATCCTACTCAGTCCTTACAATCCTGTGGCTCCTGGGTCCTGTTTCTTCAACACAAAGCAGGACGGTGCCTAGATCCTTTCTGGACAGTCCTAGAAACATTAGTCAAAATTTACATCTGTGGGCACCTTCAGTGTGGCTTGTCCTCAGCAGTGAATGAATTATTGTTCTATGTGCCTTCTTCACTCTGAAACAATTCTGAGAAATGTGAAAACCTTCATTTCAACATGAGAAGTAGTCTGGGATCAAATTCAATGTCTTTAGGCAAAGAAACAGTGAGGGAAGACAGATTTCTACCAAGTCATCCATCAGCAGGGTCTAGTGAAGAGTTTAGCACTTAAGAAAGAAGTAATTTTTATATAAACTGAGTCAGGAGTCATCCATGAGTAGAAAAATAATAAGAAAAAGTTTGAGTTAATTTACTGATGTGTTGCCTTTTTTTTAATGGGTGTCCTGGGGCTCAGTATCTTCAGAGCATGTGGGGTGGTCAGTGCAAAACATTAGTTCATGTTTAGCTGCTCTTCTGATGCTGTGGGTGTTTGGTTACTGAAATTCCACGATGTGTTCAATTAACAGCAATGTGTGTTTGTACATGGATGTGTAGAGATTTGTGTTCAGCAGAGGGGGTGTTTGGGCTTACCCTGCCTGGATAGGATTTGGTGTTTGTGGAGCAGTGGCTGCCTGGAGAAATGCCCTGGCACCCTATGAGTGCCTCACAGAGCCTTCAGTGAGCACAGCAGCAGGTGGCAAAGGGATCATCTTCACATCTTACTGTCAGGGTTGGTGGCATCCATTCTCCTGGGGTTGCAAATGCTTCTAAAATTCTATCTGCATGCAATTTGCTCTTCATTCTCCTCTTCTTTTTCCTTTCCTTGTGTTGAGACATTCAGCATTGCCTGCGGTACCCTCGTTTCCTGCATCCTTTGCTGCCAAAGGTATGGAATGGCAGAACCCTGATTCCAGCCTGGGGTCTTTGCTGCCAGGGATATGGAATGGCAAAACCCTGATTCCAGCCTGGGGTTTTTCCCCATGTACTGAAGTGGAAGAGGAATTTTTCAGTAGTCATTCCTTTAGCATGTTTTAAAAAGAAAAAAAGGAAGAAAATGAGAATTTCCAGTAAAAGGAAAACAACATTATTCTTCATTATGATATTCTCAAAACTTCCTTGATCTTATCTTCCCCTGAGATGTCTGGAAACACCTCTGTGTTTCAGCAGTGCCTGAGCAATTCAGCAGAGGTTTCTGCTCGCAGGAGGTGTAGGAAACAGCATAACCTGCCAGTCCTTCTCTGCCAATATCTGCCCTCAGCAGGAATGTTGGCGGTCAATGAGTGCAGCGTTTTCCCAGCAGCTGCCAATGCAACCACACAGGTGGTATCATGATGGGAAAGAGGGCTGGCAGCAGGAATAACTTAAAGGAATAGTGCAGGCAGCTGCAGCTGGCTGTGTCACCAAGTCTGCCACAGGTCATGGGGGATGATGGGAGCAAGCCCTGAATTCCTGAGGGAAAAGCTGTTGGTGCTCTGCGCCTGCAGGGCTTGTGTAAAGAATTGCTCTGTGCACAACCCATTCTCCTGCTGGCTGGGGCTGCTGGTAACAGAAATATTGATGTAGATGATCATACCCTGCTAGGTTTGAAAATGTCTTCTGCCCTGTGGGAACCTGCAGAGATTCATTATCTCTGCAAACCTCCAGGGAAAAAGCCCTGAATCCACACAAGGTGCAATGAAGGAACCTCACTTCTGGTTTTGGCAGCTCTTCTGTCTGTATTTCAAACTGGCAACCAGCACTTTCCTGCAACTGTAGGTGGGAATGATGCTTTTGAGGGAAAAATCACAACTTTTGTCCCAAACCAAATAAAGGCTTCTGGCTTTTCCTTTTGGGGGGAAAGAAACCTGAAAATGAGAAGTTTTAAGTTTTGGGAGAGAACTCCAAAACTATTGATTTCAAAGTCTTAAAACTTCCAAATCCATCCCCTGAGGGATCCAATAGATGGAATGGTGAGTGGCAGTAAAAATTTCAGATCAAATACATGCAAAATGTGGTTAATTTGAAAACAAATCCCTGCACTTCAGATGTTGGACTCTGATAGAAACTGGTATGATAACAGTGGTAAAAAACCCCACTGAGTTCATTCCAGCCAACATGTGGAAGGGTTTGAAAAGCCTTAGACTGAAGTTTGAGCCCCCAAGTAATACTGAGCCTTTCTACTTCCAGTGGTGCCATTATTTAACAGAAGCAGCAGCTTAATTTGAGTCTTATCTTCAGAGGCTTAGACAGGAATTTGGTCTGAGAGGACTGTGCAGGTTCCCTTGCCAGTGTTACTTGCTGTGTTTTATGAGTGCATGAGATGACCTGGGTGCCTTCATACAGGCTGTTTGCAGCATGATTGCAAAGATAAATGAAACAGGGTAAATTCCAGGATCCCCTCATTACACAGTAAGTCATGAACTCTACTGAACAAAAAAATATTTAGACAGAAAAGTGACCTAAAGTGCATCTCTTCTACAAAGGGCATATCATAATTACAATAAATGCTTTCTGTTATGAGTTCTTTTTTGCATCTGTTTGGGAAAAATGGACTGAAATTGTAAATCATTGCACAAATTTGAACTGAAACAAAACATCTCAGTTCTGAAACCAAAAGAGATATATTGAGATCCCCCAAAATTTTATTCCATGGAATTCAGAAATAAAGTTTTGAGAAAAGAAACCCACCAAAAACAACAAGCAAACAACAACAAAGCAAGACCCTTCTCTAAAATTTGTTTTCATCTGTCTTCCAGAGAGGAAATTGTGCAAACCAAGCCTGAATTCAGGAAGGGGAGGCACTTGCAAAGTCGCTGTGCTGAGGGAAAATACAAGAGGTAAAATCCAGTGCACAGGAGATGCTGTGCTCAGTCACTCCACTTCTTGGAAAGATGCAGCTCTCACCCAGGGCCCAGCAGTGTGTCTGGATGCAGAACACTTTTGCCAACAAGCAGATTGTGCAGGGAGCAAAAACAGAAGAGCATTTAAAAATGGTTAGTATCAAATGTTCTCTTTGTATCAAAGCACTGAGGTGTGGAGTGTTTCCTTTGCATTTGCACAGACAAAATACTTGTTTTTTTTTTCTGCTTCAAGAACTGAGCAGAGGTGGAAGGTTTTGTTCTGCCTCCTCTAATTCATGTGCTGAGCATGTTTGTTTTTAGACAACTTGGACATGGAGCAGCATTTACTGTACTTTATTACTGTATTCTGCTTGTTGGTCTCTTTTTGCAGCTCAGCCCCTGGTATGTGACTAAAAGTTTTAAGTGACACCTAATGCCTTGTTAAGTTGCTAAGTCCTACAGCAGCATCTGGAAATTATATCTGTTTCTCTAGGTGGATTCTTGGAAGAGAATTCGCTGTAACTGTAATTCCCCCTCTACCTTCCTTCCCAGCCCTATCTCCTTTGAGATCTGACAGGGAAAAGTAAAGACAAGTTATGAGGCAATTGATGTAAAACCTGTGTAATGTAAGTCTAAGTTACTGCACATAAAAGGAAGGAAAATCAAACTTAGGACAGTGCTGGGAGTGATGTGATGGGAAACCTGGAAGGTTTTTGTTCCATCTTGCATTTGAAGCGTAAAACAAGAAAATTGCAGGTAATGGGAATGTTGATCCAGGCAATGAGAAGCAGGGATGTACAGGGGAGAGGAGAGTCAGACTGAAACATTAGTGAATAGTTCTGTTTCTCTGAAACAAATTGATTAATATTATACAGACAAAAGTTATTACAATCAGCATGGATAGACAAAAGTTGCAAAAGGAGTTCGTGTTAGTCAAAACACATGCCTGAATCTGCATCAAAATAACCCTTCCATGTTTGTAGCTCAGAGTTAGTCATTAAAGTTTGTCAGTGTGCTTTGTGTGGATTGGGAATAACCATTCCTGTGGGACTGTTACAGTCTAGCTGGGAAAAATAATGCTTCTCATGTGAGTTTTGCCACTTTAAAATATACATGCAGCTGAAACTGCCTGCAGAAATATTGGTTGTAGACAGCTACACTGGGGGATTTGGGCTGGTTAGGAAAAGGTTTAGTAATTCACATTCTTTATGTGATGTGTTATTGACTCTGCGTTAAACCCACACAAAGGTAGAGCAGTTGAGGTGGCTGGAAGCCATTTGGATTCCCCCTCTGAAATGGAGGGAGGGATTTATACCTAATCCCCTGCATCTGAAACAGAAAACACACACCTTCAGCTCAGGAGTCGGGGCAGCAGCGCTCTGATCACGCTGGAGGAAGCTGGGCCATAATAGCACTCCAATACTTTTATTATGGTGCTGCAGGGAGCAGTGCCAGCCTGGTTTGGACTTCTCACTTTATCCAAATTGATCTGCAGTATTATGGCCTGCACTGTCTTAGTACAGGGGTAGTAAAATCCCCAGCATGCAGCCCTTGGTACGAGCATAGCCAAGCCCCATGTAGAAGCTCACAGTCAATCAGCTTCGCTGCAGCCAAACCACATGTAAAAGCAAGCTGTGAAACACCCTCCCCATGGCCAAACCACATGTAAAAGCAGGCTGACAGCCACCCTCCAGACAGCCAAATGACACACAGATCCCCGATGGAGAGCAGGCAGGCCTCGTGTGCTTATTGGAATAACTCAAGGCTGGGGAGAATCCTCTTCAAGTCACCTTCTCTCCCACCTACGGTCTGAGCAACCAGTCAGATCCACTCCCAAAGTCTTTAAGTCATCAGGTAGGAAAAGTGGCTCCAGAAGGAATTAAATGCAACACAGTGGATTCAGGGTCAACCTGCTGTGGGTTTGAAAGTCATGAACAAGCAAAAGAATCAAGCTCAGAAAGAGCAAATGACTAACTTTTCTTATTCTGCTTCAGACAGAACTGGTTTTGCTGAGTGATTCCCACTAATACACCCTACTAATGTCTCTGACCACTTAGAGGGGATAAGTCAGTCAAGGGCAGAAATAAAACCCCATCTGGCTCCTGTGATTAATCTTTCCAGCTAGAAATGAGTGAGATGCAATTAGCAATCCCATTTTCACTTGTCCAGACTTCAAAAAGCCATCTTAGATATTCTCATAGAGGAGAGGGGAAATGATGAGAATTGAGCTTCCAGTTCACCAATGTTTTGTCAACTTGCAATGCCCTGAGCTTTGAAATGGCTTTTTGTGACACATTTCATGTATTATCATGCTTACAGTTCGTTACTCATGAAATATTTGGGAGGGTTACAGGCTTTTTCTCACAGTGAGTCTCAAGGCACATTGCAAAGGAGTTCAGCATCATTTTCTGCACTGCACACAGGCATGAAATGAGCTTCCCAATGTGCAGGACCTCAACGTCAGACCTCACTGTGGAACCCCCGTCTTCTGAGCCCACATTGCCAGCACTGAACTGTCTCAGTTATCTGCTGCAGAGAGAAGTCCCAATGACAGCTGCTGTTTCTTTCTCTCTTAATGGAAATCTGGCAAAACCCCACTGTCTGTGGGAGCAGGTTTCTTGTATCAGCGTGAAATATCCAGTTCTCCAGGAGTCAGAGGAGGATTAGGTCGGAAAAGGCTGCTCCCAGGAGCTGGTAGGAACACATCTCAGGGTGTGCTCAGCCACCAGGAGTTAGTTTTGCTTTTCCCTTGCACTGTTCTGTTTGAACATGTCGCTGTTTAACGTGCCAGGAGGGAGTTTGGGAACTGACTTCAGTGGGCTAATCCGGGTTTCTTGGCCTTTGGCACACGGGGTGGGTGTTGCAATCAGGGTCAGAGCTTCCCTCTGTCAAACAGCAAGGCTGCACTGGCTGAGGTGCACAAGTTTCAGCATAATGCATCAGTCGAGGTTTTGCCTAGGGCAGCACGCTTGGATTCAGTGCAAGGGGCTATTAATCTATTAAAACCCCTTTTAGATTTAAAAATTAATTTATTTGCTCCATAGCCTTTTCTTTTTTTCCATTTCCAGTCCCCTGGCTGAGCAATCTGTCAGGGAATCAATGCCATAACTTATTTACATGCTGTGCTAAATCCTTCTCAGTGCAGTATTTGACAGCTCGTTTTTCCCTTGCGCTTTCCAGGCTTATCTTTGCACTTAAGCCTGACTGAGCCTCAGCAGTAAACACAGAAGGGTAGAGCCAGACTGGTACCCAGCAGTACCAGGACCAGCTAAGGTGCCAGGCTGCTCACCCACTGCATAGTCCTGGCCCAGACTTGCCCAGTTCTGGTCCCATATGTTGATTATGGTTAAAAGAGGGTTCAAGAGCAAGCCTTGAAGTGTATTTTGCTGTCATCTGCACCTTTCCTACTCCTGTGGGGAAAGGAGGAGGACATGAGTATGATGAAGTCAGCTCTCTCCATCTCTGACAGGAGTTGGTTCACTTGGTAGAGGCCTGAGAATCTCATTATTATTATTTTATAAATTATGGCAGAGTTGATATTTAAAAGCAGAACAGAAATCCTCTGCAGTGTGTTCAAAGGCTCATTATTGTCTCTATGAAGTATCAGCTGCTGTATTTACCATTAACATGACATACTCATGCAAAATATTTTCTCAGGACAACACTGATGATGACAGTAAAAATACTCAAAGCAGTCTATGAAATAGAACAGCACTAAGTCTCTGAAGTGATCTTGCAAAGCCCAGTGACATTTTAATTACACAGCACAGCAATGACTGGCTAGAGGGAAGAAACAGGGAGCAGGACAGCAAGTGAGGGAGGGGAACTACTGCATGGCATGGAAATCCTGGGTAAAATCCTGAAGGGAGTTTAGCTATAGATTTGAATTGGGTTTTTAAAATTGTTTTAAGAACAGGAGAGAGCAAATAGAAAGGAAAATTACATGGAAGTGTTTAAATGTGGAGGATTTGCTTTTGCTGTCTGGGATTACGCATTTTTATTCTGTTTGTTGCTTCTGTGCTGTTCTGCTGCTCCCTGTTATATCTGCCTGTGTGCTTTTACATCTCATTATCTGATGGGCTTTAACAAAATGTGTGAACTTAGGAACAAAAACCCAAACAAAGTCTGTATTTGCTCTTGCTAAATCTTATCTCTTTAATATAGAAGGATAATCATGAATGTGTCCACTGTGTGGTTAAAGATACTCCTTTTGTCTCTGAAAATCATGCCTTATAATCAGCTTTAAATATGTCCACCACCACAAATCAGCATGGGTAAGTATTTTCTTCTGCTTTATGAAGCTGGAGGCTCTGCAGCCCATAAGGTAGATTCCTATCTCCCCAAACACTTGTCACTTCAATGCTCCATCACATTGCTGTGGATAGAATTAGGTTTTTCCCACTTGCAACTCAGTGGGAAAGTCTTCCCTGGATCTCAGCAAACGCCCCAAGCCAGGGCCTGATTTGGCAAGGTCAGACTGAAAACATCCCTCCACACTTACTTAAAGCAAGGCACGGCTCACACCGTGCTTTGTCCAGCTGTCAGAAGCCTGAAGTGGGAACTCAGTTCAGCCACAAAGACACAGATTGATCAACCACAAATACATCCATCGGAACTCGGGAGCTGAGGTGTCTCGGGATCCCTCTCTCCAGGCTTTTCAGCAACCATCCCTACCAACACTACAACAAACACCCATTCTTTTATTAGCCCCCTTAGTATCTAATGAGACTGGGTTTGATAGCTGCAGCTTCTGGATTCCTGCTGCAGCAGCCTGCTCTGCTTGGAGGCTCTTGAGATAGGAGTCTGTGGGGCAGGACCTGTTAAACACTGGGAGAAATGGGCTCAGAAATGTCTCCTCTCCAGTGGGAGCTGGGAAAGAAAATTTACCTTAACTACTCTGCTGCTTTCCTGAGCACAGGGGAGAAAAGCCATGAGGATAATTTAGGACTTTAGAGGCAGATAATTTAGGAGTTCAAAGCCACTGTGTGAGAGAGAGCGAGGTCTCTTCTCTCATGCCATGCTCACCTTTAACAGATTCAGGAATTAAGCCTGTACCCCCCCAAATCCTGAAGTCTGAAGGAGAAGTAGCAGAGCTGGATCATCTGTTCATGGGCAAGAGTCATAGAGCACTGAGGAAGTCATGTGTCCTGATGTATGAGCTGAAAAGTTGAAGAGGGAAGGAAGTAGATAGGAAATTCTATGAAAACCCATGTGCAGAGAATGTTGTGGCCAGCTGCAAGAGGCTGTCAAAATGGGAACAATTTCCACTTCCAACCTGCCTTTCTGAGAGCCTAAAAGTGCTGGAGCATAACTCAGACCTCTGTTTAGGTAAGTGGAGAGATGATGCACTGAACTTGAGTCAGGAGCAAGAAAAAAACACCGAAATTATAAAAACAGATGGTTAGGACTTTCCTCCCCAATTAAAACCCACCTAACCTCATCAGTGACCTTGATACAGAGAATTCCTTTCACCTCAAGCCCTCCAGTTTCTCATCCACTCTTCAATCCTTAGAATGTGCCCTTTGCCTTCATCCTTGTTTCTTGGACAATCAGACCTATTTCTTGTTTGCCTTTGGGGCAAATAACCTCAAAATATTGGCACTCAAAATACTGGATGGATTTGCTTCCAGAAGGGAAGATGCCCAAATAAAAAGGAAGTGCTTTTGAATGTAATCTAATTACCCCTGCTTCTTTTTTTGATATCTATTCCATTGTTTCATACAGAATTAGCCCATTTCCAGAAATATTTAATGAGCCCATTCTTATTCTTGAATGGTTTTATTTCCAAGTCTGTAACTTGTATTTTGGGTACTGCTGAAAACAATTGAACCCCAGTTCCTTGGAGACTGTTTTATTCTGGAAAGATCACCACCAGACAGACCCACGAGAGATGGAGGAAAGCCTGAAAATGCTACTTCATAGTGGCATTCTTTATAGTACCTCCCACCATGGCAGGCTTGCAGCTATGTTTAAAAAAAAAGGTAATTAAGACATTTACATCAATCAAAGCAGCTAATCAGAACAAAATGCTGATTTCTGTCTGCTGTTCTGTTTCTCTTTGGATGGAGCATAGTGGCTGATATGTGTGCTGGGCTTCTAATCCTTTAATGGGGGCACAGGCTTTTGAAGGCTCCCTCTCAGAGGTGCCGTTACCAAATATATGCTTCTAATTTAACTTCTCCTGCCATATTACAGTAGCCTGCAGCAATTTGAGGTGTTGGGTTTGTGAGAAAAGCCCAATGTTGATGTTTATCAGATGACCTTTTCAAGGGTAATGTGGGGGTTATCCATTGGCATGATTAAGACCATATGTAGGTGACTTTTCCCAGGCCTTTCTTCCCGCTTTTCCAAATCCCATCTATTTTTACCCAAGTTCAGCCAGGTACCTTTCATCTCTGGCATGTTCATGGGCATTACAAGATGAGACTGAAGCAAATTGTTTACTTCTTTGGAGTCATTTCCATTGGAAAAATTTCCATGCATAAATATCTAACGTCAACATAACAGTATTACAGATAAACGTTAAGTCCATTTTTGAACATTCCAGTTGTTTACAGCACTTTTTTCTGTTTTATTCTCCCCTCCATTGTCCCTTTTTACACAGGCTTCTCAAAAGACTTTTCTCTATGAAATTCAGCATTTAATGTTCACGTGATGACCTTGCAGGGATGTCGTGCTATGAAGCTGCTAAGAGCCAGGGTTTTTGAAGAGTCCATTATCTCTCCCCAGGCAAGGCTGTGAAATTATAATTTTTGCTGCTTTGGTAGCTCAGTATTTCACTCATGGCTCATCATCTTGGTAGAGTCCTTGCTGAAGACCTGATGCCAATGTTTCCTGCAAGCCTTTGAAAACATATTGTTATCAAATACTGTGTTTTGTTCTTTCTCCAGACAAACGATCTTTGTGTTCCTGGGTCTCTGCACCATCAGCTGGGACTGAAAACAGAGAGGGCATGGTAAGATTCTCTGCAAAGCAGAGTTCAGTTCTGGTGGAGATACAAAGCTGAATACGGTGCTCAGATGTCAGGCAGGGAAGTGGGCACCGAGGCAGGAATTCACAGTATGAACAACCCTTTTAGAGGAGGAAATAGGACAAGTTCCTTATGAAGTCTTTAAGTGTAAAGACTAATCTTAAACTATCCCTAACTTTTTCAATGGACCAGGACTTTTGTTCATGTAAGTAGTTATTATGACCCAGTGTTTTCAGCTGTGGTCACAGCATGGATTGTCTAAAATAAATAAATGCATCTTGGAGCAGCTGAACACTGAGCAGCTGGTGGTATTTTCAGTTTTTCTGCCCCAGATTTGTAGTTCATTATTGGGAAGCACTAGTTACTCCTTTGTCACCATATATCCTAATGCTGAGACATGTTTAGGAGACACAAGGGAGAAAAAACTCAAATGATATGTATGTGTGGCCTTCAGAAAGAAATTAAGGGAGAAGTAGACTCACACACAGACTCACACAGACTATTCTGAGTTGGAAGGGACCCACAAGGGTCATCGAGTCCAACTCTTAAGTCAATGGCCCGCATAGGGGATTGAACCCATGACCTTGGCAAAGCAGTGTGTGTGATACCACAAAAGGTACTAATAACACAGAAAAAGCCCTTGATTCCTGCTGACTTATTTGAGGTGTTTTCCCCTAAGTATCAGATAGTTCTCAAAAGTTTGGCTTGTGTGGAGGTGAAATGCAGTCAGACCCAAATTCCTGTGCTCAGTGTGAGGTGTCACAGTGAAATGTTGGGCCTGTGACATGTCTGAGTAAGGCAGGCCTGGCACTTGCTTCCACTTGGAATGCTGTGAGCCAGTGCTGTGTTTCCATCAGCAAGTGAAGCACCCCTTTCCCTGGGGGCAGGAGGGTTGTGTCTCATCCCCACGTGCTGTTCCCATCAAATGTATGAGTAATGTTCGAATGGCTTGGGATGGCCTCTCCGTAAATTCCAGGAATAAGAGCTGTGAATAATCCTGTCTCCCCATTACACTTCTCTCCCTGTTTGTGTTCCCCAGTAGCTTGCAAAAGCTACCAACGTCAAATTAAGGGTGGGATTGAGCACTGGGATTTGGGCTTCTTAATGGGAAAGAAGGCTTTGAACAACTCAGTCTTAGCAAACTGCAGCTAATAATAATGATAACAATAATAGAGATAAGCCAATTCATATCTCCCCACCCAAAATATTTATATAATGAATTAGCTAATTGTATTTTATCATCTGATGGGTGGGTTGGTAGCCTTTGCTTTGCAGCAGACCTGGGGGAGCTCTTGTGCAGCCTGATGCCAAGAATATGTGTTGTTTCATATTCTATTATTTGCTTTGGGTTTGAGGTGGTGAGAGGAAATTCCCCAGCAATCAGCCCTAAGTGGTTTGCAGCGAGCAAGTCTTTCAGTGTTTGAACATGGCTTAGTAGAGAAGGGGAGGAAGAAAAACTTTTATCTGCCTTTTGCAATTCAGACATTTGCCATATATCTAGAGAGAAGCATTTAAAAAAAAAAAAAGAAAAAAAAAAAGCAGGCCCAAACATTCGAGTGTACCCAAATTAATTCCGGTGTCATTTTATCTGCCTAATTGGGCCTAAAAATAGCCTGTGGGAAGGAGAACCAGCAGCCTTGACTGTCTGAAGCAATTTGTATCAATTATTTCCCAATGTACCAGTGCAAATGAAAGCCCTTGCCTGAGTGCCTCCATTAGCCAGGTGTCAGAGCTCTGTGTTTTCATTCCAGGCTTTTCCCTGGGAACAGGGTGTGTGCACACCAGAAGCACCAGGCAGGAACTGGAGCCCTGGCGGATCCAGGAGGGTGCCCAGAGCAGCTCTGCAGGCAGAGTTAGTGCCTTCACTCCTCTGTCATCACCAGTCCCTGAGAGCAATCACCACCCACCAACAGTTCCTTGAGATAAGCCCGAGCCAGCTGGGAGAAGAAAGCCTTTGATATTGCACTGCCTTGCTGAGTAAGTATTCCATAACAATAATACTTTGAACTTTTACAGCACCTTTTCATACCAGGGGCTGAGTGCTCCACAAACATTCATTCCCCAAGCCTCATACCACCCATTTGAGGAAACCATTATTTTTCTTGTCCCACTTTTTTAGGCCAGTCCTTCCAAAGAGCTCAGCATCCATTTGCCTGCACTAGAGAAATTATTTTCTTCGTGTGAAAGAGCTGCAATATCTGAGATCCACTTTAGATCCCTGTGGCCAGTATCAGTAGTGTTTACCCATCTCCTGCCCCAAAATATTACACCCTGGCCTTCTGCAGGTCTGCTAAAATAAAGCTGAAACACTTGTAAACTACTTGTCTCCTGCTTAAAACCCACAAGAACCCTCATGAGCCCCTGATGAGAATTTTTTTGCCAAAACAAAATTTCATCATCCTTCCCCTCCCCAGTTTTAGTCAGACCCTTCTGTTTTCTGTAGCCATATTTTTTTTAGCTGATGAAAAGCCTTACAAGAAAAGTAGTTAGATTTGTTTTGTTCATCAGAACTATTTTCTGTGATGCTATTCAGTTTGGGAGCAGAGCAAGAACATACTTGTCTTAGACACAGACATAGAATAGATAAATAAAAAGGGAGATGCTACATCCCAGATAGGTATTGTGTTGTGCTTTGCTAAAGCAGGCAACAGGATTAAACTTTGATTTTCATCTCCTGTCTGCTTTCTCAGTGAGAAAATACAGTCAAGGCCAATTCTGGAGTTGATCTATCTCTGTGGAAAGTTGATTTTAAAGTGGTGCCAAATGTCAGAGAAAAATCACAGTTAAGTTTTCCACAGCAACAATAACAGTTCTGTAGGGAGGGTGAGCTAAGAGTGCACTCTGCAGCCCAGAGGATACCAGAGGTGGCTTCAGGTACTGGGCTCTTTGGGGAGTACACACATTGTAATTTCTGCAAGGAAATTAAAATTTACAACCCTCACAGTACCCAGCTCTGCCCCCTGCCCCTTGTCTGGCCACAGCATCCAAAGGGGAAAGCCTTTGAACTTTACATGAGATACAGCATTTGAGTCTCACTCCAAAGCAGAACAATCCTCTGATCCCTTCAGCCCTCATTTCTCCTGGTGCTACTGAAAATAATAAATCCCATTGGCCTGCTCAATTTTTGGGCACTCTGTTAGCTGGAAATACAGTTACCAATTTGTTCCTTTTCCTGAAGGATGCCAAAGTCTTTGCTCATTCAGATCCCATGATTTGAGGGAGATAACTCAGGCACTTGTTGCAGTGACCCTGATCTCTTAAAATTGAAAAGTAAACTTCAAACATACAGTTGCTTATCCAAGGCAAGCTTCTAATCTTTTGAGATTTGCCCATCACAAATCACAAGTGCAACGTGGAAAAAAGGGGGAAATGCAGAGCAATAGAGCCAAGCTAAAAGCTATCAAATATATCATCTCTTCAAGTAAAGCTGGAATAACATGGAAATGGGATATAGCCTGATGATTGCCTGAACTTCCTTTAACATGTACTCCTGGGAGGAGAGAGAGACACTAAAGACTAAATTAAAAACAAAACAAAAAAAAGAGAGAGAGACAGAAGAAACAGAACTGTTTGAACAGTCTTTGAACTGCTGGAAAGATGTGCCCTCCAAATCACTCTCTTAACTTCTGTAGTTCAACAGCTGCGTTTCTCACGGCTCACGTCTGGGAATGGACCAGCGGAGGTGACTGGGCATGAAAGGATAACATTGATGGGAGAGATGTGTGTGGATGGTGCTAATCTTTCTGTGTGTAATCACTTAGCAGATCATCTCAGATTCTGAAAAGACAGCCATTCATTTTGAACCCAACGCCAAGCTCACTGTTGCCTGAAAGCTCTGATCAGTTTAGAATTTAGCTTTAGCTCTCCAGAAATCCTCATCGTTGAGGTGAAAGGATGTTTAATTTGTGCCAGTCAGAGTATCCCCAAGTTTCTTGCAGCCCAGACTGTGGCTGAGCATCAGTGTCCCCTGACTGGGCTTCTCTGTCACTGCCATCAAACGTCCTCCCTCTGGACCGTCAGTGCATCAATGAGGCAACGGAAGGTGGGATGATAGAAATCAATCTGGCTCTCATCAGAGGCATGAATAGAAGTAATCCAGGGAGAGGGATCGATGAAGGGGTGAGGAGATGTGTTAAGAACTGGTTAAAAGAGGAATTGAAGAAGGAAGTTAATACTTTTTCAGATAGTTCCAGAATAAACTTCGGAGGACTTCAGGATAAAGATGTCTCACATGAACATTCTGAGGATAAACACTGGTGGATAAAACAAGGGCAGGGAAGATGCCTCGTGCCAGGCTCTGACGTGACACAGGTTCCTTTATGTTTTTGGAGATTTCAGAGAGTTTTAAAATAAAAAGCACACATTTTTCCTTCAACGAGCGTAGGTACGTACAGGTGTACTGGAGCTGAGCCACTGAACACGCTCAGACATTGTGTAGACATAAGGGATTGGTGTGCATTTGTGTTTGCCTGGGCCCACACAAATAGCATCAGAGCCACTTGTACATATTTATTTCCCTTTTTACTACTAGGTAGTATATTCACTGCTGGTTTTGTAGCCTAAATTACTTGCAAGGAGGTAAAAATGACTTGTCTACAGGCAGAAATAGAGATGAGGACATTTTTCACTCAGAACACAGCGAGAAGTGTGTTATTGAAGTGGTTCTGGAGCAGCAAGTGTGGACACAAGAAGTGGCCTGGCTGGGAAGCCACTTTTCCCAGGCTGAGCACCTTGAATTTCTCACAACACAAAAATGGCATTGCTGCTTCTGGGCCAGGGGCCAGCTCATTGCAATGCAGTGCTCCAGAGGGGGAGGCAAGGCAATTTGCCACAACACCTTTTCCATCTTGCTGCCTTAGCTCACTGCTGCACTTACAGATGGCCAACATTTGTGTCTCAAACATTTACCTTGCAAAATAGAGACTTTTGTATAAAAAGTATTTAGTGCAGCAAAATGTTTCCCTTAAATTTAAATTTTCGTCTTGTTTTGATTTTTAGAAAACATTTTGAAATTTCAGATGTTGTTTTTTTCTCCTTTTTGTCACCTTCCTTCTGTCTCACACTCTGTTTTCTGAACACAGGAGGTGTTTGCCAAGGTTGAAGGATTCAGTATATATGGAGGTAATTTTCTCTTATTTTTCACACTTATTTTATTATTTTTCCAATTATTTAAAACTTTATCTATACTGTTAGTGTAGTGCATTTAAAGTTTGAATGGCACAGGTCCTCAGCATCCTATCACACCTCCCCCTGAAATAAGTACAAGATAAAAGACTATATTAGAATCATCTTTTTTTTTGTCTCCTATGCCTTAAGTTCTAAAACTACCAAAGAGATGTAAAAATAGGTAAGCATTTTTTAAAATGTGGACACTGAGTTTGATGCAGTCAGTGCAGACAGAAACTATTATTGGTATAGAAACAGAAGCAAAAAAGTTTACAAACATTTTAGGTGAAAGAATACACTTTGTCCCAATTTGCACTTTGAAATATAAAGGACTTCAAAATGAAATAAGTCTTTAAGTGACTCCACTAATTGTGCCTTGTACAGAGAAGTTCAGAGCAGGATCATGGTGGGCTTTGGCTGAAAAGCAGCACTTGAAGTCCCCAAGAAACAAGAAACTTTGTCTCTTCACACTTGGGGTACATCCAAACTCAGACTGAAATGAGTAGCTTTCAAACTCCTGCTGAAGTGGAATTTCTGAGAATATTTCCTTATGAATACAACAGAACAGGTTGCTTCTAACCCAAAGCCTGTTTCCTCAGAGCTGCAGATTCCCAGGCCTGCAGCACTCCTCCAGGAATCAACAGGAACGTGCTTTGCTGCTGGGTGTATTTGAGAAGGCCCAGTTTGTTTTTTGACAGAACTTGTTGCCAGCTTCAGTGGCAGCTCCTAGAAATCAAGATGAGATCCTTTACAGTGAACCTGTATTTTACAGCTTAACTTTGCTTTCTCACAAAAGTGGAGTGGGTAGACTTTGCTCCTCTCTGCTTAGAGTAGCCAAGGTATTTGTTTAAGGATTGCATTCGAGATTCTGACAGATTTCAAGGCTCACTCTGAATCCTACATGTGTCTCATGCTTTCTGCTTGTGGGGTCAGTGTTTTATAGTGACACAAACTAGTCCTGCAGAGGTGCTGTGTGAAAAGGGATGGATTCTGCATGTCCTTCCTAAATGTTTGTAATATTAAGGATAAGGCTTGTTACGAGAAAGAGAGTATGCAGGGGATGGCAAATAAGTATTCCCACAGAGTATATTTATTCCCAAGGTATTTACTCCCCAACAGAGAAGTGTATCAGCTGTTTAACTAGCAAAGTTCATGGTTTATGTGTGTCTTAGTAAGATGCTTTTTGAGAGCAGTTCTAGAAAGCTGTTCCTGCGTTTTTCAGCATCCAAATGATGGGCATGTCCTGCATGTACGAGGTGGTTAATGGCCACTTCTGCCAGATTTTAATAATTTGTGGCCATTATGAGCAGCTGATGGGTTTTTTGGCCATCCAGGTGAAGGTGGGAAAGGCTGCCAGTGGTCTGGCTGTCCCCATGGTCACACAGAGCCCCCCAGGGCTGTGTGGGTGACAAGCACAGGGTGGTCACTCTGGTCACCCCTCCAGGAGCAGCGCAGGAGGAAATGCAGAACAAGCAGCAGGGAAAGCCAAGGCAAAACAACAAGGTGGCCTCCACGAAAAAGAAAGGTCACTGCTTGAAAGCCACCATTGGAGAGTGAGGACAGTTGAAAAACAGTGAGCTGAGGAGCCTCAATGCCTCTGTGGCTCCAAGGAATGCCTTTTTTGTAAGGAAAACAATGCAGCAGAACAATGTGGATACTTGCAGCGCTTTCCAGGCAGTAGATGGATTTTTTTTTTTCCCTTATAGAAAGTAAATTGGAACTGCTTCCACAAACAATAGGCATTGGCTGCAGAAGAAAGTGGGAGCTTTTGCAGAGCTTTAAAAATAACCAGGAGTAAGGATAGCACTGGCAAAGCGTTGTGTTTTCCCAGCTCAGCGCGGGAAAGGCGACACAGCCTCAACATTGGAGGAAGAGAAAGGCTACGAGAGCAGATTGGGAGACATAATGTGGTAAACTTCAAATCTGCCAGATTTTGTTTTCGAAGCCAGTGTTTGATGATGGGTTACCTCATGATGGCAATTGCCGTGCAGACTTTGCCTGCTCCTTCCCCAAACATTTGAAACCTTTCAAAACATTGTTCTCCAGTAGACCAGTTTATTCCAACAAATTACACTCCCATGCACTGTGTCCCAGCTCAGTGTGGTGCTTAAAGCTGCCCATAACTGAATATTCAGCAATTCTGGGCAAACATCACAGTTTGTTGTGCTCATGCAGTACCTGGCACAGGGTGCAAGAGCAACACACCAGTAAAGCACACTCAGCCCCCCCAGTGCATTAACCTCAGCAGCTTTAACTTTTCAAAGGAATTTACTTAGCTTTGTTTTCTATTGATAAAGATACAGCAGTGTTGGTGGAGTTACCTGATTCCTGACCTCTCTAATTGCATTTCAGGGCAGCAGTGCTGCTGCTGGAGAGGATCCTTGCACTGGGAAAGCTTATTTGATTTTTCTGAATGGAAATGAGCTGACCAGTATGCCCCAATACACAGCAGTAAAACACTGGCTTTGGTAAAGAGGATTTGATCCCCTAAAGTGGCATTTATCTGTGGGTAGGTGAGTCTCCAATGTGATAATAGTCATAAAAATGTCAATATTACAGCCGGAAGGCCTTTGTTATCAGATAGATGTTGAGAAAAAAAAGACACTGATGTTTCTGTGCTGGTTATCTGTGTTGATAAATGCAAGCTTAGTTACTCTCTACAGCTTTCATTTGGTCCAAGTGGCTGCATGCTTGTTCTCTTCCTTCTCCCATCAGAAATATGACATTGCTGAGAAGCAGCTGAAGTTTACAGGTATTTCAATATCAGTGTCTACCTTTGCTGTCCCTTGCAGTTGTGTATCAGTCTGTATGTTTCAGTTTTCCTCTGACTTTTGTAATTGAACTCCTCTGAAGTACAGGATGACTATAAATGACTTTTGGGATAAAAATTTTGTCTTGTAAAGTTTTCTGGCCAATTGCTAGTTTTCAGCAAGGCAAAGCTCACAGTAACTGACACTCTGAACCTATTCCATCAAGCTTTAAGCAGAGTAGGGGCAACTCTAGCTGGGTTTCTTTATGATAAACCTCAGGAAACAAGGTAAGGGAAGGGTTTCAGAGTGACTTCCCTTTGAGGGGTTGTTACATTGCACAGTCAGCCAGAATCCTCGCCCTGACTGGTCCCCTGAGTAGAACAGCCCTTAGAGTCAACCTCAGACCCTTTGTTCTCCTCAAGCCAGCACTGAGGGCTCCTTCAGGGTCCTCCCTCAGGACTTCATGGGATGAACCCACATCCACAGCCTTCCTTCTTGGGATACAGCAGAGAAGATGGACTGTAGAGCTGCTAGCAGAAAATTGGGGTAGGACTGCAGTGGCAAATTTTGGTATTCAGGCATAGGGTTCAATGGTCAGAATGGCTCACTCACATCTCTTCCAGGCTGCTGTGGCATCAAAGACTGCCTGTGCTGATGGGTGGGAATGTGCAAGCCAGGGAAGTGGAATCAACCCAGGACCTCCTGACTGCATGGATGGAGACTGGACCAGCCCTGACACCTGGAATGGACCTCTGTAGCTCAGCAGTCAGGTAAATTGTCCAGAGTGTGTGCTTAACATAACCAGGTGGCCTTCAGATCTCCAGGGCTAATGATTCTTGCACTTCAAAGCTACAGCATCCCTCAGCCCCTGCTGCCATGCCACGTGCATTAGAAAACCTGCCAGGTAACCCGTGGGTGTGAAGAGGGCTGCAAGCTGGGAGCCATCAGGAAAACATGAGGCTTTCCATAGTATCTGAATCCTGAGGAAGAGGAAGGGGTGCCTGAGAGGGGTGTTTGTCCCAGTGGATACAGAAGCTGTGTGTGGGTCTCTCAGCGGGCACCCTCCCAACTCCAGCAGGACCCAAGGTCTGCACTCAGGAGGATCCAGGTGCCCTCAAAAACGTGACCTGCAATGATTGAGACCTGAGGGCCCAGCAGTGTCAGCTTTGAGAACAATGGTGATTTCCAGCCACCTCTTCTGTCTAACTTCCAGTGCTCAATCAGTCTAATTACTGCTGGGCCTTTGCCCATCGTGTTGTGAAATGCTTCAGGGGTTAAAGACAAACAGCAACACCAAAAAAAGATCAAACTGCTGTGTAAACCTCAGGAGGAAGAAAGCATCTGTCAGGACAAGCTCTTACCAGAAATGGTATAAGGAGACCTTGTTTACTGAATCTTTCAAGTCTGCAGCTAGTTCAAAGACACCTCACAGTCCTCATTAGAGGAGCAAAGGAACAACAGAAAAGCCCTCAGTCCAACTCATTAAAAGCAGTAGCTTTGTGTGCTGTGGTGTGGCAGGCATTTGTAGGTTGGATTTTTTATTTTTGCATCTACCAGTGGTAGAGGTAAGTTGTTTCCAAAGTGATAATTTCGCTCCTGTGTTGAAATCTGAGCAAAGGGGGACTTTCTGTGTTGGATTTGTGTTTATTCACATCTTTTGTGAACATAAAGATAACGCACAGAGGGAGTGAGTGTGCCAGGAGTTACTATGAGTGATAAAAGATCTTAAGGCAGTTGGAAGGCAGTTTCCTCTTGAACATACTGGTTTTTCTTGAAGAATTAGGTTAGGGCAGAAAAGAGTTACAGTAGCATTGCAGTTCCCTGCACGGAAGATCCCCAGGGAAGGGAAACAAGGGCGGAACGGTGGCATCACCTGCACGGCAACTGAGAGCATCAGTCGAGGGAAGGGGACTGAGTGTTGCAGCAGCTCTTTCATTCAGCTAAAGGGGTAATAATGACAACCAACACCTCCCTTTCCCAGAACACTGAGAAGGGGTTGGGGGCAATAGCTTGAGTTTTCCTGCAGCCAGGTCTCCTTCTGAGCCACAGCTGACAGGACACCTCCTGCACTGGGGCCATCATTGCTCACTGATGTCAGTGAAAACTCAACTGTACAGGCACACTGCAAAAATTCCTGCCTCAGATCCCACTGAAACCCAGCTTTGGCTTCCAGGCATTTCCCCACTCCTGCATCTGGCCCTTGGATCTTTTCTGCAGGGGATTCATTATGAATTAATTCTTTCCACTTTTTTCATTTCCAAAGGCTATCAGTTGACATTCACAGCCTCCTCAGTGTTCCCCAAGCTTCATATCACACCTGAACGCTCATTTTCACTGCCTGAAGGTCTTTTCCAACCTGAATAATTCTATGGATCTGGCCTGTACTTCAGCTTAAGGGAAAAGCTACACATTGATTGAGTTCTGGAGAAATAGGCTGGAACCTTCAGCTGTAAATTTATCTTGTGTTACGTCTTCAAGGCTAATTCATACTATACTTTGCAGCTGACAGAACAACATTGCTATTTATTAAAAACAATAGTGGTCTCACAATTTTGATGGAAAAACAATGGCACAGGGGTGATGATCAGTAAATGTAACTCCCACATCTTCCCCAGGGCCTGGGCAGAACGAAGTGGAGCTCAGTCGTGGAGTCTCCCTGATCCTTCCGTGGGTATCAGCATCTGCAGCACCTGGAATCCACTGCAAAACTCTTTCCTCCAGAGGCCAAGAGCTGAGTCTGTAATTTCAAGCAGCATAATCACCTTTCCAAGGTAATAACAAGCACTTCCCAAGAGCAGCTGTTTAAAATGGCCCAGAAGCAACAACAAGAATGTGGAGAAAAGTTTGGTCCATGAATCCACCTTCTGCACAGGGCAGGGAAGA
>JAOXXN010000446.1:5035185-5048099 GCA_026770055.1 Myrmophylax atrothorax
ACCTTTCACTGGAACAGGTTGCTCCAAGCCTTGTCCAGCCTGGCCTTGAACCCTTCCAGAGATGGGGCAGTCCCAGCTGTGCCAGGCAGGGATCAGTGGAAGAGCAAACCCCTCCCAGCAGGAGCAGAGGCTGCTGCAGCCCCTGTAACCTGTCCCAGGTCAGCGTGTGAGGCAGGAAGGCCCTTTCCACCCAGCACTGAAAGATCTTCTGCAGGAAAACCAGAGCAATGGCAAGCCAAAGTAGCCTTCAGCTCTCCCAGCAGATTTGGGAACGAACTGGAGGAGGAGCAGTGCTGGCTCAGTGCCACAGCTCTGCAGGCAGTGGGGATGGAGAGGCTGTGATAACGTGTTTCCTAGGCTGAGTCTTTAAAAACAAGACACTCACTTTTTGGTTGGTTTTCTTTTTTTTCAAGCATTACATAAAAGTTCCCCTTAGAAGGCCAAAGGCAGCTGTTTTCTTAGGACAAGGAAGTCAGGAAGAGGCAAAGCAGGCAAAAACATCAGATAAGTCTGGATAAAAAACTTGGCTAACCTATTGTTCCCCCCTTCTAAAGAGCCAAGTTTGAAGCACTCTGCAGAGCTCTGCCTAGGAGGAAAAGGAGAGCCAACCACTGACAAATGATGTCTGAGCTCTGGTGAGGACCACAGCTCTCCCAGCCTTGGTGTGGGAACTCCTGCGGTTCCATTCCCCGTGGTGGGAATATTTCTCCTCTCATCCAGAGACCTACTAAGTAACCGGCAGATAGATTTAAATAACAAGAAATCTCCCAATTAAGAAGTGATAGGATAAGAGGAAATGGTCTCAAGTTGTGCCAGGGGAGGTTTAGATTGGATGTTAGGGAACCTTTCTTCAGTGAAAGGGTGGTCAGGCACCAGAACAGGGAAGTGTGAGTCAGCTTTAGATACCCCTGGAGGTATAGAATAGATGTGTATATGTGGCACTTGGGGACATGGTCCTAGAGGGCGTCTCCAGCCTGACCAGTCCTATGATTCTAAAAAGCCTTGACCCCTGCCAGCTCTAACACAGCACTTGAATGTTGACAAAATGAGGTTTGTGATAGGCAGTGGAGGTCCCCATCCCACAGGGACAGAACAAGCTACTGTCACCTGCAGAAAGGGTCTCACATCCAGACAGCACGGCAGGGACTTCATCCCTGCCTGGGGCTGGGGACACCTGCCCTTGTGCTTCTCCCTGGGGATCCTGGAAGAGAACAAGGCCCATCTGAAAGCTCCAGGGCTTGCTGGCTTCGGGGCTTTGCAGTTGTAGCGCCTTGTCACAAGGTGGCAGGGACGCGACACTGCCTGGCACGCCTCTGTCCTCACTGCTCTCAGATGCTCCCTGCTTCCTTTCTTACCCCAAAGTATACGGATTTGCCAGCAATATTCTGTCTTTTCTTTAAAACTGTCCTTGGGATAGTGCAAGGGGGGGTGTGTGTGTAATTAGTTATTTCAAGGCTTAAATATTTATCTATTTACACTAAAGAAATGGTTTGCATCCTTCTGCCTGGAATTCCTTGCAATGTGGGGAAGTGAGGAAGGGGCTGGCCTGGGGCAGCCTTTGCTAACCCTCAGCTCTGGCTGCTGCTGCCTTCATGGGAAAAGAAAAGCTATGATGATTAAAAGCTATGATGATTAAAAAGCAGGCAGCCCTTCTGTCCTGAGTCACGGGGATCATTTCTTCCTAAATAACCAAAGATGGGAAATCAGTCTTGTGACTTCAAAAGCAAAATATATCTACACACATATAGAAGATATGTCCTAGTATATATATATAAAGGAAATATATCTATTTCCTTTAATGCAAAAGTCTCAGCAATATTATGTTAACTCTGGCTTCCTAGAGTAGATGCTTAACTTGGAGTGTCTGAAAGCAAATGTCTGTGCATTTATAGGAGCAATTCCCTTCCTTTTATGTGCTTCCAATGGTAATCCTTTACCCTTTCACACACCAGGAGCTTTGTGATTTTGCTGCTCTGCTCTCTCAAGGGTGTTGCTGGCTGCGTGGCAAGGACTGAAACATTTGTCACTGCTCATCAAACATTTTCATGTAGAATTCTACCTGCAGTGATAAAATTAGATTTGTGTTAATAAGCTGCTAATAACCACCAGGTAATTATTTAGTCTATCTCCAGAGCCCCAGCTGATCATTGTCTCCTCGTGCTTGTTTGCCTGGCAGTCCGTGGGGACGGGGGATTTGCAGGTTTTTAATCTGCAGTACAGGCAGTGAGAGATTACTCAGCTGTCACTCTGCAGAAAACATCCCTATCCTGCAGCAGGGGGTATCCATAACAAATTGCTGACATCCAAAGTCAGCCCTGCACAAATGGATGTGTAAGATGCCTGCTGCTCCCCACATCATAACCAGACCACAGAGCATCACAGGCATTGGCACAGCAGAAGGAAACAAGCAGAAAGTGACCCAAGTAGACCAGGTAACATTAGAAAATAATTATTTCTGAGCTGCTGCTTGCTGGCAAATATTTCCCCTTCTCAGCACAATGCAGTGGCCCAAGAAGGGATTTTTGTGGGTCAGTTGGATGTGTTCCCTGCTTCATACTGAGGCTCTGAGACTGACCTAAGGTTTAAACTTCAATTTATGGGAACAGAGAGTAATCAGGAGTTTTTCCAGCTATCTAAAGCACAGACCCACGGAGCCAAGTAGTCTGAGCTTACTGTGAACCTTGAGCTAAGTGATGAGTGTGTATGTTCCCTTGCAAGCTTGCAATTTATTTAAATACACTAAGGAAAGCAGCTTGAAGCTCGAAGCAGGGTCTTGGTTGGGGGGGAGGGAGGAAGATCCTTTCTTAACATGTGGCAATTCATCTGTGGAACTCATCAGTGCAGCACAGCATTAAGACTGAAAAGGTAATGAGATGTGGAGCAAAAGGGAGAAGCTGACAGGTGTCAAGAGCATCTAATTCACAAGTGCACAAATGGATGCCTTTTGGTTTGGTTTAAACTCGTAGGTTATGGAATTTGGGAATGAGATGGCAAAAGCCTTTTTATCTTCTTAAAAGAAGGCTGGTGAACCTCAAGATGAATTGGTTTCAGAACAGCAGGTCAGGGGGTTTTGTTTTGAGAATGTGGGGACTCTCCTGTTGATTGTTTTGTGCTGTTTTCTAACCAAGGAATTTGATAGGGGCTTGTGCAGTGTTTCAACTGACGTAAATCAATGTTTTCCAGTGAATGCACTATCAGACTAAAAAGTTCCATTTGTCTTCAGTACATCTTGATCATATTGAAGGGGAAAATACAGAATAGTAAGGGCTGTTGGATTGCCCCAAGCTTCCACAGTCGGGAGTTAGGGTAAACTGTTACAGGGATAAGTTCTTTCTGCCTTAGGAAAATACCTTTCAGCAGCCTCTGAAGCTTCAGCAACAAGGAACTGGGTATCAAATATCCATTCCCAACTGCCATGTCCCAGGGCTGCACTGTAACATTCCTTGTGGTCGCTTCCTCAGTGCCTCTATTTTGTCTCTTCTTTTGGCAGCTTTTTGTCACAGCTCTCCCAAGTCCTCAGGTGCAAGTCAAGGGTTTAACATCAAAATGAACTTCCATGAGAAAATCCATCCCAGCACTGAATCTCCTGGCAGGGAACAGCCTCCAGAGCTCATACAGGGCTCATGGAGGTTATTTAAGCTCCTGGCAAATGTATATTTGGCAGAAGGGCCCACCACACCTCCTAGAACAGCATTAAAGAAATTGTCAGGGAAAAGCAAAGATTTGCTAAAATCTCCATCTTTTGTGGTGTTTTGCCTTTTAGTTTTGACCATGACAAACTTCTTTAATTGACTGCAAATTTCTCACCAGCCTGGACACACTGAGGTAATCCTGGAGGAAAAAAAAAGTCCTTTTACCAAATTCCAGGCTTGAAGTCTGAGGCCTGAACTTTCTGTCAGAGCCTGTGGGATCTGTTAGTCAGGACAATTGCTTTATTTTTTTGAAACACTGTGCTCAGCTCTCACCAAGCACATTCCTCTCTGGTTCCTGGGAAAGCTGCTCCTCCGGCTGTTCACGGCCATAGCAACTGGAAAACAGACTCTGTAGGAGAAAGAGCATCAAAGAATCCCTTCTGACAGTAAAAGGGAGAGGAAAAACATATGATAGAGAAAAGCAAGGAGCTATTCAGGGTCAGGCTCCAAACCAGTTTTGAGGGAGAGATTTTCCACTAGAGGACAGAGATAGTCTAGGGTAGGAATAACAACAAAGTCCATAACACGATTTGCTTTGGTGCTTTCTGCCGTAAGCCTTTTTTTTTCCCCCCACACTTTCCTCCCACCCACATCAGGTTTTTGCAGGTACCAGCACAGCTGAGAGTGCTGCTGGGAAATTCAGTGCCCTGGACAGACAGACAGACAGACAGGCTGTGCTGGGTGTGTTTGTTTCCACAGAACAGCTTGTCAGTTGAACAAAGACAGCGCCGGAAAAGCAAAGAGGAAAACATGTCACATCTAAGCCCTGTGTGTCTATAGCACATTGAGCAGGAGCTCACTGCTCTTTTCCTTTGACAGTATAGGTTTAGCCCATAGCTCTATTTTCACACTCCTAAAGCTGTGTTAAAATCATCAAGGGGGCAGCCACGAGCCTGCACTGCTGAGTTCACCTTTAAATACAGGCTGTCAGCTCTCCTCTGTTCCATAAGGATGGCAAAAGCATCTCTAACAGCAGCCCACTGTTTATGTATCCATAATGCAGAAATGGGCATCAACAAAAATAAAGGGTCAGAAAATAAAAATGCACTTTTTATCAGAGATCCTGTTGCCAAGTTCCAGCCTACAGCTATTTGCAGCTGAGAAGTAAAGCTCTGACAATACAGTTTGTAATGAAAAAACTGACAGACCTTCAATTTTAGCCACTTCTGCTCACAAACACACTGATATGTCTGGTCCATTCAGGGAAGGCATTGAAGGAGGGAAGAAGGGAGTTTGCAGGGCCTGGCCTAGCAGACCCCAGGCTTTAGGCAGCTGTAATTCAACATTTCAGCATTTCAGCAGGTCACAGCAGTGCCTTGTTAAATTCAGATGGGGCTGGAGTTTGGGCTGCAGAGGCTGGGGACTGGCATGGAGAGAGGGATGGAGAGATGTCAGGCAGCCTGATCAGGGCAGTTCTGCTGCCATCCCAGCCGTGTTAGCATGGTTTGGAGTCACAGCTGCAGTACCATTGCCAATATTCTCTGTCCCATGGAGGGTGTGTATATGCAGGGCAGGCTGAGTTGCTCTCTCTTGAAATCCCCACATTCCTTGTAATTCCTCTGCCCTCACATTTTGCTTTTCTTCTACCACTCCCCATCAATACTTTCATATATGCCCTGAAGCATCTCACCTGAGTGGCCTTCAGAAGATATGCAGGCTCCATATGACCAGACAAATTTTGGAAAGGGCTGTGGAGAATGCAGGAGTTTCATAAGTACAGGGAGAGCCACTTGCAGCCCTCTGCCAGCATGGCAGGAAGTGCCACAGCTGTGTCAGACCCACCAGTCAGTGTTTTACACCAAACCCTTGGCCTTTGAACATCCCCATGAGGTGGTTCAGTGGTGGAGTCACAATCAGCTCAGGCTTTGTGTGAGGAGCATGGTGGGAATGGGACCACTAACCTGAGCCTTGGGAGGAGCAGTAGCTGCCTGGTTTTTTAGGCTCCCATCATTTGGGGTGAGCCCAGCCAGGTGCAGGTTGCAGGAATTTTACTAGAGCATGTCTGCATTGATTGTGTTATTGAAGGTGAGCACTTTTCCTCCTTTCCTGCTTGGATTTTCCCAGCTGTTACAGGAGAATTGTTGCCTCTTTCACACAGGTGGAGAAACTGAGGCATGGAGATTCCTTAGCCCAATGCCCTGGGGAGTTTGCATCCCAACAGCAGCCCCCCAGGCTGATGCAGCCCTCCAGCAGCACAGCAAGCTCAGGGTGTGTGGGGCAGAGGCATGAACGTGTGCTCAGCAGCTCTTGTATGTGACAAGTGTTTCGTCTGTGCTGGTCTGTTCTTGCTGAATTAGTCTTCTTTTTCTTTCAGTTTTAATTAGAATGCCTGGTGGGGAAAGCTCTACAGGAGCTCCAGTCACAGCTGGCTGGGCACCTGGCTTGGTGAGCTGGTGGCTGGCTGAGGTCAGTACCTCCTGCAAGCAGAGGCTGCCAGGATTTTGCTGAGAGGTCTGTTTTGGAAGCTCTGCTCGTATCCAGACTGTACTTCGGTCAGTAAATGAAAGGTAAAACTTGGCTTTTTGCTGGTTTGGGTGTTCTATGTGGGTTTCAGCCTTTATATGAGAAAATCTAACATCATATTTATTAAAAATAAAACATCAGAATCTGATGTAATGCTCTGTTAATGCATTCGGGGCAGTGGGAAAAGGCTTCTCCTCTGCTTTTATGCGGGGATTTTCCTGGCAGTGCTGCAGGGTGGGTGCTGGCTGTGCTCAGAGCTGTGGCACAGCCTGGCTGTGGTCCCTCACCAGCTGAAGCGTGTGCAATTCGTGTTGACCGACGCCTGCATGGCTTCGTCGTGGCTTCTGGCTGTGAGCTTTGTCCCGTGTCTCCTCCCAAACACCTCCCTGCTGTCACAGCTCAGCGTTTGCCATATGGCACAGCCCGTGCCTGAAGGTATGTGTTCCTTGGGCTGCCTTGCAACAGCACTGGCCTTGACTGTGATGTGTTCGGAGACTTGCCTGTCTGTCCTGGGGAGGGCCTGGGCAGCTCTCTCCGAGACACACAGATGGATTTAGGGTGCTTTTATTCTGAGGAGCATTCTGGCATCCCACAGTCAGTGACAATCATAATGCAAATATTTACTGACTGTCCTTTCACAGTAAACAAACATTCACACAAAGAACCCTGAATTGCACTGAACCTGTTGTGTCATTTCACCTCAAGTATTCCTGCTGCTGACAGGAAACTGGAGCAAACCCAGGAAAAGAGTCTTTACCCCAGCAAAGGCTGTCAGGTGCTGCAGAGGTACCGGGGCAGCAGTCAGGCAGCTCTGCACCTGCATGTCTTTGTCCTCCCCTGCAGCCAGAATGTTTTACTGTTTTACAAACTGCTTCCTTCCTAAGAAATGCATATTTCACACAAGGAAAATTACTTCAACCTCAGGTTAGCAAAATATTTATTTCTTAAGTTGAAATACACACAAACCCCAGTGAAGTTACTTTCTTTTGGCCTTAATTTTGAAGTTACCAGTTCAATGCAGTGCTTTACAGCAGGACTTGCTCCCCTTATTTTAACACCAGGAAAAGTGAGGCAGTCAATCAACTTCCCCACAAATCTCAATGGCCACACGAAGTTTTCTGCATCCCCGTGGGTTCAGCAGGGTCTGACACTGCTTCCCCTCTGTTCAGGTGCCTCTTGTAGGGGGTAATTCTGTCTTACACCTAAAGGACACAAGGCTGCACCTTGTCTTTCAAGACACGATTAGTGCTCCACATCAGGCTGCCAGAAGTGTTTGCAGCAGCTTCTGTGACTGTAGTTTGGACCCCAATGTGGTTTGAGGTCTGCAGTACATTAGAAGCTCAGGTCTGTGGCTGCACAGCAGGTTTCATGGGAAAACATCCCTAAGCGTTTTTGTTTCCCTTCTAAAAACTTCCTTAGGAAGAAGCTACTGCTAATTTTAGTAGGTGAATGGTGTTACAAGGCTCATGGCCTTTCATTTTGCAAATTGTAGTACTGAGTAGCAGAAAAGCAATATAAGTGGTTCTTCAGGAAATGCTGCTGTATGAATAACAGCTCCATGCAGTCACTGCTTTTTTAATGCTCAATCATGTAATTCCCAAGCAGATCTAAGCAAAGGAGCATCATCTCCAGGTGAAGGTTAAAGTTCAGCAGCCTTCTGAGAACGTCAGGGCTCGTGTGTCCCCTTATCTCCATAATTATGTATGCTTTTGATATGGAAGGTGAGCTGAGCGGTTTGACCGAGTTCAGCTTGGGGATTTGGGATTTGTTTGAACTGCTCACCCCAAGTTCAGCTCTGGACTGCAAAGCTGTGTGTTCCTGGAAGAGGCACAGGGCCAGCAGTTAACAGGCAAGCTCTGTGTGTATCCCCCTGTGGTCAGCAGCTTCCCTGCCTATAATCTATGCAGCTACATCAAAAGCAAAATATTTTTAACAACGTCTCTCTGGAGAATAAGCGAGGGAAGAAACAGTGGAGCCATTTTTGCAGTCAGTGTGGATGTTCGTGTGGTTGCTGGATGTGAGGTACAGCCTCCTGCGCACTGTGTGGGGCGTTCAGGAGTGTGGTCCTTTTCTTTTGTACCTTGGCAGAGGGAAAGGTGGCACCTTGCTGTTCTGCTGTGGGAGGTACAGCTCCCTCCAGGAGACCTGATGCCCAGGGTTTAATTTTTCAAGAGCTTATTAAAAGTGACTGTGATTTACAGACATGGTTTCAATCCTATGATGGGCACTCTGAGCACACTTTGCCCTGGGACTTCCCATCCTCCAGCTGCCCCCAGTCCAAGCTGCTTCACAGCTGGAGCAAAACCTGGCTGGGCTTAGCTGGTAGCACATGGAAAGATATTTTTGAAGGAACAAGTTGGAGCAGGAGAGGTCAGAAGAAGCAGTTCTGTGTGGCTCAGATGCTCTCTATGGCATCAAGATATTTGGATACTGTCACCAACACTGGTGGCAAAGTGAGCAAACAATGTAGAAAGCAAGGACCGAGGTATTAATGCTCATGTCAGAGGTCATTGCACAAATGACTTAATCTGTCACTGAAATAAGGGCTTGGAAATGTTGTCCATGTCAAGGAAATGGACACTTTGATGTGTTTTGGAGGGTATTTTTCCTTCAGGAAGCAGCATGTGGTAAGCGAGTCACTGACATGCCAGTAATTCAAAGGAGGAGAGTTTTGCATCCCTGCTGTGCAGCCAAATGACAACATAATACAGCTAGGAAAGGAAAAGGGAGCCTCAGTCATGGGCCCTCTGTGCTTTGTATTCTGCAACAACAAGCAACACCAAAAACCACTCACACATCAGGCAACCTTGAATTTCTCCCGCAGGTCTCAGAGTGGAATGAAAGTGAGCGAGTGAAAGATTTTTAGGTGCAAATTGACTTGTTGGGGTTTGCCAGCCAAGCTTTTGAAAATGGATTTATTCCAGAAGAGAGTAAAAATAACTTTGTATTTATTGGTTTTCAATGTAATGGAAAATACCCACTTGTAAATCACTGAAAGAGTAGACTTTCACCCTCTTGACTCTTTTATTATTATTTTTTCTTTTTCCCCTACCTTTTCCATATAGGCATAAATGCAGAGAAATACAAAGTGGGGGGAGAACCCCCCAAGCAGTTAAATACAGTTTTTTGACAAATTTTTGACGAATTCAAAAAGCCTTTAAAAAAATACTTTCTTTTTCAAATTTTTCAACCCAGTTTATTTGAGAAGGAAAAAAAAAGAGGTGTGAATGCTTGATGTGAAACTCAGACTCACAAGTAGCACAAGGATAAACTGCACCTAAAGGCCCTGCTGTCACCCAGGCAGGATGGGAGGAACAGATCACACCTTGCTCCAACCACTGGGAAGGTGAACTTCAGTCCATCACTGGTGGTGTTGGTGATAAAAGAAATGTGCTGCTGGAGGAGGTGTGAGAGGAACTCACAGACTTCCCCTGGGCAGTGTGGAACAGCTCAAGAACCTTGGTGTGAACGTACAGTCCATCATTTGGTCTTCAAAATGCAAAGAAAAGGGAGGGATACGACGTGAACCTCTTCACTGAGGTGGATGTGGGGTTATGTTCTGCCTTATACCTGCAAGGACACAAAAATTCATAATAATTATGGGTGCAACTCAGCCTTCCCTGTGCTGCTTCTCCTTCTGCCAGGCAGAAACAGTGCTTAGAAGAAGCCATGGGGTTTAGGAAAAAAAAAAAACCCCTCACACACTTTATGGGTTTTTCCCAACAATTAAAACAAATTTAGCCAAAATGTATCATCTTAAGTAACAGTAGCTCAGGTTTTTGCAAGTGTGTTACCCTCCTTTATATTTATTTATATAATGATATATTTATTTATTTTTAAAAGTAGCCAAACCAGCACCTCTGAAAAGGCACCAGCACTCACCAGGCAGCAGCCAGCCCTCCATCTCTGTGATTGCTCCTGACACACAGGGTAGGACCTTCAGTTTTCCCAGGGAACTTGTTGTCTCCTGGGATTTCTTGCCTAACCAGCCAGAGTAATGGAAACAGTGTGAGGATAAGCTGTGCAGATAAGTGTTTGCCAGCCAGCTAGTTTTATGGTTACTTGGAGCAATCTGCTACATGTTCTTTGTGAATTATATTTCCCTCAATAAAGAGAGGTTGGTTAAGGCAAATAACTTTTTATTCCACCCTTAGCCCTATCCATCCACGCCTGGAACAAGATGTCAGCTGTCTTTGAACATGAGAGGGTCTAATTTCTTATCAGCTTTAGTAAGATCTTTTTCTTACACAGTTATCAGAGCTGAGTGATGAGTAACAAAACTCATAACCCAAATGGCGACAGCACTGAGGCCTCCAAGCCACAACTATTTGTAGACAATAATCCCAAATTAGGACCGTCTGGAACCACAAAGGCCCACGTTCAGCTGCTCTAATCTCATAACCACATGTGGAACAGCAGCAAATCCCCTCCCAGGGCGAGTGTGGCAGTCACAGGGCAGACGTCCCTGCTGCTGGGGACACAGGCCTGGAGGTGGCCTGGGACACCCACAGCTCCTCTGAGTGCCAGGCCACACCTGGTCACCCGAGGGAGGACCAGAACAGTGAAATGCAACTCTGAAATGGTGTCCCATGTGATTCCTGGCACATACCACTCTGCCTGCTGTTTCCTGCCAAGGGATACCTGGAATTTGTATTTTCTTGTCCCAGTTCACAACTGTAATTTCAAGGCAAATCTTAAACTTTCGGGTGGATTTCTGCATATTGCTTTGCTTGAGAACATAACAAAACCAAAGCCTTGTTTCATTATAAGGCTTTCAAATGCAGTTTTCTGTTGCTATTGAAATGAAATACACTTTTAATTTAAAATTTACCTCTGCCATCATTTAGCTCCTCTCCATCCAACCCCAAATGTTCAGCTTGAGCTCTACTTTAATAATAATAATAATAATAATAATAATAATTGCTGAAGTGTTTTAACACATTGCTTGGAAGAACTGGCCATCCCAGGCTGTGATTTAGGAGGGGAGTTGCTACTTGGGACTATTTCCTGCTGCAAAATTTCTCATTTTAAAGGCCCTCTGAGGATTGTTGGTGCCATCAGCCAGCTGGCAATCCTGGACAAGCAGTGCTGCTTCAGCATCTCTTTGGGTTCCAGATGTTGTCAGCACTAGGAGGACAAAACAGTGGAAAACATATAAAATTGAACTTAAATATGCTGTACATTGAAAATGAACCAAGCAACTGCTGCTTTATTCCACCCCACTAAGCAGCAAACTTCACACCACCACAGAAATAGCAATTACCTGGTTCTGGCTGTCATGTGCACAGAAGTGTTTTCAAGTGTCCTGGTTTGGGCTGGGATGCAGTTAATTTCTTTCCTAGTAGCTGGTACAGTGCTGTGGTTTGAATTTAGTATGAGAATAATGTTGTGACACATTGATGAAGCATCACTTGTTTCTCTTGGGTTTTATTCCCCTTTTTCTTTTTGCTATTTCCCCTTTTGTTACTACTACTTTTATTATCATCATTACTACTACAGTAATATTTTATTTTGGTTATTACAGATCTTAACTCACAGCTTTTACCTTTTCCTGACTCTCCAGCCCATCCCACTGGGGGTGAGGAGAGGGGTGGGCAAGCAGCTGTGTGGTTCTTGGTTGCCAGCTGGGGTTAAACCACAGCCTCGAGAAATATTTGGCAACTCCAAGCACGACTGACAGTTGTTTTGTGAAAATCCTGGCACGTTTGTGTGGAATTCACTATGTAGTGTCAGTGGGGGTTCCCTGTGTGAGATCCACGGTGGAGTTGGCGTCTGAACCGAGCTGTTGGCAGGTGTGTTGTCTCCAAACCTGGCACCTGGGCTGGGGGCATCCCTCGCACTCAGTGGGTGTGCAGGTGACACCAAGCTGGGTGGTGCTGCTGGCCAGATGCCATCCAGAGGGACCTGGGCAAGCTCAGGAAGTGGAACCCTGGGACTCTCAGGGGGGTTAACAAGACCAAGTGCTGGTGCTGCACCTCGGTTGGAGCAATGCCCAGTGTCAATCCAGGCTGGGGATGGGCAGGTGGGGAGCAGCCCTGCTGAGAAGGACTGGGGGTGCTGGTGGGTGAGAGGCTGGACATGACCCAGCCATGTGCATTCACAGCCCAGAAACCACCATGTCCTGGGCTCCATGCAGGGCAGGGTGGGCTGCAGGGGAGGGGGAGGATTCTGCCCCTCTGTCCCCTCAGGTGAGGCCCCACCTGCAGTGCTGCCTCCAGAGCAGGGTGGGCAGGAGGGCAGAGAGGGGATTCTGTCCCTCTGTCCCGTCAGGTGAGGCCCCACCTGCAGTGCTGCCTCCAGCTCTGGGCTGGCAGCACAGGAAGGACATGGAGCTGTTGGAGTGAGTCCAGAGCAGGTACCATGTCCATGAGAGGGATAAAGTACCTGTGCTGTGGGAAAAGGTTGAGAGAACTGGGATTGTTCAGCCTGGAAAAGAGAAGGTTTCAGGGAGACCTAATTGTGGCCTTCCAGTACCTGAAGGGAGCCCACAGGAAAGATGGAGAGGGGTAATTTTCAAGGGCCTAGAGTGAGAAGACAAGGGGGAAGGGCTTCAAACTGGCACAGAGTAGGTTTAGATTAGATATTAGGAAGAAATTCTTCCCTGTGAGGGTGGTGAGGTACTGGGGTGGCTCAGGGTAGTTGTGGGTGCCCCATTGTGGTGGTTTTGGCTTCAGTTTCAGCAAGGCCTCAATTCAGCAGGCCCAGAGGGTGTGACACAGATTAGAAGGGACAAGCATCACCTGACTTAAGCAACCAAAG
>JAOXXN010000446.1:5064982-5076953 GCA_026770055.1 Myrmophylax atrothorax
CTGTGTTATCAGGGAGGGGAACATTTTCTTGTTAATTTTTCTCCTCTCTTGCTGGGAGTTTTCTCTGGAAGAGTTTTGGGGGGTTTTGTGGGTTTTGGGTGGTTGGAATCTGTATTATTTGGTTGGGCAACTTGGTAGAGTTGTTATTATTTCTTTTTGCTTTTGTATATATATGTGTTATATTCTGTTTTTAATTTTCTTTTCCTCTGTTTAAATATAACATAATATAATATTCCATAGTTTCACTTCTAGGGTTTTTTCCCTCCCTCCCTTTCCCTTGTTGGGGGGCACAGGAAGCTCTGACAGACAATTGGGCCATTGGCATTTTGCCAACTAAACCAAACCAGTCCTATGTAACCTCTCTCCATATGTGCCAAGAGGCACAAATGGTAACAAGTAATGTCATGGGACATTTCACCACATGAACACTAAGTTTCTTTCATTTTTGGAAGTCTTCTGCTTGGGATCTATTCCAGTAATTGAGCGCATTCCCTGTAATTTCTTCAGAACTGCTACCACTCTGGAGGAACCTGCCAACACCTCCTAAAAAACTCAACAATAAAAAATGCACCTTGACCCCACAGAGCCAAACCTCGTTTGAGGAGATTGTGTTGTTCTGCAGACTGTTAATGACATACCAAATGGGGTTAGGTCACAAGAATACCTGGTAAATGGTGTGTCATCCCAATACGAGGGGTTTATGAACCTCTTTGCCTAAAAGAGAGACTGACATTCTGGCTGGGGTACTGGTTGCAAACAATGGGTGGTGGAGGCCAAGGTGGGAGATGGGTGAACTCCTGGCAGAAGCACAGAGATTCTTTGTTTTGAGTGTGCTGCTCATACAGAAACTGTAGGTAATTATGTCTACATTATATAAGGAAAAATAGTTGCAAAAAATCCTGTAAAGTCACCAGATTTCTCCATCCTCATGAAAATAAATCTGCAAGATGTCAAATTTAAGTGAATTTTTGGAAGCATTTAAGGTCACATCACATGACCTATGCCATGCTGTGGGAAGGGATTTCAAAGAGGTTATTTGTAAAATAAGGTGCCAGGAGCTGAGGTCAATTGTCACCCCAGCTCATGGTGACAAACTCCTGTTTGTGTCAGCAAGTGAACAGGGATATCAAAGTCTAACCCAGGGATTAAAGGTCAAGTCCACTTAGTCTTGTGAAACAGCTGTATCTGGAAGTTTGGGAGCAATTCAGAGGAGAAGGGGATGGATTTAGTGAAATTAAAGGACTTTTAGCCATTTCCAGGAATCAGGACCATTGTCAGTGTAGGACAAGGTGAGGAGGGCAGAATGCAGATGGAAAATATTTGCACATATAATACTAAAGCACAAATGAATTACCTTTTTGGTGAGACAGATACCAAGCACATAGAGACAAGTCTTGGCCCATCTCTAACTTAGGACACAGTTTAAAAATAATAGAGATTTTTAACATATTCCTTGAAGAACTCTCTACAACTAATGGCAGTTGAAAGCCAGATGAAGCAGCTATTTTATCTGGCAAGCTTCCATGCAAAATTTCCTGCTGATGCTGGCTCAGACAGATGGAGATTTGAGGGAAGGGGGAAGAACAAAGTGCCATAGGGCTTTATTGGATGAGCCTTGAAAGGTTTCTGCAAGCTTCTGTGGTGAGGTTTATGAACCTTGGGCTTGTTAACTTCTGTTTTGTTCACTGCTTTAACCCTGCTTTATTTCCTGTGGTCCAGATGACACATTTATACATCCTTAGAAAATTTGGTGGGATGCTCTTCAAACAACATGTGGCTTTGCACCAGTAAGGGCTGAAACTTGATGGGTTTACCTCAATATATGGAAGGTTTTCAATATCTCTCTATAAAGTGCTTTTCTCTTGAAATGCCTTCTTGGGTTAGATCATGCAAATCTAGTGCTGGCTGATGCTTCTGTAAGATGAAGAGTAAGAACAACTCATGAATATTTCATCACTTGTCTCTGCACTGGTCAGAAATGGTAATTTGAGCTTCAAACTGTAGAGATTTAGGAAAAAGAGCTGGACACTCGGAGAATAAAGGTAGAAAAAAGTGCTTTTGACAGGATTGTTCCTTTCTAGTCCTGGTATGTAGAGGAGTTACCTAAAGGGTATGAAACTGGGATCATCTACTGAGGACAAGTATTTGGGTTGTGCTGCTGAAGCAATTCTTGACTTGCAATGCATTTAGTAACAGCATTTTCTTTATTTACTTTCCCCCCCACAGAAACCAACCATGTCACCCAGGATCTCAGGCAGAGTAACACACGGAAGGCAGCCTTGGTCCTCATTCACCTCGGCCTTGATGTGCATCACCATTCCCTCAGAAGGCAACACAGCCCTGGACAAGCTGTGAAGGGGAATGTGAAGGGCAGGGACCCCTCCCACCAGACCAGGATGCTCAGAGCCCCCTCCAGCCTGGCCTTGGACACTTCCAGGGATGGAGCAGCCACAGCTTCTCTGGCAACCTGTGCCAGTGCTGTTCTTTGTAACCAGTGTGCACTAATAATTTGTAGACCAACTTCAACCTTTCCCAGATATTAAGGGATTTGGGGTTGGGCCACATTATTTTGGGAGTGGGAAATTAAATTGCCCCATGTTCTGGCCTAGCACCAGCACTTGGTAAATTGTTTTTTTTTCCTGTTCTGAGAAGTTTAGGTGTTCTTTTCTTTTTCTCTCTTTTTTTTTTTTTTTAAGGAATACGGCGGAAAATCCTGTCCTGCTGTTCACTCAGTTCTGAAGCTCATGGAAATACTTTACAGATCCAAGAAAATGAATGGTTACATTTTTTAAGATTACCATTTCTCCAGATTTCCAAGTGGATCCTTTCTCTGGTGCATTCCTCTAGCAAGAGGAGGGGGAGAGATCAGCCACAAGCAAATGAAGGCTCTTTTTCTATAGCTCAGATGCTGAACCTCCATCTCCTCAGCACCCAGAGAGGGCTGTCTGTGCTGGACTCAGACTTGTCTCATCAGACTTGCATTTCAGCAGTGCCACCTGACATGTTATGACAAGCTTTTAACTTTGGAGCAGTGGTGCATGGAAACATGTCACTGCTTTGGGAGCAGCTCAGCACAGGCTGCCAAAACCAGTCCCTGCCGCAGGGGTGTCAGCCCCTCCGAGGCAGACACCCAACATGGCTGCAGGAGCCAGGATGCTCAAAGGGCCTGAACAGACCTGAGGCAAGCAATTTGCTGCATGACCTCCAACAAGTAAGAGATTGGGATCTAAGCAGGGAAGCTGGGAGGCACTTTTCAAGAAATAGGTGATTATGGGTTTGCAAGACCAAGGCTGTGTAAGAACCCTAAAAGTGGATTTGGAACTGGAAACTTCCCAGAGGGAACAGCTGGTTAACAGGGGACAGCATGGGCTCTGCTTGTCTGTGTTATTGCTGTTGGTGGGGGAGTGGAAATACAACATAATTCTGGAAAAATTCCCAGAGATGAATCTATACTTTAGAGGGCTCAGCTGGTACAGATTTCATAGTCTCTTAATGACTTGTCCTGTGTTTACTCCCTCACTGCTCTGTGTCCATTTAGGCACACCTGAGTGACACAGCAAGGAAGGCTTTCCATGAGAAATTGCCCCTGCTTTCCCAGCTGACCACTGCAGTGCTGAGGGTGTTTCTCTGCTGTGCTGCTGCAGGGGATCCGTTGTGCTCTAAGGAGATGGTCACCTCTGGAAGAGCTGGTTCCTGAGGATGCCAATCACGCTCTTCTCCCGTCACTGCTTCATCAAAAGAAGTGATCACAGCAGGTGAGCAGCCCTTTAACCACCTCTGTGAGTTCAGGGTGCACTTGGGAGGTGCCTTGGGTGTTGGTAGTAGCCATGCAAATGTTCAGATAGTCAGTTTCTAAAGCCACTGAGCAGCTGAAGTTCACACCAATTTTCTGGAACAGATTTCCCAGAGAGGCTGGGAAGTCTCCTGCACTGGAGATGGAGGCAATCCTGTGCCACATGCTCCAGGATGACCCTGTTGAGCAGGGAGATGGGACCAGATGACCCACTGTGGTCCCTTACAACCTGACCCACCCTGTGAGTCTGTGATTGCACTAATGAGCACTCAGTACTTCTGAAAACCTGCATTAATTAGCCCCTTTGACATTTTAAACAACCTTTGCCTTCACCTGAGAGTACCACTGCAGTAATTACAGCAGGCCAGCACTGAGGGCAAGACGAGTGACCCAGTGTGTGTCCCCACAGCCGAGACCTTGTCACCCCTCCACCAGTGTGGCCTTACCCATGTCTGGCCACAGTCTGAGCATGAGTTGGCACCAGCCAAATCCAGGTCAGGAGGGTAATTGGCACAAAACCAGCCTTGTATGACCCCCAGGCCCTGGATGTGTTCAACACAGGGGAGTTTTTAAGGATAAGGACAGGCCCTGGGAAGCTGTGTCTGCAAACCCCTCTGTCCATATGAAGCATGAAAAGGTCAGGTTGGTCATGGCCAGGTTTCAATGACAAACCACAGGATAAATCTCACGCTTTGTTGCTCTCTGAATTGTAAGGAAGGAGAAACAGGGGAAATTAATCCCTGCTCTCTCTCAGTGCTTCCAAATCCATCCTCCAGCAATGTCTGCATCGTTGCAACACCCCAAAGGCCAGTCACAGAGTTATCTTCATTTTTAATTGCATGATGTGCTTTTCTGTGATTCATTTGTTTTGGCTGAATATTCCTTGGGTTCGGCTCAATTTTCTACCACCATCGGTCCCAAGCCAGGCCTTGGAGTCTTCTAATGAGGTCAAGAAGCTACAGTGAAATTCAGAGCAAATGGGAAAAAGGAAACTTTGGTCACAGGTCACTTATAATGCTGAAGAGCAAGAGCCATCCTCCCTGGCAGGCTCTTCTCTCTGTCATCTGTCCTACAGTGTGGATGGGAGATAACTCAGTGGCAGATCCCTCCCCTGGACCAGTAAAAAGGGGTTTAATTTACAAGTCTTGGCACTGCAGAGCAGTATTAGAATGATGACTCCCCTCATGCTCAATACTCTTCCCAACCTTATTTATAAACTCTAAAAAAAAGGAGCTGAGGATTTGTTATGCTTTTGATGAAAAAGAAGAAAATGGCACATGTGTCTTCCAGTTTCCCTTATTTAACACCCACAAATATTTTGTCTGATGCGTTACCTTCCATTAAAAAAAAAAGTGTAGTTTTCCTGAGGTTAATCTCCTTTTTTCTTAGGAAAATAAAAAGGAAAAGCAAATTATCACCTCTCTAGATGGGAAAGCAGGGGCAAAATGAGGGCAAGAGACCTGTTCTGCAGAGCTGGAAAAAGATCACATGACTGATTATCACAGTAGTAATTTGATCACATCCTTTAACTTTGAGGGCGGATTAGCTAATGATGCAATTAGCAAGGAAAATATCCATATTGCTGCTTGAAATGTCCTGGGCAAATCTGTCACTTATTTTGTTATGCATCTGAATACCTACAGCAGGAGCCAACACAGTTTAGAGAGCCCTTTTTGCCTACCCATTTCCTTTGAAGTTTAAAAAAAAAAACCCAAACACCTTCACTGGCTCTTTCCCTGTGCCCCACCATTCAAGGCAGGGCAGGATGGACTTTGATCTCACCAGCATAGTAGAAAAATATACATTTCTTATTCTTATTTCCTGAAAGAAAACAATTGGCTTTTTACATAAGGTTTTTCTGCTTTTCTTTTTGTCAGATTCCCCTTAAAAACTCCTGCATCCTTTGTTTAGTGTTTGCTGGAAGCACTGAGCTCTCAGCAGGAATTACATCCACAGGAGCTTTGTGTAGTTCAGTTATAGAAAGGAGAGGCACAAGGCCTGTGGGAAGGAGCAAGCCTTGGCAAAAAGCCTTTGGAGATGTGGGCAAGTTGAGAGGGTGCAGAGACACAAAACCCCACCAAACCACAGAAACCAGAAGACCTCCGTGGGTCTGGCCTGGTGTCCGTGGGTGCCTGGTGCCACTGCCATAGGCTGAGAAGGGCCCACCAGCAGCTCCTGGGAACGGTCCACTGGTGGGAGACATATCCATCTACTAATTTTAATAATCTATTAATGTAAGAAATTAGTCAAACTGAGGAAAAGGCAAACGAAAGTCAATCTTCTGTGTGATTCTGATAGCTCTAATTCTAGAGTTAGAAAAGGAGGGATTTTGTAGGTGTAGAAATCTTCTCCAAAACTCCTGAAGTCAGAGTGTTCTTCTCAGTCTCACTCTGTCTCCTGCAGGACAACTGACTGGAGAGTGGCAGGGAGTGATTTTTATTTGTGATGTTTTGCTTTTAACCACAATGGGAGGTGGTAGGAAGTAAGACTGGGAGGGTGGCAGGTCTTTGGTTTGACTGAAGCTCTCTGACAGCTGCCAAGCCCCCCATAATTGGGGTTTCTAATTGGCACAGGGAAGCAAATGCCTGTATGCTAATCCTGTTAGAGAGGGAGGCTGAAGCCTGGGTGTCTGTCAGCAGGAACCTGTTCCCCCAGGCCTTGGCAGCACCGACTTCTCAGACAAAGCTTCCTGCTGTGTAGGAAGTACCATTAGGCCCATGAGCAGAGCAAAGCTGCCTGAGCCCTTGCCATGGTGCTGCCCACACTGACTCCAAGTGGCAGAGGACATGAGGTCACCAAGGTCACTGTATCACCATTGCCAGCCCAGGTTCAAACAAGGAGGAGAGGCCTCCACCACGTCCCCACCACAGCCCTGCCACAATGGAGCCGTGCCCTGCATGCCCTCTCTGCACCTCATCACAGAGAGGACATGAAAACCTGCTCGGGAAACTGCCCTCTCCTGCCTAAAGTTTTCCCTGGAAGCAGGGGCAGCAGCAGCTTCTTTGGGAAAGCTGCTTTTGTTGTCCATCAGCTGCACCATGTCCTGCAGGAATTTAAATACCCAGATTTGGGTTGTTCCAGGGCAGAGGGCAGTGAAGTGAAAGGCAGAAGCAGATGGACCCAGGCAAAGCTGATTTGGAGAGCAGACATGGCTAACAGCATTTCATTTTCCACTGCTAGAACTGGATGTGAACAGATTCAAATATCTCTTTAAGTCCCAGGAGCCTGCTTGGAAGAGGTGTGTATTTATCAGACCAGTTATGGCTCTTCTGAAAGGCGAGTCTCTCTGGCTGCACCCAAACCTCAGAGTACATCCCTAAATAAAGCACACTGGGCCTTTGGGGAAGGAGAGGCTGCAAACCATTTCCCAAAGCACTATTTCTAGTTGAATTTCATTGTGAGGAAATACACCTGAAGGATGAGGCAGGAATTAGGATTGAGACAAATGTGATTTTGTTGAGTCAATTATACTTTGAGAGTCTGAGAAATGGAGGACGCCCAAGTGATGAGTCTGAGGTAGCCAGAGGGTTTGATACAGAGGTTTCACCCCTCCAGAAATATAAGGCATGAACTTAAAGCCACTGTTAATTTGCTGACATCTTTTTTTTATTTTAGAAATGCCTTAGAGCTGTTTTCTTCAATTATTTTCTAATGTGAGCTGAAAAAAAATATTTAGGCTGAACCAGAGAGATAAACTGCCCATCTCCCCCATGTAATGAATACCAGTTCAAATACAAATGAAATCATCTCTCATCAGACAGGACCTACAAATGTTGTGCCATAGACTTTCTGCTGCCACCCACACAAGAAACCATCAGGCAGGAAATAAGGCCATGAGAAACAGGTTCCTGCAGCAGCAAAGCAGAGCTGGTTTGGTGGCTGACGCAGGATGACGCGAGCACTGAGCTCCAAGGAGGGAGGTGCAGATGCTTCTGAGTCACCTTCCTCCTGGCACCATCAGCCTCAGCTTAAACATAAAATATGTGGTAGCTGTTGTTTCTACTGGTCAAATTCTTTCTCTGCAGATATTTGGGCTTATCTTGTGTGTAAATGGTACCAGCTGGGTTTGTGCTGCTGCTGAGCAAAGCACCAGCCTCACCTGCCTCAGGTGTGGGATTTGGCTTGCCCAGGTGATGCTGCTGATGGATGTGGGGAGAGGGGATATAAAGAGGGGTTATAAATACCCCCCCTGCATTACAGCTGGGTGGTGTAGGGATGGTGTAGGGAATCTTCCTCTCTGTGCAGCTTATGTCCAAGAAAACTGCAGGAGACCCCTTTGTGGTTTCCTTTCCCATCACCTCCAGTTCCCTTTCAAAGTGTTTCATGGCTTCTGAATGCAGCCCTGGCATCCAGCCCTGTCCCTGGGAGAATGCTGAAATTCAAGGTGGTGGCCTGCCCTGGCCAGTGCCATGGGAGAGGGCAGGTTTCCCACCCCTCCCTGCAAAGCCCAGCAGCAGCATGATCCTGGAGGAGCACCACTTGCTGTTCCAGAGGTAAGTTTCCCAAAGGATTCTCAGGCTCAGAGATAAGGAGTTACTTTACCTATTTCATTGCTAGCTTCTTGCATGACTTCTTCAGTGCCACCTGGGGAGGTCACTGCCTCAGAGAAGTGTGATGTGCTGGAGAGAGGAAGGCTGTGGCATGAAACAAATGGGTAAGTGTTTGCTTTTGCCTCTCCTCGCCCTTGGTACAGTGCACTTACCCTCAATTCCATAAAATAAATGTGCAGTGCAAGTTCTGCCCTGAAGCACCCGCTCCTGTGTAACAGGAGTCTTGAGAAACCAGCTCTACAATCTTGTGCCAGCAGAGAAAGTCTGTCAGGAGGGGGGTTGTGGAGAGCAGGGCAAGGGTGTGGAGGGGCACTCAAATATTCCTGTGTCTTCACCTGAAAAATGAGAGGGGCTCCTACAGATGAGCTGCCCTGAGTGGTGCTGCAGTCTAGTTCAGGCTGAGCACAGAAGGCAATGGGAAAGCTGGAAGTCTTCTTGTATGATCATTAGGGTAAAAAAACCTGCTCAGTTTGGTTGTTTAAATGTAGAGAATTTGCTGGGAAACTTAAAATTACATGTTATGGGTTTGGCTGGATTGAGTAAAGCAAGTTCAAAGCAGGTGGTGTAACAAGGTGGAGGATCTCATGCTTGTTTGCACCTGCTGTGCATTTGGCCCTCTGCAGTAATGATGAAAAGGATGAAATGTAGTTTTTCATGCTTTTCCTACCCCTGTGGCTTTGGAGTGCTTTAGTAGATGTACGGTGAACAGCTGCAAAGCAAAGCATGTTCCTTACCTGCCAGCCACAGCAAATTTGTGAAGTTGGTGTTTTTATGAATGCCAAGTTACCCCAAACTGGGACAATCTGCAGCAGATACAGAACAGGGTAGAGCAGGAAGCAAAGACCACGAAGCTTGGGGTGAACAAACAGATTAAACAGTAATAACTGTTGGAGCCAGTCTGAGTTGTTCTCCAACTTGTTTGTTAAATCTTGGCTCTCCTGGGATTGCCTGTGCCTCTGGTGACAGTAATGGGATGTAGGTGGTGGGAAGGTTGCATTTCTGAAACACTTTATCTAGTTGATGAAAAATAAAAAATGAACCTTCACCAGGGGCAAGCAGAAGTTAATTGGAGTGATGTGCATTGTGTGCTGCTCTGCTTGCAGACTGTAACTCGCATCAAGGGCTGTCTCCTGTGGTCACTTTGCAGCAGGCACTGTGCTAAGCAGGCTGGTTGTAGCACTTACTGTGCAAGGCAGAGAGCTTGACAAAGGATTGTCATCATGAAATGAGGTTTTTGTCTCTGCTGAGCATATCTGGTGATGAGAGAAAAGTAATCATCTGAGGTATCAACCATCCCTCTCTGCTGCTAGCCATGTGGCTCGTGCTTCTTGCATATGACACCTTCTCCCATGCTTTTCCTCTCAGGAGGATGAAAAATGTATGTAATGTTTTATTAGGGGATGGTGTAGTTTGTATTTAGATATGAAGCAGCTATTTCTGGAGCTTGTCCTGTTGACTTCTCAGGTAAAAATACCATTGGCACATCTTTATTGCCTTGGGATCCCTGGTGCTTGTGGTGTGGATGGAAATGTTGGCAGGAGGGCTCTATTTTTTAGCATCAGGCCTCAGAATTGCTCTTGCAACATAGAAAGGATGGGCTTTGCAGGGCTTAACTGATTGTAGGGCCTAGTGGTGCCAAAAATGGCATTGGGCACTCTTGGTATGGCACAAAGCTGGCAGTGCCATCTCCAGCTCCCAGAGGAGTGTAACGAGAGTCTATAAATGACCTTTGCTGGGTCAGGGAGATGAGCTGGCAACTGGTGGGAATGATCCAGAAATGAGGCTGCCAACCTGCTAATGTCGCTCCTTGGCCAGCTGCTTTCCAGAAATCAGCTGCTGGGGTATCTTAGCTGTGCTTTAGCTCATAACAAGAGGGTATCTTACCCAGTCTTTCTTTCTAGTGTCTTTTCAGACTCTTCTCCTTTACCTACCTCATTGTTGGTAGCTGGACTTCTAGCTCAGGGTTCATGGGGAGGCAGGTCTGGAGCCCCCAAGATGGTACCTGTTGAGTCAGGTTTGCTTTATCCAGAGCAAATATTTGAGTACCACATCTTCCTTCACCCAATTCTAAAATAATAGCCAGCAATCACCAGACCTAAAAAAAAATCATCTTGTATCAGCTCCCAGATATTAACTGAATTGAACTGTTTGACAGCACCGTGCTCTGGGGATGCATCTGTCCCAGTCCCTGAGCCCTGTGCCTCTCAGTCCAGCTGTTTGCAGACATTAAGCTAATCCTAAAAATCCCTGCTTCTTAACAAGCAAAGCCTGTGGCACCTAGATGGAAATTTAATGAGAGGATGCTGAGGAGCAAAGCTGCCAAAGCAGTGACCTTTCCTCTGAGGTGAGCCAGACTGAGTCCGTCCCGAGGCACTGGGATTAATGAACACGGTGGTTCCAGCCAAGAGCAAATGGGCCTCAGTTCTATCACAGGGCTGTTTCACTGGGATGCAGATTTCATAGTGCTGAACTCTGTGCTCAGGAGAAGAGCTGAGCTGAGCCAGCACAAAGAATCATAGAGTTACTGCAATTCCTACCACAAGCACGCTCCGGGGTCAGGGCTGGAGCAATCCAAGTGGGGGGTTGGCCATCTGATATGATTTAGGAAATAACTCATTGAAGAGAGTAGGGGTTTTCTGTATTTGTTTCAGATGGCAGCACAGAGAGATCTGCTGCATCCAGAGCAGTGTGGGCAGCAGGTTGAGGAAGGGGATTCTTCCCCTCTTCTCCACCCTGAGACCACACCTGGAGTGCTGCATCCAGCTCTGGGGCCTTCTCTTTGAGGAGGACATTGACCTGCTGGAGCAAGTCCAGAGGAGGGTCATGAAGATGCTCAAAGGGCTGGAGCACCTCTCTTGTGAAGGCAGGAACTTGAAGAAATAAAGGGGACAACACTGATAACAAAAGGCAACTTTTAGGTTAGAGGTGAGGTGAGGGGGCAATAGTAGAGGGATGAAGGAGGAAAGCAAAATATATACTGGTCTTCATGCGCTGACTTAGTCTGGAAAACTAGTACAGAGAGAAATGCTGGAGTGGCTGGGACAGAAAGGGGGTTACCTGAGTGTACTCAAGAACTGAGTCTCTGCTCTTGTCTGCAGCTGCTGCAGCCCCATCAGCAGCCTGGCCTTGGTCCCTGTTATTCCTGCCTTCTTGCAGCCATTCAGTGGTAGCTGGGATTAACTTCTCAATATAATTTAAAAAACTGAATCTGTGATCTTGGTGCACACTGAATATTGGCCTTTCAAGCCTACTTGTATTTTAAAAAATAATGTCTAGTGCCTGTTTGTCTGGCATTGATTGCCATTCCTGTGACATCCGTGCCACTAAGGAGGTGACCTCTTGGCAAGGACCTGTCTTTTTAGGGTCAGATGGTCTTAGGAGTTTGAGATTAGCCTTTATTTACTGCAGACTGTTCAGGCCTCACTGGGAGATGGCAAGAGATCAGACAAGAGGATCAGAATGGTCCCCTTGGGCCTATTTGCCTTCCTGTGCAAATGGTGATTATCTTCCCCATAAGCCTTTCTTGGCTGTAGGCTGGGTTTAAAAAAAAATCTCCAAAGCATCTAAGTTAATGAAATTAGTAATGCATTTAAGAAATAGAATTGCTTGATGCAGGGTCAAGTGAGTC
>JAOXXN010000446.1:5077129-5101739 GCA_026770055.1 Myrmophylax atrothorax
AATGCATTTAAGAAATAGAATTGCTCGATGCAGGGTCAAGTGAGTCAGTGCTCCGTGTCCTGGTGGGTGGGTGGGAAGGGAGGGAGGGTGGGGATGCCCTGGCACGGTCCTGCCTGGGCAATCCTGGCCACAAAAACCGCTGCAGAGTTTATCAAAGGCACCCAAGTGTGTCCTGTACAAGGCTTGATGTTCTCAATGCCTAATTAAGCACGAGGTCCAAGGTTTCGTGGAGATGATCTGCAGGTCTGTGGCTGAGCTGTACCACTGGGCTGTTGCTTTTAACAGGTTTTTAGCTCCATAAATTAGTCCCTTCAGTTTTATGTGTGTTAAAGGAAGTCTTTTGGGTGTGGCAGGAGTAAAGGGGCTGGTTTGGGGTCTCACAAAGATTATCTGCTTTTTTAGAGTGCTAATCCTTTCATGGAAGATGATGTGAGAATCCTGAACACCTTTCTATTGCACCCCATTACCCAGATATATAAATCCAGCCAGGAAAAATCACCTTCCAGCAGCGAGAAGTGAGTCATTTTTGGTGCAAGCAGAGTCCATGCAGGTTTGACATGAGGTTTCAGCAAGGTAACAGGAATTAAAGGGCACATCGTGAGCCGATGAGACATCTGGATATCAGGATTCTTAATGTCACAGTGTAAATAATCTCTTACCACTCCATTAAAGGAGAGGCTTTCAGGCCATGCAGCTATTGTTAACGAGTGCCTCCTAATCCTGACTTTCACGGGGTGCTAATTCAAGGTGCTTTTTGCAGAACACAACTATTTTCCAGTTAGGACTGCCCAGGGAAAGGGATGCTGGACTGAAATGCACAATGAAAGGCCAGTGTGTGCAGTGAATCCCTGTGGCCGCTGCTTAGAGATGCTTATTTTCCCCACTTGAAGATTAAGCTGCTGCTGTGAGCACAGGGAAAAAAATTCTTTCCCAGATTTGCCTAGAAAGGAAGAGGAAAGCATGTTGCTAACAGACAGAAATGTCTCCATTATCGCCACAAACCTGAGTCCAGAAATTCTTGATTTTTTTGGGAAAGATGCTGAACTGCTCCTACCAAGACTTAATTTTAGACATTATCAGCACCTCCAGTAAGGTTTTATTTCTGAGGAGCAATTAAATAATTATGTAAATACTAGTTAAACCCAGCAAATATCTGCAGTGCTATAATTCCTTGGGCAGTGCCATGACTGAAAGCAGTGTAACACTGGAGGAAAGTTGATAAATGGTATTCATTTAAAATTGCAATTAAAGAGAAACAAAAACCAAACAATCTTCATTTGATGCTTGTGAGAGTTTCACACAGATGGTCAAAGCTGTCAGCACATCTTGAGGGTGTTCTTTGCCATACAATTGTGGGGCCCTTCCTGCTGAAGGAAGATGAGAACTTTATCCCCTCATTGCACAGAGATGTGACATTGCTTTTCACCTCTCAACAAATCCAGCTCTTGCTGAGGTGTCATCTCAGGGCTGCCAAGGTGACCTCCCCTGACAGCAGTGCCAGGTGGATCCTTCTGGGCATTGGGCTGTGCAGGCTGCACGAGAAACTGCTGCCTCCTGAGCCTGGGTACTGGCTGAGAGGTTTTATTTGGATGTTTGTCAGTTAATTTCTGTGCTTCGTGTATTTTAATGACTCAGATGATAAAGTAAAGCTTTTATGATGTTCTAATGGGAAACTTAAAAGCATTCTTTTAATGCAGAGGCAGGAGCAATTTGCCAGCCCAGTGGCTGTGGCCCATCTTGGGGCTTGTGTCATTGTCCTGGCAGGTTTTGTTTCTTGCTGGTTTTACTGGCACAGAGACCTTGTCCTTTGCTGGGGCATTTAAAGGACATGGAGGGAGAAGAGCTCAGACTCCTTGGATGAGTGTGCTCCTTCAAGAATGCCAAAGGAAAGGGAATTTCCTGACCACATCTACAAAATCCCATACAGGATGGAAAGGGATGATGATAAAGGTGCAAACCCACCTGTCTTGTGTGCTCTGAACCACAAGGAGTATCCTGGCTGCCACACAAAAGGCTCATCAAGTATGGAAGTGAAGCTTAGTCAGGCAGTTGTGTTTCCAGGGCATCAGCCTGTGAGACAAAGCCGTACCAAAGCTGGCTCTGCCACTCAGTTATGCAATTTTTTGGGTGGGTAATGATCAATATTTGCATTAAAACATCAGTTCAGCCCAGCATGCCTGGAGCCTGCAATTCCTGGTGGGTATATAACCCCTCTTCAGCTGCTCATTGGTTCTACCACTCTGGCCAGGTCTTGATTGTCCCTCCTCGACACTTTGGGGAGAAACAAAACCTGCCTTTGTATGGCAACATGGTGAGGATGGGTAGGGATTGCACTCATGGCTTTTTCCAGCATGAGGTACAGAAGTGTAGACCCAGTAAGCCTTAGAGTGTGGCTTGGGTTTTAATCTCCAGATGTGTATTGTTACACTGAGCAGGACACTGCCAGGACCTATTTCTTGGTGTCTGTGTTTGTTTGGATCAGACCAGAGGGACTGGCACTGTGTGTAAGGCAGCAAGTCTTGGGTTTCCACCCTGTACTTACAGGATACATGTCAAAACTGGAAAAAAAAAAATAGCAGGGAAAAAACCACTGCTGACCAATATCTGCCTTAGTGAGCCTCATCTGGAGTGAACACAAGGTGTAGGATCAATAAAAAGCTTTATTTAGAAAGCTGAGGCCAGAGGAGAAAGAGCAAATGCTCTGCAAAAGGCAGAAAGGGGTAGACAGGAAATTACACTCAACCTTTAGAGACACAAATGGGGTGCTATGTCAGCATTTTAATAATCCATCCTATTTTCAGCACTGTGTTTGGATAAAAACCTCCCTCAATAGCATGTTCTTGGTAAATAAGGCTGGGTCAGGGGCATATTTTTCTGCTCAGCAAGTGAGATAAATGTAGGAAGATGTTTTCACCTTTTGAGGAGAGCTTTTCTGAAGGAGAAGTGGGACTGGGAGCTCTGAGACTGCTCACAGGTAGTGTCTGTTTTGCACATCTATGGCTTTTGCTTTTTTTTTTAATTCCCCAAAGGATCTTGGAGCTTTTCTGTGCCACATGCTCAGAAGTGAGGCCTCCTTTCCTTGGGGGCTGAGGCAGGGCTGTGCTGCAGCCCCCGGCTCTGGTGACAGGTTGGATAACTCATGGCAGTGCACAGGAGGTCATGTGAGGCTTGTGGGCTTCTCAAACCAGCAGTGAAACACTCCTTCCCTCACCCAGCAAAACACCCTTGGCTTTCCTCCTTGGTGAAAGGAAAAAGGTAAAAGTGTCTTCTGTAAGATGGTGCTGTAGCCACAGGGAAAACACACAGGCTGGGAGAGGAGCAAGGACCACCCTGCTGAAATCTGTGCTGTGCTCAGCTGCAGCCCTTGGCCTGTGCAAGGGAAGAGCAAAGCCCTGCGTGCTTCAGTCTGGGTTAACCTCATCTGATGCCTCAAAATTCCAGAATGCCACTCTCTGGCTATTATTAGTGGTGTCTGTCAAATAGAAATGAGGGTATCATAGAAGGCTTTAGTTGGAAGAGACCTGAAAGATCATAAAGCTCCAACTCCCCTCTTGTGGGCAGGGAGACCTCCCACTATCCCAGGCTGCTCAGAGCCCCATCCAGCCTGGCCTGGGACACTTCCAGGGATGGGGCAGCCACAGCTTCTCTGGGCAGCCTGTGCCAGGGCCTCACCACCCTCAGTGTGAAGAATTTCTTTTGAATATCTCATCTAAACCTGCTCCCTGTGAGTTTGAAACCATTCCCCTTCTCCTTGTAAAAAGTCCCTCTCTAGCTCTCTTGTAGCCCCTTTAGGTACTGGAAGGTGCTATAAAGTCTCCCTGGATCTTTCCCTTATCCAGGCTGAATGACTCCAGCTCTCTCAGCCTGTCTCTACAGGACATCTTTGTGGCCTCTTCTAGACTTGCTCAAACATTCCACATCCTTCCTGTGCTGGGGACCCCAGAGCTGGAGGCAGCACTGCAGGTGGGGTCTCATGAGAGTAGAGGGAAGAATCCCCTTCCTCAATCCATGGTGCTTTGGATGCAGCCCAGGATGGGGATGGTTTCTGGACTTCCAGCACATGTTTCTGGGTAATGTTTGGCTTCTCATCACTCCCAAGTCCTCCTCCTCAAGGCTGCTCTCAATCCATTCTCATGCTTGAACAAAGACAACCCAATGAGTTGTCAGGGTTCTGGACTCTTGTTTTTTATAACTGCAGGGTGAGTCCTTTGGGCTGTAACTGTGAAGTGTGAAGTGGAAGAGGAGCAGCACTCAGTGCTGCCTCAGGGAGAGCATCAGCAATTCTTCCTTTCTTTCACCTTCCTTCAAGCCCACCTACAGCTTGCATGCAGCACAGCTGGTGGAGCTCAACATGGAACACAGAAAATGGAAAAAGGCAGCTCAAAGCAGAGCATTTTGCTCTTGTAGCCCTCCCTGGGGCCCCATCCTGGCCTATACTCCCTTATGGCCTGGTCTGGCACAGTGGGAATAGCAGGAGGTTTTATTCAAGCCTTTATTGACTGGAGTATAAATCCTCCCCAACTGCTGCAGATATTTATGAGATAAACAAAATGGAAGGCTAATTTTCCCAAGTGACTTAAGCTTTAATTTTCCAAATAGCCATGAAAACTTTGGGGAAATGAAGAGCAATTTGCCTTGAATACCTTGAGACCTAAGTTTCAAAGTGAGTTTCTTCCAACTTTTGATAAGCAGCTGCTCAGGAAAATTACCTAGAGCCTGAGCTCCATGGCCTTGATTGCTGTTTTGTAGTCATCCTCAGCTTCTCTTTGCTTTGTGCAACTCCAGATAAGAACCCCAAGAGTTGTGGTTGTCCAAAGTGCATATTGTGTGCTGTTGCTATTTGAAATTTTTCTTTTATATATTTTTAACAACATAGATTAAAAAATCTAAATCATTGTCTCTTGACCATGTTTTTTCTGCAGTCCTGATTCATTAAGCTGTATAAATCATTGCATAGATGTCCTTTCTAGATGAGTTCTGGCTGGCTTCTTTCCTCCAGTGGAGTCCACATATTTTGTAGCTGCAACTACAGCTTGTTGGGTGGTGGCTGCTTTTGATTGCTGCTGGAGAACAGCAGGAACGTGAGCAAATAGCAATGCTCTGGTGTCAAGAGCCTTTCAGGCCAAGTTTCTTGTCCAGCTCCTGAGGGTGAGTTGTGTTGGGAGCTGAAGAGGTCTGGGACGTGGAGGTGAGGCCAGGGAACCTCCTGTTTAGGTAGCAAAGGTTTAGCTGAGCTTGGTGGGAGCTGTTGCCCATGGATGTAGCATAACTCCTAGAAAATTATCTCCTTGTAATTAATTGTAATTACAAAGGAACATGGTTGTCTGCTTTTTAAACCAGCAGGAGCTTCCAGGAGTTGTTTTGTGGGCATGCACCTCCTCCTAGCTAGCAATAAACCACAGGGCTTTGAAACCTTGGTTATGAACCCTCCTGGACTTGGAGAAGAGTTTTGATTTGTCTTAGCTGAACTACAGTAGTGTGAGTCTTTCCCTGCCTTCAGGGTCCTCCCTTTGTCCTGCTACAGGAATATGCCCTTAAGGAAGTCACCCCAGAGAGGGTGGGATGGGCTGAAGGGCAGAACAAACTGAAAACATTGGTTTGAGTCAGGATCAGGGGCAGCAGGTACAAGTCCATTTTGCTGTTAATGTTTTCTATCTGGGAAAGTGAGGAAAGGAATGAAATATTTGGGAAAACCAGTCTGAGCTGGTGGAGCACTGAAGTGAGCTGTGGCTTGTGCTGTCCCCCAGTGTCAGGGTTAAGGATATGGAGTCTCTGCTGTGCTCCTGAGCAAGGCTTTCCCACCCAGCTGATGCTGCAGCACCTTCCTGCAACAAGCATCTGCCTCCCTGATGCCCAGACAGCACCATCCCACACTCCTGGTCACGCCACAATGTGTGAGAGACATCATGTGTCTGCTCAGGAGTTGCTTTAGGAACAGTGTTTTCATTTTCAGATAATATGCCCTAAATATTCAGTACACACACTCCTGCCATGAAAGACAACAACAAAAAAATCTCAACAGCTGTTCCTTTGTTGTTCAACCAACAAAAAAAAAATGAAAACCCAACTACAAAGCAGCACTCCAAGGTCATGTTATTCCTTTACAGGGGGGAATGAAGAAACTTGAAACATTTTAGTGAGCTTGAAAATTTACTGTTTTGAATTTGGGGATGTGAGCTTTCCTGCCTTGAGATGAGAGTCCTGCTGAAGGACAGGTAGCTGCACTATTGCTGCTTCACCCTCTCCATTGGAGTCCAGGAGCTACAGCCCAAACTGCAGTGTCCTACAGTTACAGAGGGTCCCACAGGAGGTCCTGGGAAAGGAGGGGATGCACTCTGTCCCCTCTCTGGATACAGCAGTAAGGATTGTGTGTTACTTTTACTCCTTTAGAAGTCCCCCACAACCTGTTTTTCATACAAAGCAATTGTGCCTTTTTACCTGATCTGTGCCAAGAAGGAAATGCAGCCTCTGGCTTATGGGAGCAGTGGTGTGTGCTCATTGAGATGTGCTGTTCCTCAGACAGGTGGGGGTCCAGAAATGCTTCCCAGGTGTTTTAAAAACCTATCAGCCTTCCTGTGCCAATTCTGAGGGGTACTGAAAGGAGAAACTGCTCCTAAGCGGTAGATTACCAAGGTGACAACATGTGCATCTGTGGCCTGAGTCAGCTCATGAGATGTTTCTTTGCAGCAAAGTGGGACAATGAAATCTGCTGTTGAACAGGAGACATGCAAACCTTTGGTGTCAGTTTGCCTTCTGCCCAGCAGGGAAATGCCCCAGAGATGCAGTGCCTGTTTGCTTGACCTGCACCTGCTTCCAGGAGGGAAGGCTCCAAGGCTGCTGCTGCTTCTGCAGCAACCAAATTATGTTCTCCCCAGCTGATAATTTCCCTGCCACAGCTGTTTGTGTCCTGTTGCTTTGGCTTTTCATGAAATTAGGATATCGGGCTGCTTGTGAATCGTTTTTATGCTGTGTGTTTGCTGCCAACCCTTCTGGCTCATCAGGAAACCAGCTCCTAACACTCATTAGCGACAGGGAGCAAACCTCTGCCACTTCAGCCTTCTGTAGTCACCACAGTCAGACAAAAACACTGCTTACTTGGTTTGGAGGAATCAGAAATGCCCTTTGGTTATCTTGATTCTTATTTCACAGAATATTCTGAGTTGGAAGGAACCCCCAAGGATCATCAAGTCCAGCTCTTCAGTGAATGGGATGGAACCCACAACTGACAAGTTCAGTGGTTTATTGAGGTCAGAGTTAAGGTTCCTTTTGGGGCATAGGCAGCTTTGAAGTTGCAACAAGTTGTGTTTGCATAGCTCAGTGTTTAAAAGAGATGTCCTATCAAGTCCTTTAGTCCTCTTGGGTTTGGGCTGCTGGCCATGCAAGAAGCATTGAGGGCAAGTTCTAAGTTGAGGGCAAAAGAATGGTGAGACACTGGCTCTCACCTATGTGTTACTTGATAATTTGTCTTACTTTGGGCTTCTGGTCAGGAAAAGAGGTGTTGGGCTGTTTTCCGGATGCAGATATTTCAGGAACCAACCACTTGCAGTAATTGCAATGTGCCTGAGACCCAACCTGTGCACAGACCAACTGAAATGACTCTGCAGTTTCACAGCTCTCTGAAGAAAAACAGCATTTGTTGGAGGCAATGCCTCAATCATTATGCAGATTTCTGTCCATAATGGTTTCCTTGCATATAATGTCCAGGTCCTCAGACTGGTATATATGGATTTGTAAGAATTATCCTTATGTGAACCTGTGGGGTCGTTACATTTGAGCATCATTCCTCCTGTTGCCTGAATGGTGACAGTTTGCATTGCAGAGATGGGGGTCTCATTTCGGAATCCACTTGGGCAGGGGGGCTCTTTCTGGGCAGGGCCTCCTGGCTCCAAAGATGCCCAGGGTTTACATTTGGAGCAGTGCCTCAGGAACTGCTGGGGACCGGCAGAGCTTTACAGGGAAATCTGCCTGTTTGCATTTGTCTGCCCTCAGCAAAAGCTATCAAGTTAATGCTAATTTAAATTCTCACTTAGGCATCTGTAGGTATAATTGCATAAAGCACTGTGCATTAAATTACATCCACACATGGATTTGGAATCAGAGGCTTCAGAAAGGCTACATATGTCAGCCTATTTCTAAAATACGCTGGACACTGAAGATGCAAAGATATTATGCACCCCTTTTTTGCCTGGAAACAATGATCTAAACTTACCCTGGGTTTGTTATACCCCAGTCTCAGTTTAATTCCCATCAATGTCATTGGGAAAAACGGCCCGTAATAATTTATGAACCATTTTACTGATGGCTCCAAAGTCCATGGATTGCAGAGTTTGGTTATGGTGGGTAAATAAACCTCACCCAATGCAACAGAAGCTTAAATCTCAGCTGTGACACCCTGTAATGAATCACTGCAGCTGGAGCCAGGCAGGATCCTGAAGGCAAAGCCAGCCTGAAACCTGCATGGAAAGCAGAGCTAGAGGGCAAGTCTCACCTGCATATACCTTGTTCTTAGGATTCCAGAGTCACAGTTGGGGTTTTTTTCCATTTTATTGTTCAATCTTTGCAGTGTTCCTTTAAGGAGAAACAATTCCTGTCACTTGGAGCTCCTAAGGAGGACCCAGTGTGAGTGTGTTCTGTGATGGCACAGGGGGACAAGTGTCTGCTGGGCCAACCTGCAAGGGGGAAGATTGCTGTTGTCATTGGAAACTTCACAACTTTGCCCTTGAAAAATTTCAAATACCTAGTTCTGGGTCTCACATAACTTTCTGCTCAGCCTGTGCATGCTGCTCTCAGTGCTGAGCTGTCTTAACACTGTATTAATTTCTTCTCCTCTGTGTGCATGGGTAGAATTGAAATCTCTCTTGGGGAGGAAACTTGTTCCAAATAAGTTCCAAAACGATCAACTGAAGAAAACCCTGAAATGTTCTTTCACTTGATTTAATAATCCCTGCCAAGTCCATATGGATTCCAGGTTTTTAGCCTGATATTGGAGCTGCGCCTTGAAGATGGAACTGTCTATACATGGTCCCTCCTTCAGTTTTGGAATCCAGTGCTGATTTCACCCAAGTCCAGCTAGAGAGCAGTGATCATAAATAATACACCATGTTCCTGTGTGGTCCATGAAAAATAAAGAGTAGGTTTGGCCCAAGGCAGGTGCTGTGGTACCAGTCAGATCCTGCCTGCAAGGCATGGGATCCTGGGCTCTCTGGGGCAGGATATGATGTTGCCAGGATCTGCTGCTAGGCTTCACTCCCAGATCCTCCATTAAAGGATTTTGAGGGTTATCTGGCTTCACTGGACAAAGACCCTCTGCTGAGGCACCTGCTCTTCAGTTTCTCCCAGCTCCCATCAGCTTTTGCAACTTTGTATGTTTATAAATCCCCTGATATTTGATAAATCCCCTACAAGGCTTTCTCCTAAATCCCAGCTCTTCAGAAGGCCCCAAGGAGGCCGTGTTTGCCAAGGGTGAAGCTGTTCTGGGTTTGTGGGTGATGCCTTTTAGAGAACAGCAGTTCAGAGATGCTCTGCTAGTTCTGCCTATTGCTTTTGGAGGGGAGGATTGAACTGGGATATGATAAATCACTAAATTTTCATTTCCAAATCTTCTCTGGGTGGGAACAGTGTGCATAAACCCTCCTAAACAGTTTTAGCTTTGTACCTCAATATCTCTTCCCACACTCCATGTCACTTTACTCTGGAGTATGGTGTCTCTTAGTAGCTCAGTCTTGTTTTATCTGGGTATTTATGTTCACAGTCCCCCTATCTTTGGGGCTCTTTTTAAAATTTTGATATTGAATATTTTCTTTGCTTTTAGGGAAAAAAACCCCAAAACAGAAGACAAACAACACAAGAGGCAGGTTGTCACAAGAGGCTCAGCCCCGAGAGGCACAGGAAGAGCTTTGGCTGGTGGGTGGTGCTGGAGAAGAACCTCTGCAAGGCTGAAAGGAGCATCCCATCCATCCCCTCTCCACAGACAGGAGGATCTGGAAAGAGCACAAGTCCCTCATCCCAGGTTGTAAGTGTTGTTCTTAAAAATGTGCTCTTTCAGCTCTTGAAGAGTATAGTTCTAGATTTATCCTTGCATTCTCCATTCTTGGTGGTTCTGCTGCGTTCTTATGACCTGCTCTTTCTCCTCCCTTTCCCCTCCCTCACTCCCCACTGGGTGATGCCTGAACAGCTGCAGGGGGTGTGAATCAGGTGCTCCTCACTGCGATGCAACTCTGACACTACAGCTGTAAAACTGGCCCATCTCTCCCCTTTCTCTGCTCACAACGATGCAGAGCAACACAGGGAGGAGAGCTGAGGGGTTTATCTGCTCACCCTGTTTGATGTTTAATACATGAGGCAGAACCCCAAGCACTTGCTCAGGATGTCAGGGAAAGCCGCAGCAGAGCGTGTTTGACAGCAGCACAGTGGCTACATGACAACCAGGATCAATCTGATCTATGGGAGGAGGGTTTAATACCTCGAGCAGTGACACTGTGACTGAGCCAAGCCCCAGCCTGAGCCTAACTTAATCCCTGCTCTGTGTAAAACCTCTCTCGGTGCTTTCCAGAAGCTGGGACAGTTGGAGAGGTTGCTCTCCACAAGCACAGGATGGCAGCTGTGTGCTAAAACTTGCTGCCTCCCCAGTAACTGATGAGGTGAGGAGGGATTTAAAAAAAAAAACCAAAAACATTACAATGTCTTTGTTAGTCTTTCAGAAATAAATCAGAAGAGGCTGCCTAAACTGGCTCTTGGTGATTTGTGGCTTTTTTTTTTTAATAAAACCCAAATGCTTTCACTTAATGAATAAATATGCTATGAAGAGGGTTTCAAAGGGAAGATGACTAGTTAATATTTGACTTTCTGTTGCTAAATTCACCGATGAAAGGTCTGCATGCTCCCTTGTTTATTGCCACTAATACTTACTACAGACCATTACCAAGCTGTTTGGTAATTGTTTATCAGACACCAGCCTTAGGAGTGGATTTGAGCAATGACACCCCAGAAACAGGAAGGAGAGAAAGGGGTTAAGCTGCAGGCAGGAAAGGGAAGGCAGAAAGAAAGTAGCAAACAATTGGCACCTGGGCTCCATTGAAGACTAAAAGTGGAAAAAAATTGGCTTTATTGAAAAATCTGCCTATTGTGTGTGACTGCAGCCTCCAAGGGAAACAAACAAACCCATTCAAAGGAAGGGAAAAAAAAAAGGCAGAGAATTAAAAAAATCCTGTGCTGTTGTGCACACTTGGGGTGTTTAACTCTTCCCAGCCCAGGGCTAAGGGTAGAAACATTTTTTGTAACCAAACCATCTCCCTTGTTAAAACATTTAGTTCATAGAATAATTTAGTAATTTCTTAGCTTCTCCTTTTGGCATCTTCTGTCACCCACTGGAGCTGCTGGAGATCCCAGGGCAGCACTGGATGTGTTGGAAACCCTGATCATGGTGGGGTGAGTGGAGAGATGATTCCTGATTTCTGTTTCACAGGTATCATAAAACTATGGATCTGCTTTCCCACTCACCTCAGTGTTGTTTGGGAGGTCTCCATAAGTTTCCTAGAAGTGTTTTCAGTACTTTCCTACTTTAACTGTAGTAATAACCTTCTCCAGAGTTCACAGGTTGCAGTACAGGTTGCACAGCAACTCAGTGAGGGCTTTTTTTGCTTCTTCAGAACCGCTGAAAAGAGCCTGGGAACCCTCATACGTTACTCCTGGACATGCTGCATAGCGAGGACAGTGCACAGCAACGAGCCTGGTGCTCTCTGGTATGTGGCACACATCCCTTTATTGGATTATCAGCTTGGAATGCCTTATTTGCACAGGCCTCACCAGAACTGCTGCTTTGACAAATACTGGATAAGCTGTCTCAGTCTCAGCCTCCTTGGACAAGCAGCTTTTCAGCAAAAGCTCCTAATAGTGCTGTGTGGATGAAAGGTGTACTTTCATTGGATTATCATATCCAGTTGTATTTTGTGGAGCACAGAGGTGCTTCAACCCAGTTTTTTGCCATATGAAATTCCCTGATAGCCTCAGTGAGCATCACCTGGAGCACCAGAGGCTCTGGGCTCCAGCAGGCAAAGTGCTGTGTGCAATGGAATCTGAGCCCCACGTTCTCAAAGAGGTCAGCTCTTCCCATAACACTGCAGATGTCCCTTGTGTTGTTTATTCTGCCTCTTTTGATTTACCTGATTCCTGAACTGCTACTTGTGCATTTTTGTGTTTGAAAATGAGTGCTTTGCAGGCTTTTAAAATCACAGAATGGTTTGGTCTGGAAGGGACCTTAAAGATCATGTGGTTCTATCCCCCCTGCCTTGGGCAGGGACACCTTCCATGTGACCAGGTTGCTCGGAGCCCCATCCAGCCTGGCCTTGAACACTTGCAGGAGTGTCTCCCCATGTTCAACCTTGCTGTTGAAAAGCCTCATGTGGGCAGTGTCAAAGGCTGAGGATGGAGCTAATTTTAGACTATTCATACTTGAAAACAGACTATTTTCACCTCCGTATTTGGCCAAATGAACATAAGGATTGGGCTTGTGTGCTGTAAGATATCTCCAGCAATGACTTGATTAGGTAGGGAATTCCATTGGCACTTATTTTCAGTAATTCTTTTGAGGGCACAGTATTTCATAAAATACTTTTATATGCATTTTTGTATCATGACATTGTTTCAGAGATTTTTTTTATGATATAAACTGTAAGATATACTTTTGTTTTGCCTTTCTCTCTATCAATTTTTCCTTGGCATTGCTAAAGCACTTATACTGGTTCTGAGGTTTTAGTGGATGAAGCAGCAATGGTAGAGGGTTCCTTGTATGAAAAATTTCTTTAACTGGTTTAGGAGCTGCAGCATCTTTGTGATGTTCAGGTATTTGCATTAATTCTGTTCTATTAAGCTTACAAGCAGTGGTGTAATTTGAGGGGATCAGAGATCTCTGTGCATGTACACCAATGGGCTGCTGACCTTGAGGTACTAAAGAAGAGTCCATCCTGTGCCTGAGCCCCAAAAATACCTTCACAATTCTGTCCAGGAGTGGTGCCACTGCTGTTAGAGCTCTTTTATGTTGTGAAATCTCTGTTGGTTTGAGCAGTCCTCAGAAGCTCTGGGTCTCAGGTTTGTTTTGTGCAAAGCCCCTTCATTTTACACAGTGCCATTACATCTTAGAGCTATTTCCAGTGCCCAAACCTGCAGTATCTTGTGCATATTTGCCCTCTCTTGTCTAACAAGTGCTCAATTATGCTGTGAAAAAGGGTGATGCTCTAAGAGGAGAGTCTCCTGCTACCCCAAATGTTCTTGAGCTTGGGGTGGTGGGAGGGAGTTCCTGTGAGGTTTCTGCTGTGGTCTCTCCTGCTCTGGCTGATGCCCTGATGGCTGGGCTGGGTTGCTGGAGCTTTCTCTCCACTAAACAAGCTTCTAAAGGTGCCCTGCTTGCTTCCCTGAGGATGTGCATACTGGGAGCAGGGAATGAGCACAAAGGTGGTCTGTAGAGAGGAAAGACTTTTCCATGGAGAGGAGCTTGGCTAAGGAGATCACTGCCCTTCCAGAGAGCAGCTAGTTGCTGGCAGTCCTACTCCAAGGGGACTGTTTCTCATCTAGCTTTAACAGAAAGCACATACACCACAAGTTTGACTCTCAGCATTACAGAGATAACTGATTGTGGTGCCCTTTGCAGACCAGCCCCAGGCCCTGCTTTAGCATTATCTCTTCCATATTGTTAACAAAAATAATAGTGCCAGCGTGGGAGGAGTGAGGACACATGGCTGAGAGCAGAGTTGTGGTGTTCGCCTGACGTTTTACCCTCAGCTTTTTAGCAGCACTGAATTAGGAGGGTACAGCTGGCAGAGGTGGCAAGGCTGCTGTGGAGCTGGAAGCCTGGCTCGTGCTTCCAGAATCATGGATTCTGTTCATGTCACACATGCAGTGGGTTCAAAATCAGGTCCGTTACTATGTCTCCTCGACACGGAGTTGCTCCATGTCTGGGAAAGCACGGAAGAAGCCCAGGCATGGGAGTGCAGGAGTGGTGAGGGATGCAGTGCCTGGGAACAGCTGGGAGGGGGTTAGTTGTTGGCAGTACCACTCACCTGCCCTACAATTCACTCTGCCTGGTACCAGCAGTCCCTTAACAGCCAAGGTTTTACCTTGAACTTCCAGGAAGGCACCCTGTTGGGAGGGTGATGGTATTAGAAAGGATTTTAAATAATTCTATCTGAGCTTTAGGATTCCACAAGAGAAAACCCAACTTCATAAATTGGCATCTGCTTTGGAATCAGACACAGCTCACCCTGATGCCACTTCATGGAGGAGGGAAAGGGGCAGGAATGATCTTGGTGTGGAGGAAAGAGCTCAGCACCTGATTAATATTGCAGAGGAATATGAGTGAGCGGTGACTTTGTCGCAGGTTATACCAGCCAGTGTCCCATGTGCTCCTGTAAATGCTCCTGCATCTGCTCTTTGCTAATTCATTGTTCCTCTCAAAACCCAAATAAATGGGGAAATGTATCCAATGGCTATTGTACTTATTTGCATTAAAAGTAAGGGATTCTCTTAGGATGTGGCAGCAGCACACAGCATGCAGCCTGAACGTGCATTATTAACACCATCTATTTGGCTGCAGCTCCAGAAAAAAAAAGAAAAGAGATTTAGGGTTGAGCTTATGGGTAAAGTACACCACAGGGGTGCTCCAGCCCCAGGAAAACACACTCAGGAAATTGAACTCAAACCTAAATTTAAGTCATGTTTTAAAGAGAAGCCCAGAGGTGTTAAGACAGAAATGCAAAAGTAAGCACCCAAGTCACCTTAATTCTGCCCTGAAGTAACATTATGAATGGAAACATCAATTTGGGATTATTCTCTTTCATGATTTAGTCTCCAACTAAATTGACTTAGTCATGGTTGCTTGGCTAATTAGTGATGAAGAATTAAGGCTGTTAGCTTCAATCATAAAATTAAAACAAAAGTTGTTTCTACCCTCAAATCTCTGAAAACAACCTCACTTTCCAGATCATGGGGTTTGACTGCTCTTACTCATTCCTGTCCCCAACATGAAATTACCCTTGATGCTCTCTTTCTCTTTTACAACACTTTCTGGTGTGCTAGAGCTTACTAAAGAAAAACATGAAAAATTCATACCAGAGGATTCTGAGACATAAAATTGTTATGGATAACAATAGTTGTCTCTACTTTTTTCTGCTTTGGGCATTTTTATGACATGTAAATGTTTAGGGAGCTGTTTTGTCTTTAGAATGTACAGTAGATGACCAGGAGAGTTGTGTTGCCTGCACTGCTTCACAGAGCCTTTCAATCTGCTCTGCTGTGCTCTCCATGGGAAATGAAGGTCTGTTTGCTCTGCAAGGCCACTGTCTCAAGCGTGTCACAGCAAGGTGACCCGCCAGACCCCTCCCAAGGCACTCTGCCAGCTGGCTGCTGCCTCTCTCTCTGCAGTGGAGTCAGAGCTGAGGGCTAAAGATAATCATTTGGGAGGGCATAGGAAGCAGACAAGAGTCTGCTGTTGTTCATCTCCTGCTGGTGTGATGAGCTGGAGGGAGACAATCAAGCTTCAAAAGCCTTTTGCCCACCCCATTCCTATATATAATTCAGGCTGTTGTGTAAGTAGAAAAGTCTCTCGATAGGCAGGAAGCAGATGTGACTGGCTTTTGGACCTGACAGTGTCAGTAACACAAGGTGGGTACTCAAAATTTGCTTGGCACAAGAAAGTAGGCATCTCCTCCCACCTTGCAGTTCATCCCTATCCCTGGAAGTGTTCAGGGCCAGGCTGGATGGGGCTTTGAGCAACCTGGTCTACTGGAAGACTGGTCTACTGGAAGACTGGTCTACTGGAAGACTGGTCTACTTGGACTTAGATTATCTTTAAGTTCCTTTCCAACCCAAACCCCTCTGTGCTCCCTGCACTGAAGCCTGTGGCAGGAACAGAGCTCTCTTCCCCCAAGCCCTAAGTTCATGGCCTAAGGTGTTTTGCCTGTCCATTAACCCTCATGGGCTTTCCAAGCACTAGCCTAATCCAAGTGCTGCTCCTGAATCTAAGTGAGCACCTGCATCTTGGCAGGCAGGCCATGGTTCTTTTCACCATCGTCTGAAGAACAGTCTCTCCTGGCCTCTTTTTGAATGTGGCTCTTACTAATGCCAGTCAAAGGCATCTCTTTCTTGTGCTGGAAGCCAGAGTGAACAACTGTCTTCACCTGCTCTGTGTTGTAGTTGATGAGGGTTGGGGGAGGACTTAGCCTTGGGGCAGGAAAATGGGCTGCCACTGCCTTTGACCTCTCATTGTTCTCCTTGAGGAGCTACAGCTGTGGAAACTAAGAACAAGTAGGGCTATAGCACTTCAACAGCTGCTGTTGACCGGGCTAATAAATGGGATTTTTAACTGCTTCCTGGGAAAAGTCAAAATGTGTTTCATACAGGATGTGATGCATAAACTGTGGTTTCCCTGAAAAACCCAGGACTGTAACATGGCAGTTAAACTTAGCAATGCCATTGTGAGACTGAAGAGTTTTACTCCTGGTTTGAGTGCAAAACTTCAGCACAGAATAAAGCAGGGCACTATAACCTCCCTGCAACAGGTTACTAAGATAAAAATTTCCAAGAGCAAATGCTGAAATATATATATGTATTGAATAAGTTCTGAGAAGAATGTAGCATTTATTCTGAAATGAGTCTAGTATCAGTTCATCCTCCTTAAGGTACAAGCTGCTGGAACTGCAGGTTTCATGAGACTCTCAGCTTTCCCTTTTCTTTAGTGTTTTTTGAGGTTTTGGTGGGTTTTTTTGCAGAAATGCAAGTTTCAGGACTTATGGGGAAAAAGCTGAAAATGCAACCCAAATGTATGCTTGGAATTCTGAAGCATGTCAGAACAAATAAAAGGCAGCTCAATTGGTTATTTCCATTTGAGTCGCAGCACTTTTGGAGGCTTGTTTTGGCACGATCAATTAGCTCCTCTGTGCTTTTTCACCTTCCACTGAAGCAGTGGGAGCCTTACAAGTGCTGTTTTATAATCCTCAAACAACCTCCTAATGCTTTCGTTTCCCATCAATTTGTTGCCAGGCACAAAAGGGTTTAATAACAAAATGATTGATGACTCTATTTAAACAGAACATTAGCCTAATGACGTATGAAAGTGCAGCAGAGTTGTTAGCTCATGTACAACAGTGTTCCTTAAAGAGCCACCGAGGTTGCCTGGCCTGGTGTCCGAGCTGGTTCGCTGCTCTCCCGGCAGATTCCTCCTTCCTGTCAATCTTCTGCTGGTGAACACTCATGAGGCACATGGCAAGTGCTTGCTCTGTGCCCGTGGCCATTCCCAGCATCTTGGGAGAGCTGGCAGTGGGAGAAGAGACCTGGATAGCAGGTGGCAACAGGAATGTTCACATCAAAGGCTGTGATAAACTGCACATAGGCCACTCGTCAGTGCAGCCCGTGTTGCTCCATCCCTTCTCTCCATATGGGGCTGTTCCATCTTGGAGCCCTTTGAAGTCTTCCTGAACACTGCCATTATCTGAATTGTATTGTGGTTTATTTTTTATATATTTTTTTCCAGAACAGGTGAATCTTTAAGCTACTTTATCCAGCAGTTTTCTTCAAAACACCAGTAATTAAGAGCCAAAAGCACAGTGGAAGCATTTAGAAATCTGGCCAGCAGCACATGCTCCTGTGGATGCCAGCCATGCTGTGTATGATCCCAGTGTTTCCAGCCAACCCCAGCTCCTGGGGACTGGGTTAAACTGGCACGCTGCAGCTGGGCTCTGCTTAGCCCTGCAGAGAATCCCCTTCACACCTCGGAATCAAGTCCTAGATTACTTTTCCTCCCAAAGGCTCAAGCTGGGAAACTCGGGAAAGGTGAGCAATACATGAAAATAACGGTAAGATCTAATAACAGCACTACAGTGATCACAGCATTTTGCAGTATGATGTCCTCTGCTTAAGAGCAAGATTTAATTTTTGTTCTAGTTGTGTTTTGCATATTTGGGGCTTGGTGATAGCAGGGGTATCTGGTTCTCTTAACCATTTCTAGTCAGCAGTCACTGGCATAGCCTTGACTCTCCTTTTGCATTTTCTTGTGGCTTTGTGTTCTCTAGTGGTCCCAGACACACAGCCATGGCCTGGGAAGCAGCAGGACCTTTGATGCCACCTTTCACCCTTCCCAGAGCAGGAGTTGGTTTGATGATCCTTGTCAGTCCCTTCCAGTTCAGGATATTCCTTGATTCTATGGTAACTCCAAGAGCAGGACTTGCCCAACAGGACTGTGCTATTGCTACAGGTGTATTAAGGGCTGCCTAAGAGAAATCAGGCTTTGTGCATGCCCAGGCTCATGTCTGAAGCAATCAGGATGGCAGAGTTTCTGCTGAGCCCTGCATCTTCTGTCTTTATTGGGAGTTGTTTCATTAAAGACTCCCAGCTGTAATGGAGTTAATCTTCATATAAATGAGAACTCACCTGACCTCCACTTGAAACCTCTGCTCCTTTTCCATTATCTCACACTTAGAGGAAATCAGATATTTTAGCCAGTGCATTTATAAAGATTATGCAGGCTACATCACCATTGCAGAGAGGCTTTTCCACTGCACATTTTTTTCCTTCATTGCTTCTAATGAGTATTTGGCCAAGGAAACTCCAGCTCCATTTTTAAGGCTACTTGTCCCTGGGTGACCAGCTAAGAAATATTTCACCTGTCATTCCACAGTTATCTTGTCTTCACCCTAAATGTCTCACTGCTGGATGAAAGGGTCTCTCTGGTAGAGATTCCCATGCATCCTGACGAGTCTGTCAATCCTGCTCTGCAGAGCGTGTGTCCAGCCTGGATACCTGATGACAAATGAACTATGACTGATACTCCCTTCATGCCCAACAGCCATTAGCCCTGCTGGAGTTGTTCTGTCATGCTGAAGACTATGGGGAGGATGGTTTTCAATCCTTTTATACCTAAAACACAGCTATTTATAGCCTGACTATTGTACAGGAGTGGTGGGAAGTGAATCATCCAAGGTGTTTTGATTGCATAAATAAGACTCAGTTTCAAGTTTATCCTAACAATGAAAATATTCTTCCCTGGAGATGCAAGTATCTTCTCCTTCTGCACTGGCAGCCCTGCACAGCAGGGCTTTGCTCCTTTCAGGTCTGGCCAGCTTAGGAGAAGATCTTCATCAGTGATCTGGTGGAAGACCCCTAAGCCAAATTTGGCATGAGGGACAAGGTAGTCACTCTTTCCCATTATAGAATGGATTTTTCTAGCTGAACTTAGACCAAACCTGCAGACCACACTGTCCTGGAAGGAAGTTATGCCTCACTGGCTGGAATTGTCATCCATGGGCAGAGGCAGCTTATGTGGGCAAGGCTCCAGCACTTCCCTAGGCTCTGCTTTCTGCCCTGCTCCTACTGTCCTTTATCATCCTCCAACTTAGTTTCCCACTCACAAAATGTTATCTGGAGCAGCCACAGCCCAGCCTGGAAGGAAAGCCCATGGCAAGGAGCTGGGGGTGGGGAGCACTGGGGCCCCACCCCAAGGTGCTTACTCAGACACTGGTGATCTGAGGGGGTTTGCTGTGAGCTGAGGCTTCCTGGCACTGATGCCTCATTTTAAGTGTTAATTGAGACAGGTATGTGCTGCCTCCCTCTAGTCCTGCTTAAAAGGGAATAAGATTTTTCTCCTTGTGTTGCAGAAGCTGAGATGTTTCAGTCTGGAGCATGGGTCCTGTACGGCAGATGGTATCTGATGGCAGTCATTGCTATTGCCTATTATGCTCTTTGCAGTAAGTTAATAGGACCCCACTCTGAAGAGATCAAAAATGGGCTGCTTTAATGTGCATTAGCATGAAAACTTGTGGGGAAATCTTGAGGGAAGCAAAAGAGATGCACAAGATCATTAGGGGATCTTCTCCTTCCCCCACCACCGGTAAAAGAGCCTCACACTGGAAGCCTAAAAAGGAGTCTTTAATTAAATAGGATTGTTTATATAATCATAAAAAACATAAGACCCTCATCTGGTATTTCCTGCCATTGTCTTGGGTCTCAGTCATCTTTAACCCTTAAAAGATATTTCTGCTGGAAACAAGGAATGCCAGGTAGCTCTCCTTTTCCATCTGTTCCCAGGTGAGACACACCTGTATCATACACATATATAGTGGTAAACTAGCTTGAAATGCAGCCCCCACCGTGCAAGGAAAACATCTGTGATGAACCATGTCCCGTGCCAGGCCCACGATACAAGCCAATGGCATTCCTACGTATGAGGAGACATTTCTATTGAACGTGGGTTTGGGGTTTTTTTCCTCATTTCTGTAGAACCATGCTCTTTGCATGCAGGCTGCCATACATTGATTAGCCCAGTTTTGTGCTAAGAAAACCAGTGCTGGTGGTAATGTTCTCCTGCCTGCCTGAAGGAAAAAAAAAAAATCCAATTTTTGTTACTTGGAGAATTGAAAATCAATGTTATTTTTACTGTCTGGAGCTCAGCTATAGCAAAACTTGGGCCAAAATCTCTGCAGGTGTAAAGCAGTACAGATGCTCTGGCTGGAGGGTGCTTGTGCCAGCTGAGCCAGATGGGGGTTATTGCTTATTTGATCAAATTAAAGGATATTTGCATTTCACACCAAATCTGACAAAGAGATTTCCAAGCAGGAGCATTAAGGATGATAAAAGTCATGCATACAATAACTTATTAAATAATAAATCAGGCTTGCAATGCCAGCACAGCTCTCCAGGCTCAAACTGACCCCAGGACATGTTCTGCTCCTTATGAAGTAAAATAGGGCTGATAATTGCATGGTGTGAGCAGTGATCACCCTAAAAACTGAGAAGGGCCCAACTGTTTGCAACAACAAAGAGCCCACCCCTTTTCCTCCAGCGGTTACTAGTCCTATACCCTGAGGGAACACTGATTATGGAGACCAGGTCGTGTAACTGAAGGGAGCCTGTCTTGACCAAGGAGGGATGTCCCCTGTGGGTATCAGTCCAGTCAAAAACCATGGGGATCCTTATTCCCACAGTTTCTCCATGCCCTTGCAGAAAACCAGCCTCGATTTCTTCCACTAAACCCAGATGAGCAAACTGGACTTTTCATCATATCCTTGAAACACCAAATAAATACTGCAATATATCTGCCTGCAGGTGATGAGTACAATTATATCCCCCCTGCTGTTTTGTTGGGGTTTTTTTTGCCCCCAAAGGGAGAAGCATCTTTCACTGCAGAAAAACCTGTCCTTCATTTAGGGAAGCTGGCAGCAGTCAGGAGAGAAAAGCTGCAGATTGACAGAGGAAAGACACAGCAAAAGTGCTCCCAGAACACTGTACAAAACCCATAATCTTAAGATGTTGACCTCGCACAGAAGTGTGTATAATCAAAGAGAAAAACAGCAATATAATGTCCTGGTTATTCCCTAAATGGGAGTACTGTATATGCTGTAAGGTATCCTACCTAAGATCCTGCAGTTACATTTTTCTTGTGATTTTTTTCCTTCAGAACAGGAAATCTGGCATGTTTAGAGGTTGATCCTCATTTATGAATTCTCTGCTCTTTTTTCTTCCCCCATCTCCTTGATCATATTATGGTCTGGCTTTATCAAATTACTTTGGGGTTGATAATTTGCAAGGGAATGGTGCAGTTGCATTAAATTTGTGCCCATGAGAAATCATACAAGATATCATTTAAACCCAAATAATTTAAAATAATAATAATAATTTGTTCCATCTCCTCTCCTTGAGTTCTTGTAGTCTTTGAATTTTTTCTCCTTTCACGTTCTGCCTATAATCTCATTCTCTGCCAGACCCTGCTGTTCAGCTGTTACTGAAACACCGTCTTCAAAAACACCAAGCGGGGAAATGTTGATTTGTTTTGATCTCAGGGGAAATAATGTAACTCGGCGACAAGCCCACCAACAGCAACTCTTAATACCCAGCCAGACAACTCACAGAGAAATCACCTTGCTGTTGGGCTGCCTATGCATATTTAATTGCATTTAATTCTCAAATGCTGATACAACTTGTTTCTGCTCTGTGAATAATGGCGGGGTTTGGCTTCACTGGCTGAACCAAAGGAGACTAGAGGCAAAAAAAGGCTCATAAACTGTTTGGGTTCATATTCATGGTCATTAATTCTCTTTGCTTTGTGACCTTTTAAAACTAATTTTGTAGTTTTTATTATGAAGTGGATAGAAAAGGTGGTCGTCTGCCTTCCCCCCCAGACCCAGCAGGATGGTGGCACCATCATCCATCATATACTGATGGTGCTGTGACAGGACCATCCCAGACAAAGCATTTGCCATCCAGTGGTTTTCCAAAGCAGGTCAAAGCATCTTCTGTCATCATGGAGTAAATTATGGATGGATTTGTTGCTGTCAGTATTTCTGCATTTGGGGAATTGTAGTGTATTAGTTCCTATTTGAAGTTGCTTCTAGACTACCTGTTAAGCTTGCAAGGTAAGTTGCTAAGCCAGACACCTCCAATGCCAGTTAATGCCAAGGGTTGCAGGGCTCCTGCTTCCACAATGCCTGTAACTGGAATGCTGGCACTTCAGGATAACAGTCCTGAAATACCCAGGAGCCTGGATCCCTGTGCCTTACTGTCCCCACACTGTTCATGCTGCAGGCAACAACCCACCCTCTTTCTGGTGAGGGCTGTCAGCAAGGAGATGTGGGAACAGAGGTAAGTGGAGGGATGGAGGAGAGAGGAGTGGAATTGAGCATGAAGGATTTCAAAGGCCATGGTGCAAAGACATGAGCTGTCAGCATGTTCAGAGACCCTGGAGCAGCTTGCTACAAATGCAAGAATATTGTAACAAATAATATTAACACATTAATGCAAGAATAATGTAATCAATGCAAAATAAAAATGCTAACAACCAAGAAGGACACTGAGGTGCTGGAGGGTGTCCGGAGAAGGGCAACAAAGCTGGTGAAGGGTCTGGAGCACAAGTCTCGTGAGAAGCAGCTGAGGGAGCTGGGGATGTTCAGCCTGGAGAAAGGAGGCTCAGGGAAGACCTCATCATTCTCTACAACTCCCTGAAAATGGGTCAGTCTCTTCTCCCAAGTTAGAAGCAATAGACAAGAGGACACGGCCCCAGGTTGCACCAGGGGATGTTTAGATTAGATATTAGGAAAAATTTCTTCACTCAAAGGGTTGGTAAGCATCAGAACAGGCTGCCCAGGGGAAGTGGTGGACTCACAGTTCCTGGAGGTGTTTAAAAGACATCTAGTGTGGCTCTTGGGACATGGTTTAGTGGTGGGTTTGGCTGTACTAGGTTAGTGGTTGGACTCTATGATCACAAAGGTCTTTTCCAACCTAAATGATTCATGATTCTATAAAAAACCCCTTGGATTTTAATTAACGTGGTTTTTTCAGTCATGCACAAAATTAAAAAGCCATCCATCCTCAATTACCATTATCTTTTTTTGTTAATTAGGAGTTTTTCTCCTATACTAATTGTTACATTTGTCCATTTCCATCAAATCAAATCAAACTAACAACAACCAGATGGTCACGGTTCTTAAGATGCCTCACTCAGGGCTAATCCACCCACCTAGCACGGAAGCAAGGAGCAGGGGGAGCCTGTCCCCTTCCTTCAGGCACCGAAAGGACAGGATTAAAAAATACATACTTAGTCAGCAGGTGGCAAAGCTGGTGAGTATCACTGCTACCAGCTCTCCCCACGGAGCTGAGGTTGGATTATCCTGCCCATTCTTATGCTGTCATCAAAAAATACGCAAAGGAATGGATGAGAAAGAGTAAGTGGATGTCTCTGGAGGAGAAACAAGGTGCATATGATCCCTTCACATCACTTTAAAGGATGTAAGGATCCATCTGTGCCCCCTCTGACACGCTATATAGATGTTGTGTGCATCCTCTTGCACACCCTCTGCCTCCTGCTTGATCCATAACCCACACACACAAAAATCTCAAGGGAAAAAATTTCTACCAACAATCTTTTGCTCTGCAATAACAGACTCGAGATGCTGTTTCCAGCAGCCCCTGATAATACATGTGTATTAATAATTACAGCGTTATTTAAGAAGAGGTGGGTCAAACCTGTTGTGATCACTCGAATGATACTTGAAAATTATTACAGGGTGCAGCCATTGTGAGTCTGGATAATTAAGGCTGCTGCTATTAACACTCTGCCCTTCCCTATTGCCAGTTTAATTTCCTCAAACGTTTTTACATGCTCATCCTGCCCTGCGGTTTTGCAGTAAAATTCAATAATCATTTTCCTTTCCAGTTTTTCTATTAAAGCACCGTCTTATTTTGCATCAGAGCTCAGAAGCGAGTTAAGCCTCCATGGGCTGGCCCAGCCAGAAACTGGGGGGAACTTGTGTGGCTCTTTCATCACATCCCACAAGCAGGTGCTTGCAAAGAACCTCCCAGTTATTAAGAGTATTTCTGAGGACTCTGAGGCAGGCTTAAACACCCACAGGTTTGGGGAGGCTTGACTCATCAAGCAGTGGAGCAGACTTGAATTCTCTGTGTTCCCCAGGTCAGGAGGAAAACCACTGGTCTGCCACAGGCCATGGCCATCAGCAGCTGCAGCCCACCTTTACTGGGAAAACCTCAGGTTTTCATCTTTCCTTTTTGATGGACAACTCTGTTAGCAAGAAAAAAACATGGCCATAGATAGTGATTTTAGCTATAACACCCCACC
>JAOXXN010000446.1:5107318-5148896 GCA_026770055.1 Myrmophylax atrothorax
GCGGGCTCGGGGGTGCCGGTGGTGACCTGGGGGGGAGCGCATTCGGCAGCAGCTCCGGCCCCGGCTGCAGCTCCCACCGGCACACCTTCCGTGGTGTCAGCCCGAAAGTTGGGCTTTGGGTTTCACTCCTGCTTAAAGTGATGCTTCTTTCATAGAAGATTTTAGGTATTAATTCAATAGACTTCCCAGAGGCACAATCAGTAGTTGCGCCTGGTTTGACATAAATGCCACGTCCTCTTCCCCACGCTCTGTGGCTCAACTTCCTTACATACCTGAGTAGTTTCACTTAAGGGCCCACGCCTTTACGTTTTACTACTTTCCTGCTTGTTTTGAGAAAGCCACCTGTGAACCTTGAGGTTTGTAAATTTATTTCCCCATGGCATTCCCTAGGCGGTGATGCCTTTTAAAACAGGAGGAAGTACTGGGTTGTTCTCGCTTGAGGTGAGAAAAAGTTTAAGTTGCTTGAGCGTTCCTAAAATGTGGTTACTAAGATGCCTAATTAAAACAAGAGACTGACTCTGTCTTATCTGAGAAGTGCTAGTGCACGTTTTCTGCACTGTTGTTAGTGCTCACTGTGGTTTGTTTTCAGCAGATCATCTGTCAAACTTTAATCCGTGTCTTGGGCTCTTTGCTGTTTTCTAGAGAGGGGTAATGTTGGGTTATAAGTATGCAGTACTGCACTTGGTGTTACTTTAACTTTTATGCCAGAGTCAGGCTCAAAATAGATTTTATTTTGGTGGGAATGAACTGGGCTCACCTTTTGCTACGGAAAATATGTGCAGCGTGCCCCCATGCACAATATCTGGAGTTTACTGTGTAATTTAACTTTGCAGATCAAATCTTCTGGGGCCTTCATTTGAAGTAAATTCTGCAGGATTGCCAAAGTTGAATGTAGACTTCAGTACTCTGGTGTTGGGTTTTTTTTTCTTTTAAATCCCCCACAGTAAGTACACTGGAGCTAACTGCACAATAACTTCCCTTGTGTTTCCCTGCCAGTGATCTTCAGCTCTGCCCTGGAGGAAACACCTTTCAGAAGCAACATGGAATTCCTTTAGCTTGCCTTTCAGCGCTGAGAAAAACAGAGGCAAGTTGTAACAGTATTTTTTATGATTTGGGCACTTGCTTGTTAGAGCTTTTGAGCAAATTTATTTTTTCCCTTGAGTTACCCAACCTGTTTGCATCACTATGTAAACAAGTGATAAGCAAATTTGTATCTCAAAGAGCTGACAGATGAGGCAAAAGAAGGAAATAAGAGATGGGAATCTCAGAAGGAAAGAATTAAAAGCATTTTGTGGTGGAAATGTCATCAGCTGTGTTTTCTGCCATTCAGTTGAGTTCCAATCCCATGCCTTGGTTACAAACCCACTTCACATGTATGTGTGCCAGAAAACTGAGGTGGGAAACTTCAGACGTCACTTCATTCAAATTTGCAAACTTCCCTTTTTTTGGGCCTGGCTCGTCTGTTTTGTGATCTTGCTGCCATCTCTGAGTTTGATAACTTGGCAAGCTGCAGTGCAAGAAAACCAAGCGAGTCCAACGTCTGGAAAGTGTTGGCGTTTTAAAACACTGGGAAACTGGTTGGCGATCTCTGAATGTCTGCTGGCTGTGCAGGGTGCAGAATTTCAAACAACAGATTTGGAAGGTGTCTCGAGACATCACCTTGTCCAGCCCTGTTGCCTGTAGCCTGAGATTACTTGATATCCTCAATAAATATTTCACCAGAGGATCATGTACCACCTCCATACAGGGCTGAATGAGTTGTTGGTAACATCCTTCTGTGAGAGGGTATTTATATACCAGGTTACACTCTATATCCACTCTAGCTACAGTTTCTCCTCTTCACATCTAAAGCAGTTTAAAGGAGTAATTTTCTTTATAAAACTATATTATCTGGAATTAGAGCTTTGCTTGGTTGTAAAGGGGGTGGTTTTCTGAGAGTATGAAAAGAAAGCAGCTCTTCAGGCAGGGGGCACGTTTACTTGTCTGATAGGTGTGAGGTGTTTTATGTGGGCTTGCAATAGTTGGTGCAACAAAATCCCTTTAAAATCTAATCCATAATATGCCCTGTGCTCCTTAATGGAGTGTGTCACCTTGCCCACTTAGGAGGAGAGGGAATTGCAGGCTGTAGGTTTTAGCCCTGGGAAGGAGCTGAAGCTGCTGTGTGTTATTAACAAACAGATGTGTGCAGTAGCTTAGGCTGTCCCTTTGTTGCACTATTTTCCCTTCTTTTGGAGTCCTCAGCTCAGCTCAAGCTGGAGATGAAAGAAATCCCTGCCCTGTCAGCCAGCTTGCTCAGTTTCTGTCGAGGAATGCAGCTCGAAGGAGTTGCTGTGTGATGTTAGAGCAGGTAATGCACTTAAAAGTGTGCCAGGGTGCACTGGATTCCTCAGAGCTCTTTGCCTTTGGCCTTCAGCAATACACTCCTGTCAGGCCACGGTGATGCTACTCTGGGTATACCAAGAAAAACTAAAGGTTCTCACACTATATAAAACTAATGTGTATGTATGTTTGTCTCACACAGTCCCTTAATTATGCTGTTCTCTTTGATTGCTTGCTCCCTCCTGATTTTTTTCCTCTACTGAAGTTCTGAAATAGAGTTATTCTGAAAGAAAATATGCATTTAAGATATCCTAACATTGCTAGACAAATACATCCTGATACTGAAAAATACTGTCTGAAACCAGAATTTGAGGAATGTATATATATGTTTGTCTTGAAACTTCATGATGGCAAAGTAGCTGCCATTCACTTGTGTAAAGAGGAGGAGAAAGTGATGGAAATGCTAAAGCATCACTAATTGGTAACAAAGGGAAGCGTGACTGCCTTATTTGCAGCAAAGGAAAGTAATCTGATTTTCTAAAGCAGTCAATAAGATAAAAATTTGGCAACATCTTTATCCCCTTGTGGATTCAAACAGAGGCTGGGCGTGCCATGGGCATCTGGAAACCAAGTTAAGGATAAGTAACAAGATCCACAGCTTGTAATTGTGGCAGAGGGAGAATAATTCAGTACAGTGCAGTTTAATGGATGTTGTGTTTTGTTTCTTCCTTGAGCTATTTGGATGCAGCTCAGTTTAGCAGCAGTCTCTCATATCTAAAAACTGGGGTTATTAAACAATTGTAAAAGCACTGCAAGAGTTGTTGCTCATTGTGACTTTTGAGGAGTGAGAGCCAGTGTGTTTGAGAACACATTTCTTACCCAGTGCTTGGTTTGCCAGTGGACTGACCTCTTCCTCTTTCACCAACTGGAATAGTCTTCCTCTTTTGTCTTTTAAAACGCAGTGGGAACAAGAAGGTGTATCAGATTTTTCCCATTTAACACACTGAATGCTTCCAGGTGTGATGTTGTGCTCTACACACACAAGATGCTGATCTGCTTTGGATTTTTAAGCCGCGTGTTCCCTGAACTTCACTAGATGTAAAACTACTGATTGACATGGTGTAGTTTTCCCATGACAGACATGTACATCACAACACCTAACCAAGCTTTCCAAGAGTCCCCTCTGGTTTTCTTACCCTTGTTGAAGATGTTGGTATCATGGCAGCCCCCAGAGACTGAAGTGTGCAGGGCACAGAACCGCTGTGTGTGAACGAGCAATATTCTCTCCCTCTGTTTTGTCCCTCTGGGTACTTCAACACTACGGTTTGACGTGGCGAATGTAGGTCATCTGCACAGGAAAAGTGTAGTCCTTGCATTATACACCAACGTAATCACCTGTAATGCAGTTCCCCTGTGGGTACTCATGGATAGTTCCTCTTCTGGTGCCATCAGTTCTCACAAGCAAGGACTCACTGGGAAAGGGTCTGTGTTGTGTTTGCATTTTGCAGACTTGCTGTGTAGGGGGACAAAAGCATTTGGGAGCTGCTGATGTCAGGGAGCAGCACCAGTCACCTTACAACCTGCCCTTTATAGGTCCTGTATTAATTTAACTGTTCAGTTTGAAAGTAATAGTTTCTGAGCCAAGTTAAAATTGGTATAAGGATTTGTCTTCATAGCCAAGATCTGTCTGCGAGATGGGAAGTTCTGTCTGCAGTCACCGGATCCGATCTCTCCCTTGAAAGAGGCAGCACGTGAGTCCTGATTGTAGTGGTGGTTTCTGGAGTGCACTGAGATCACTGGTTTCTTTCTCACAGGGCACCGAATGATCATTAAATGCTAATGACTTTTGATTACTGTTGACCTTGGTCAATTTAGAATTAGTGACCTAGAGAGGAAAACCACTGTATCTCATTACCAATTTCCTGAGCTATCTGATCTTTCCTTTGTAAGTCAGTTTTGGTAAGAGGCAGAGTAGAATTAAAGTTGACCTTTGTCTTAGAAAAAGGGTTGAGTGCTTTCAGGTTTGCAATATCATGTTTAGAAATAAATAAATAAATGGCAGCCTCTAATAAAGAACTTCTTTTTTGACCCCACAGACTGTCAGGAGCAAAGCTCTACATGAAATGAAATGGACAAGCTCGAGTGGTAGTGATGAGGAACAAAGGCATAATTTGCCTCTTTTAAATTAGTAGAAAGCCAGTTTATCTCCTATAACCTTGAATTGAATTCTCACTTTGTGGTTGCAGGTTTTCTCGTCTCAGAGTTCATTTATAATTCTGGTTTTTACTTTGAACTATCAAGAAGCAAATTAATGCTCATAGAATGCATTGCAAATTCTGCTCTGGGATATTTTGTACCTGCAGCTCCCAAACTATGATATTGAGGAATATGTCTTAGCAGGCTTCTAAAATCGTGTATTTCATGTTGTAATGAAGCATTTGACATTATATCTTCTTATATGCCCAGAAGAGAATGTCTGTGGGATAATTCACTGTAACGGGATCAAATATGTTGTTCCCTGCAGGCTGTTTAAACATAAGCCTTTCTCTTCACAGTTGTGGTTCGTATGGACTGTCATTCATGCAGCAGGAATGGTATTGCAATCACAATGAAAATGCAAGAGAATTTTAAACTTTTCTTTTCTTTCTCATTCTGATGCATTTATATTTATTTTGGTCCATCAGGGAGCAAAACCTTTAAATCAAACAAAAAAACAGCCTAGAGAATTCCTTTGTGTTACATTTTGTTTGGGGTGCAAATATAAAGTTATTGAACCACTTACTGGGGTCAAATTGCAGACTTTAGACAGCTAAGCAAGACAGTAACACGAAGAAAATGAGTGGGAGATGTTATGCTTGGGCTGGAAACTGGTTCATGGAAAGTGACTTGAAATCCTCACAAGGAAAGTGAGTGTTTATACAAGTAAACACAGGGCTAAATGTTATTCTTAAACATGTTTTGTTTTGATTGCTTTGTCTCCAAAAGGATATTGCTGTTAAAAAAACCCCTAAACAACAAACCCCAAACAAAATGGAAAAGATTGCAGGTACAAAAAGGACACATTAAAAAGATTAGGGCTGCTTTGGTAGAGGGACTAAAGCCAAATCCCATGCATAGCCTGTATGCTGACAAATACTACAGAAGTGAAACCCACTCCTGAATATTCATTCTTTATGTTGCTATTTCAGTTAAGTTTGTGTTTACTTGTTCACTGCTCTGCTCAGAACTTTCTGCTTTTCTTTTGTTTAAAGCATTTAAGGGCATTTCAAAAAAAAATAAAATGGATAACATTGTGCAGAGTGTTTAAATCCTCATAAACACCAAGCAGTTAAGAATATTTGGTAACAAGTATGTTGCTAGTGTAGCATGACATTTATAGCAAAATACAACTTGGCTATTTTGGACTTTGGTTTATAGATTCTAGTCTTAGTTCAAGATGCAATTCTACTCTGATACTATTTTACTCTTTCCCAGCTCTTGCCTATTCTGGGAAGTAAATGCTATTTTTTTTAGCCTATGTTCTGGCTTCTCTGAGAGTCTTTACAATTTTGCCCATCTTTCTTCTTTTAGGGGAGGTTTTTGCTGGTTCTTTTTTGTTTTGGTTGGTTTTTATTTCCCATAGAAGACACTACTGAGTAAGACTTCCTTGTCAGCTTTTCCATGCAACAGATAGAAGTGGATGGAATCTTGGTTACTTGCAGTGCTGCCAGTCAGAAACTCAGGAGAGAGGAGATTGGGACGTTTTGTCAACTGTGATGCATTTTTTTACTTGAGGAAATCAAGACGAGCTCTCAGTCCCTTTTCCAAATGAGTGTGTTTACAAACAGAAGGGTTAGAGTGGGGATTGGGAAGGATTCTTCCAAGGGACTAAATAATTCATAGATAGGGAAACAGAACTAGGCTCCACAGCTGTGTGGGATGGGTTTAATGAGGTTTTTTGTTTGTTTATGTGGTTTTTGAACATATATTTCATTTTTTAAATGAATGCTTAAAGTCAAATTCAATGAAAACTGTCAGTGGACAGTCAGGAAGGTTTGTTAAACAGTAACATGGTGTATTTATTCTGGTTAATCAAGTTGTATCATCTCAAATTTGTTGCCTTGTAAGGGGAAATTTAGAATTTAAACAAAGAATTTTAATAATGCATAGGCATAATAACTGCCAAGGGAAACACTTGGCAACTTTACAGAAAACAAATATATGCATTTTCTCATTGCTTACTTGGAATTCTTTATTCATGATGTGGTTGTAACAGACAATTGGGAATTTTGATGAAAGCTTGTTTTTTGTAGAATTGTCCAGTTCACGTTACTACATGAGGAACAAGCCTGTAAATGAGAGATACAGAAAAACCCAACTTATTAGAAGAAGAAAAGAAAAACAGAAACCCTGGTGGTATCAGTATCCTTGCTATTGCAGCAGGACAGACTGATGTAACATGAGGAAGAATACTCCCATCAGCCCTGAAAATTAAATTGATTTCTCAGCTGGAAGTTACCTTTACAAAGGCATAATTATAGTAGTACCATGCTATTAAAAGTTGTACCAAGAGATGAGCTTAAATGTGACTGCTGTGCCAGCCCTCACAATGGTGTCAAGGTGTATTATGTTCTTAAGGGATAATGAAACTGGGATTGCAGGTGTATTGCACACACTTGGATTTGAACAGCAAAATTGCTGCTTCAGTCGCTGACAATATTTAATCAGGAGCTGCTTTCCAAGGGCTTGTAACCTGCTCCTGATAATTTGAAATGGACATGTAACTTGATGCACGGTATCTCAGCCTTGGAATACAGTTCTTTGCTTAATTCTCCACCTCTGGCATTTTGAATTCCCATTAGGCTAGTGTTAAGATTTAAGCAGAGAATTTCCTACACCCTTTTAAGTTAAAATATTTCTGGTTTGACTACTTTGCTTATAAAATAAAAATTAATGTGCCTTTGAAGAACTGTATTTCCCCTTTTCTCAGTTGTATATATCAAGTTTAGATCTGTTAATATATAATTAATGAAGAAAAATGAGACTTGCTGAAGAAGATTAGGAGCACATTGTAATAAGCTTTCAGAAATGGATAGATCTTTGGGTCAGAGAAGGTCAATTTCCTTGATCCTCTTGCTGGAGACAGACTGATCTAAACTGGGGATTTTGACTGGGCTTTCAACAGGCAGTAGTTCATAGGTTGCTTTTACTGACTGCCAGCATATTGATTTCTAAATTCATTAGGAGTATATGCATAGCAAAACAAGAAAACTATGTTATAGGAAAGTAAATGGAAGTTACTGCCAAAACAGAAAGGATAGTGAGTGCAAAGAGCACTAATTCTTTGGGGTGTGTATTTCACATGCATCTAATGACTAAGGTTTATGAGACTTTTAGTTTCTGAGCTGATGAAGTGCAGTGGAAGGTGATATGAAGTCTGTAAGAGGTTTGCAGTTTTTCACAGGGACTTCTAGATAGAGTCTGTTGTGGAATCAACACTATTTTCCAATTAGAGCAGACCAGGTTTGGGTGGGTGGCTTAAGAGCAGGCAAAGATGGCAGTTTGGCTTTTTACTTACTGGGATGGATTTTTATCTTGTCATGCAGATACTTCTTGTCTGCTGGGGTCTGTCTGGGATCAGGCAGAACGTGCTTCAGCAGCAGCTTCTCCCTCCCTTCCTTTCCCAGAAAGCACAGCAAGCTGAACATGTGTGGTGTGACCGAACTCAAAGGTGTGGGGGACTCCTCTGGATTCACATTTATGATCCATCTTTCCCAGATGGAGGTAACTGGTCAGTCCATCTGTCATTCTCTTCCTTCCTCTTCTGTAGCCTCCCAGTGACCTTATCTGGTGCATGTGTACAATCTTTGGATTTGCACTGGTCCAGGGGTTTGAAGAAATGTGCAGAGACCTTGATTTTTATATACTTTGGGAGCCTATAAAATGGATTATTGAAATGACAATCAAATCTCCCAATCTCTGCAATCTTTTGCCTTGTGCCAACTGCACTGCTGAGAACCAGATTGGCTGAAGAGTCTGTGTTTTTCCTGTATCTTTAAGGGGTTTTTTAAGAGTTCTTCCTTTTGACATGTTTGTGCAGTGGCAAAAGGGTTATTTTTGTAACTGGAAGGGCTGGAAATTTACATAAGGAGAGGAAAAAAACTTCCACAAGCTCAACAAACTCAAATTCTGTGCTGAGAATACCTGCTGTGTCCCCGTTATAAACTCAGCTGTAAGCAGTTATAAACATCCCATATGTGGGATGAGTTTCTCCTCCTTTACCCCTTCTTTCCCCCTCTCTACAATTCAATATGGTTTAGGTTGTTAGTCTCCCTTTCAAATCAATCTGTTGCAGATAAAAAAGAAGGAAAAAGAGGGAAGGAGAAAGAAAAGCTTGCCAGAAATAATTTCTTTGGAAATTACATAACCTGCCTCTTGATGTATTTAGAACATATCTCTACCTTTCAGCTACACCAGGCAGAACCACCATCTTCTTTTAAGGTAGCAGTCAAGGAGATTTTGTAGCAAGATGTTGGACTGTGAAATGTAGCAGCTGAGGGTATGGATGTGTCTCCTCCTGTTTCCCCCTCCCTGGAGCAGTAACTTCAGACAGAGAGGACAGATGTGTGTCTGGGAATGGCATCAGCTCCAGCCACTGCAGCAAAGCCTCCAATGGCCACCTGCCAGGGTGTGCAGTTACTGCTTCCTATGGAGCATCTCCCAAGGAGATCTGGAGTCTTTGAGACACCTGCAACAGTGTCAGGTTAAAGGCATTCTAGAAGAGTGTGTGTTACAAAGCCACTGCTGTGGTTCGAGCAGTTGTGGTGGTGTTCCAACAGGTAACATTTCTGTTTAAGTCAGTGGCAAATTTCTGTCAAGGATTTCAGCAAGATTTCTCCACCAACCTTTGATCACTCTAATTTCACTGTTGTATTCTTGTCCGGCAAAACTAATTAAGGCAAAGCATAGCTAAATTTGCTTTGAAAGCAAAGAGGATTTTTTTCTTCAAAACTTGAAAGTAATTATGAAATCATATTTTAATTAGTTCCCCCTCAATACTTTAAGGTGTGAAATGTTGACAACTCGTACCTAGTATTTTTTATTTCCTTGGGTTTTTTACGTGGCTATGCTTACTTGAGGTGTTTTTATGCACTTGACCTGCAATTAAAGAAATCTGATCTAAATTTAAGTCCTGAGTAAACTAATGACTGAAAATTGGTCTTCTTTCCTATTTAAATGATTTGTTTGGCATAACTTATATCCTGTATATTTCAGAAAGTATTTGTGGATAAAATCAGAGTGTGTTTGCATCTCAAGGAGTGATTTCTGCCCAAGACTCTCTAAATCATTCAGACCTTTTCATTTAATGCTTTGAAATACTGATTAAATATATTCACTCTGATTTGCTTTAATCTGATTGCACATCTATAAGTTTTCTTCTGATGTGGTGCAGCCATGTCGGTTGTAAGCTGGTTTAATTAGCACTGCTTAGTGATTTGGGACCCCTGTCAAAGGCTGGAAACACAAAGAGTTAAAGCTGAAGCTGTGACCTCATCCCTATTCATGTTACACTGGAGCAGAAGCTGCGCTGGAAGGGGCTGTTTAACTGCATCGCTGTCTTTGCTGCTGAGGTTGATTGCTTTAATTTGGTTCTGATATCTGTAATAAGAAGGGATTTGGGGGAATAGTAGAGGCAGAGCAAGCCATGCTAATATCGAATGCCCGTGGCAACAGCGCTCACAGAAATACGTAGACTCAAATACACCTTTCTACCCGATTCCAACTTTTTCATGGCTCGGCTGTGACAATTGCAGCGGCCCCGGGGAGGGCTGGCACAGACACACGCGCTCCCGGCCAGCCGTGCGCTTACGCAACCGTGCCGTGTGTTACTTAATTGCTTCTCTCTGCGTGGGAGATGCCGAGTGCAACTGCTGTGGCTTTAACGTGGGAGCGGCGCACGCCACGATAGGTGTCACTGTGCGCGAGTCCAATCGCGATCGGTGGCTGCAGCCATTGGCTCCGCGCGCTGCCGGCTCCGTCCGCACGGCTGCGATACCTGCTCTGCTCGCAGCCCTGCCTCGCACAACTCCGGCTCGCCGAGCGCTCCTTCTCACACCCGCTCCGCAGAGCCTGCCCTCTGCCCGGCGGGTAGCGCTTCCCCGCCATCGGGAAAACCTGGAAACAAATAAAGCTGGCAGGAATGATGGAGATGTATTTAACGATTCAAGTACTGGATCAAACTTAAAGTCAGGTTTTTACTCGGTGCGCTGGAAAGGTCACCTTGTCTTGCTGGAAAAGAAGCAAACTCTCGGCTCTGCTGCTTTCTGTGTCACAGCTTCCACGTGCATTCCTTAATGTTCCTAGCTAGTTAGGCTGTCGGGCTTTACAGACCAGTATACTCATGGTAGATGAGAAAGGAAAGAACATGAAATGTCTCACCTTCTTCTTGATGCTTCCAGAGACGGTCAAGAACAGGTCCAAGAAGAGCTCTAAGAAAGGAAGTAGCAGCAGCAGTAGCAGCAGCAAATTGCCTCCAGTTTGCTATGAAATCATTACCTTAAAGACCAAAAAGAAGAAGAAGATGGCTGCTGATATTTTTCCCCGAAAGAAACCAGCCAACACTAATACAACTGCTGTCCAGCAGTACCATCAGCAAAATCTCAATAACAACAACACTATTCCAGCACCCAATTGGCAAGGACTTTATCCAACCATCAGAGAGAGGTAAGTTCAGGGCAGTTTATTTCTGCTGTTTGAATGGAGGGGTAAAAAAGTAGCAAAATGTTCCAAATGCATTTATTTGCTGAACTGAATATTGTTATTTTGTTTGTTTGGGGTTTTTTCTCCCCGTGTGTGAAACAAGTATGTTGGTAATGGAAAATATTTTAATATCTCTTTTCCAGACAGTGCAGCTGTTTGTCTTGAGTAAATAAAAATATTGCTGGAAGCTGCAGCATCCCAATAAAGATTTGCTTTTAGACCTTGATGGGGATTTTCAGTGATACGTTCTCTTGACTTTGATTTCCACTTTTTGAAAAGTTCTCACAAGTTTGGGTGTTTCTTTTATTGCACGCACTTTTATTCCCTTACTGTTTTCTCTGGTATATTTGTGTGATGTTGTGTAAAGTAGCTTGAAGTCTGACCTGCTTCTCTTTGCTAATATTCAACTTTAAGTTTTTAAGACATTAAATTTCTCTGGTCTGGGCAAGCAGAGAGTTACTGGGTGCCACAAATTAACACGTTCCCTCTGTTTGTAGAAATGCAGTGATGTTCAACAATGACTTGATGGCAGATGTTCATTTTGTGGTCGGGCCACCAGGTGGGACCCAGCGGCTGCCAGGACACAAAGTAAGCAACAGCTGCATTATCTGCTGCTCGGGCAGGGAGGGCCGGGGAGAGCTCCTGGCGTGGGAGGCTCGGCTCCTCGGGGACAGCCAGAATGCTGTATTGTAGGAGGCTACGTGCAGGGAAATAGTCTGTCCCTTGCTTTTCTTTGTGCTTTGGGTTAAACAGTACATTTGTTGTGCTAAGGCAGTAAAGTTGGGAATACTGCTTTGTGCTGTTGGTTAATACTGCTCTTGAGATTTTCTAGAAATATTTAACTTCTGTGGTGGACATGAGCATTTTCCAGTAGCTAATGATCTATGCCCAAGAGATTAAAATGCAGGGAAAACGTGTAATTTGTTCTTAACTTGCACTTCATTTCTTTCTGAAGTGTGTCTATAGAGCTTGTCAGTGAAGCCCAGTATGCTCAGAGTGGCCCTCCCACATTGTTTTTGTTGGCAGTGCTTTCAATTTAAAGCATGAAATAAGGTTTCCCTTTCTCAACAGTATGTCCTGGCTGTTGGGAGCTCTGTATTCCATGCGATGTTTTACGGAGAGCTTGCAGAGGACAAAGATGAGATCCGTATCCCAGATGTTGAGCCCGCTGCTTTTCTCGCAATGCTGAAGTAAGCATCGTTCATCTGCTGGATGTGTTTTCCTTTCTCATGTATACATATACACTGCTAATGTTACAGCTGAAGTATTAGGCTTGCATGTAAACAGAAAGAAAGCAGTTGCTTAAAATATGCCTCTTTTTTGTGTTTTAAACTTTTACCTCGTTTTGCTCTCCCCCTCTACTTGGAGGCACACCTATATCAGACTAATGTGGGCAGTTGTAAATAATGACTCTGACAGGGGATCTTTGGGCACATTGTGTACTGTAATGCCTATCGATCTGATTTGTCACTACATGTTACACAAAGGAATGGAGTTACTAAAAAGATTTGTCAGCTGTAACAAAAAACCCCAAACCAGCTGTTCCACTTTGCAAGCATAGTGAAAAGTTAAAAACGAACGCACAAAACCCTCCCAAACCCAGTAAATTGCTGGGTTTGCATATTGACATTGTCCCAGCTCTTTCATAAACTTGCTGCATGCAGGTCTTGTCTTAGAAAAATTACCCTAAGTTATTGAATGTAGGCTCTGAAAATTAAATTTCTCCTCATATATCGCAGTGATGCATTTGGAAAGTGATAAAAAGGCTTTTTATGTGAATAGGGGTTTTTGTCTAACAAGGAAAACTAGTCAGTTTACATGATCATTACTTTTCTTCTTGCAAACTGCATCAGAAATGCTGTCTCTTCCTAAATGGGCATAATGAAGCAGCTTCCCTGATGAATTGTTCTGGAATGTATCTATAAACTCTGATTATCAAAGAGAAATGCCCTATCACAGGAATACTATGGCTTTGAGGTTTTGTTCCTCTCAGAAGATACATCAGTATCTGATAGTGATCCTTTCAATATGCTGCAGATTTTCTTGCATGTAATGGTGTAATCACTAGCTGGCAATTTATTGTATTTCATAGATTGTTTTGACTGGCTTGTGATTACAGAATGGTTTCTTTTTTTTTCTTTTACATTTCAGTAGCACTGTAGATGAACATTCAAACTTGCATACAGAGTTTTTATAGGTTATCACCAACAGCAGAAATGTTCTGTGCAAGTATCAGCAACTGCCAGGAAAAGTTGCACAGATGTGCCGTAGACCTGGAATATCAAGTTAAGATAGGACATTGTATATAGAGATGGATCCTTTGGGCCTCTCTCGTTTTGTGGCAGAGCTCAGACTTATGCATTACTTTCATGCTGTTTTACAAATCAAAAATACAAGATACTTGGGGTTCCCCCATCCCCCCTTTCTTTTTGAACAGCAAATCTGTTTCACTGTGGCTAAACATGATTTGCCATATAAAAACTGAATGCTTCCTGAATTTATCTTTAAGAAATGTATTCAGAGAGAAAACCTAGGAAAGAGAGTATCAGTACTGACATCTAGGTCTTGGCATATTATTTAGCCCATGGCAATTTAGAAAACTATGAGAGCATAACCCAGAACCATGGGATTCTTCACCTTCTCAGCTTTCATTTAAACAACTAAAAGACCAGAAAAGGTTTGTGCTGTGTGTGGATGCCGAGGTAACCTTGCCAGTGCTGCCTTCCCCTGAGGCAGAGTGCCTGAACCTGCAGAGCACTGCTGTGCCTGCGGACACCAGGGTGTCTGCAGCTGGGGTGGTGCAGGGAGAGCAGAGGGATGTGGCTCAGCAGTGCAGCATTGCCCTCATCCCAGGGTCCAGTGCATGGGGGAGCCGCAGTGCCCCTCACTCCTCTCCCTCTGGGAAATCATCCCTTTGAATGTTGCTGGCAACTGCTGTGAGCAGTGAATGGTAGAAGGCTCATGATACTGTTGCTGCAGAAGGAAAAGACTTTTTACCTGTCCCAAAGCAGCCGTCTCCCTCATACACTTTTTTTCTGTATCATAAACTTTGTCAGAAAATACATTGAGGTTTTTTGTGGGTTTTTTTGGTTTTGATGTCTTTTTTGGGGGTTTTCCCCCAGACAATGAATTCTTGGAGCATAAATATTTTTTGTGTTTTACTCTATAGTGGGCATTCTGTCAACAAACATCAGATGAGGTATTGCCAGATGTACCATAGGAAATAATGCCTCAACTGGTAGATACTATTTATTCTCCCAGTAAAATTGCCTTGGCTGTTCTCTACAGTTTTAAAAACAGGGTTAAGCTCATAGTCTAGCAAATGCATAGTCTCGTTGACACACGGAATTGGTGTCTTTAATGTATTATATCTTATCTTAGTCTTGACTGTTCAAGTAGAACCATGATCTCATCTCATCCCAGGATGAATGTGTTACTAAACCGTCAACCCCCTGGTGTAGCAGAATCCTCAGTGTAAGAACAGGGTGAACCTGGAATATCAGTAATTGCAGACCAGAGTCGAGGTGTGTTGGCAGAGTGGGAAGTGTGGAGTGTTGCTGACAGCCGGTCTGTGCTGTGTCTGTTGTAAATCAGTGATATTAGTTCTTCACTTTCATGAGTATTAAACTTGCAACTTTTGTACTATTTCGATTTAAAACAGATGTCATCATTCTCTGCTGTGCTAGCAGCCAACGAGAAGGAATGGAAGGGAGGAAAGAGTTGGAGAGCGTTGAGGAGAATCATAAAAACAAATTAATTGAAACATTTAAAATTTTTGGCCAGTGAAGGTGCTAAGCCTGTAACCATTAATATATAGATGTGCTCTTTGTTGTTACAAATAAGCTGAAACCAAGTAGTAAAGATTCAAAACAGGTTTGGCTCTGTGTAAGTATTCTTTTTCTCTGTAACCTCTTGGATTTTGTATTGCTGGAGCAGTATCTCCTCTGTGCATGTTTCCTAAGCGTGGCTTGGAGGATGCTGTCTGACACGTGCAAAAATACAGTTATTTACAACTATAATCAGATCACTGTAGGTACTAATTCCCCTTTATAGATACATCTGTTCTGCAAAAAAATTTGTTGTGTGGGGAAACCTGCTAACTAGAAAATTTTAATTAGTACAGGGTTGCATACAACTTCAGCTTTTCTGGAGGAAGACACTTTTTATCAGCCATAACCATCAGGACTTGCTTATCCCTGTGAAGAGTAAAATTGCATTTGGCATGGTTTTAGCACATTGCATTCAGCAGCTGCAAATGGGGCCCTGAAGCATGAGATACTGAAAAGAACAAACTGTACAATGCTTCATTTCTCTAAGCAACGAATCCCAGCAGTTTAGTCACATAAAGAGAATTTCACCTTCATCTCTTCCACCACACTAGCAAAGCAGTAAAGCTTTTTTCCTCCTTATGCAGTGAGACTGAGAGAAAATGCTGTGCTAGTTGAGTTAGGATGTTGCAAGCATTAAAAAACTTGAAAATTACAGTTCTGTGCCATTCCTTTTCCTCTAAGCTTCATCACCCTGTTAAAAAAAAAAACAGGAAGCCATCATCTAAAAACACCCAACCCAGTATTTATGGAAATGGATAGCACTTGATACACTTGAATAGCATTTCTCTTCTTAGACTACCAAGTTATTTCCTATAAATTTGTTGTCTTCATTCCTGTATTTGTGTAGACACCTCAGTAAATCATGGTTCACCATCACAGGACATCCACTCCAAATGCTGTTGGTAGCACATGTTCCAGACTTAAGTGATCCAAGTAAGGTGGCACCCAAGGAGCTCCCACCAGAGGCAGATGGCCTCTCATCTGCCAAGGCCTGTGTGGAAGTGACACAGGGCTGAAGGGCCCATGGTTTGGAAGCATAACCGTTGTGTCCATGGCATGCACCCCATATGGGAAGTTGGATTCCCCTTATATTTAAACCTGTTCTCTTCCATGGTCTCCCATGAGTGCTGAATTTGTTCTGTACTTTCTTTCTGGATTTATTCAGTACTCCCCAAAAGCACTGCTTAGTTATAATGTGGAGCCATCTAAATATTCTCTATTTGTCTATAATTTCGTGTCAGTTTGTTGTTGGCACATTGTGTTTTTGCATTAAGCAGCAGTGTCACACCCGTGTGTTTGGTTTCAGGTACATCTACTGTGATGAAATCGATTTGGCTGCCGACACCGTGCTGGCCACCCTTTACGCTGCCAAGAAGTACATCGTCCCTCACCTCGCCCGCGCCTGCGTCAACTTCCTGGAGACGAGCCTGAGTGCAAAGAACGCCTGCGTGCTGCTGTCCCAGAGCTGCTTATTCGAGGAACCTGACCTGACCCAGCGCTGTTGGGAAGTGATTGATGCCCAAGCTGAGCTGGCTTTGAAGTCTGAGGGCTTCTGTGACATTGATTTTCAGACACTTGAAAGCATCCTCCGAAGGGAGACTCTGAATGCCAAAGAAATTGTTGTTTTCGAAGCAGCTCTGAACTGGGCTGAAGTGGAGTGTCAGCGGCAGGAGCTGACGGCGACCATAGAGAACAAGCGCAAAGTCCTGGGGAAGGCCCTGTACCTGATCCGCATCCCGACCATGGCTCTGGACGACTTCGCCAACGGCGCTGCTCAGTCTGGGATTCTGACCCTCAACGAGACCAACGACATCTTCCTCTGGTACACGGCGGCCAAGAAGCCAGAGCTGCAGTTCGTCAGCAAGCCCCGGAAGGGCCTCGTCCCTCAGCGGTGCCACCGGTTCCAGTCCTGCGCTTACCGCAGCAACCAGTGGCGCTACAGGGGCCGCTGCGACAGCATCCAGTTTGCTGTTGATAAGAGAGTGTTTATCGCTGGCTTTGGGCTCTACGGCTCCAGCTGTGGATCGGCCGAGTACAGTGCCAAGATTGAACTCAAACGGCAAGGAGTTATCCTAGGCCAGAACTTGAGTAAATACTTCTCAGATGGTTCTAGTAACACTTTTCCCGTGTGGTTTGAATATCCAGTGCAGATTGAGCCTGACACCTTCTATACAGCAAGCGTGATTCTGGATGGTAACGAACTCAGCTATTTTGGACAGGAAGGAATGACAGAAGTTCAGTGTGGGAAGGTGACTGTGCAGTTCCAGTGCTCTTCGGACAGTACAAATGGCACAGGGGTACAGGGGGGGCAAATTCCCGAACTCATATTTTATGCTTGAACGAGAGTCTGTGGAGACAAAGCATTTTGTTATGAAGAACCTGTCAGGTTCAGGCCCCCTGACACTTAGCTTTTTACCTGCAGGTATGTGAGCAGTACAGGGAATACTAAACGCTATGGGCAAGTTCCTGCCTTGCTATACTTGTAGCATTGTTGGTGATGAAGTTCAAGGGTAATACTTTAAACTGGAAGCTCTTAGAAGCAAAGAGTTTAAATGGCTTTGTGAGAGGGATGCCTGTTTGCTGGTGGTGCTGACCCTTTCTTTGATGCACCTGTGAATCACCAGAGGACATTCCACTCTTGTATCTCACTCAACACTGTCTTCGTTGATCCCTTTTCTTTTTCTCCATTTCCTGCTTTCTGCTTGTAATTCTTTGGGGAGGTAGGGGTAGAAAATGAAGAGTCTTGTTTTATGGCTCTCTCTGCTGTCTGCTCTGCAGGCTTTAGAGATTCCAATAAACTGAGCTGCTTCTGACCATGGGAGCTGAAAGAAGTCCCTCAGTTGTAAGCAAAGAAAAGTGCAGGTTTAAACCTTCATCCTGTGAGATTCTCCTGCAGCCAGCTGTTTGGGATGGCTACAGGGGAAGAGGGAGAGAAGATAGCATCCTTTAGGAAGCTGCACAGGATGCTGACTATGTCCACAGTGCGTGGACATGTTTACAGGGAGGAAGGGATGCGTGCTTGGCAAGTTACCCTTGGAGTTTGTTTTCTATGAATCCCACCTCGAAGCCAAGGAAGTACTTGCACGTGTTCAAATTGTATATGCAGCTCTTGAACCTCTGCTCCCATGACCTAGTTGTTGCTACATTGATTTGCTCTTTAAATGGCTTTTCTTTGAACCCTGCTAAATAAATGAGAATTAATATCAATCCTCTAATACAGGATAATTGTTAGTTTGTTTGGGGTGTGGTTTTTCCTTCTTCCTAAACATGGTAGAAGCAGATTATAGAGGAACAAAAGAATGTATCAATCCTGACTTGGACTTTTTTGTGTAATACAAGATTTTTTTCTTTTTATTACCAGTTGAAATTTAGACAAAGACAGAAGATTCCCAGCTGTGGTCATATTACACTTAGTGTACATCATCAGATAGCAGTGAGGAGGAAGTCTTCTCTAATGTGTTAGTGTTGGATCTCTTGCAACTGCTTATGGCTACACATCAGTCAGAGGATTATGTGGTACAGAACCTTTTCTTTTCTGATTTTTTTTCCCCCCCAAAACTTCTTGTTATATGTCTGTATCATTTTTGGAAAAGTATTAGGGATACTCCTTGTATCAGGGAAGGAAGCCAGTATGAATAAGAGCTACAGGTACTATTTAAACATGAGAAAATCCTTTCCCACTGCCCTGGGACAGTTGCTCCTCAGAGACATCGTACCTATTGCGAAGCATCTCATTCTTACTTCGCCTCTGAAGTGGGTTCTGTTTGTAGCGTACGTTTTAACGAAGTGAGAGGACCAAATGATTCTTCAGACAGGCTGAAGATAAATGTTATAGTATATCAACACATTATTGTAGCATAACACTAAATTCTCTTGTCAGTTCTGTAATAAAAATGTTTTTCTCATATGATTTCTTACCAGTTTAATGCTATTACTCTAAGTGTTGCTTGACGGTTGGAATCCTGGCCCCCGGCCATCGTAAAGTGCCAATACATCTTTGCAGTGTCCAAAATACCATCTGAAGTAAGGAAAACTGGAGCACAGACATCAAACACTTTATGGCCAAAGCCCAGATCTTCTCTCTAGGTAATAAAAGGAAAGCCAGGTAAAAAATTGCCCTGCAGGATTTATGCCTTTCATCCATCTTAGCGTTTAATGTTTTATGTACATACGTGCGTGTGTGTAAGCAGCGCTCTTTCTGAAGTGTAAATACCCTCAAAATATATAGAGAAATGTTTTGTTTTTTGTAACAGATGTACATAATCCAGACTGTGAGTGAAACCTAAACAGAATGTTCCATGGAAAACTCCCAGAGAGAGAATTAAAAAACCTCCAGTTACTTATATTTAGATCTGCAGCTGAAAATAGACAAAGAATATAAATGGTATGGAGTGGAGGCAGAGTTGCTGAAGGGATCGCAGAAAGGAATCTAAGATTGTGATGAGGTAATAATGGTCATCTACTTTTAGACAAGATCTGAGCAGCAGTTCCACTTCCTTAGATACATTTGAAAGCAGTGAGAGATGCTAATCAGCTGATTAAGTTTTCTTACAGCAAGCGGCTGATGCAGATGTAATTACTCTGAGTGATGATCAGATTGACAAGTTGCTTGTGGTAACAAGCTGCATTCTGAGTTGTTTGGAAAAACCCCAGGTGCCTCAGCTGGTGGGTCAAGTCAGAGAGTACAGCATTGGTATAACTAGACTTGGGTTCTCACTTTTAATTAATTTTTTTGGTTTTAATTACCTGCAAACAAAGGTGAAGTATCTGCTACATTCACTGGCTGGAGCAGAAGTTCAGAGATCAGAATACTCTGCAGCTGTAATATGTAGAAAAGGAGCTGTTACTTAATTATTATTTGCTCCTTTTATGAAATCCTTTTGACGAAGTAGGATGAAAGCAGCCTCTGGCTTAATTCCTCTGAGTCCCTTCTGGGTTTTAGGAGCTGGTGCGTGTAAAGGTTTCCAGTGTGGATGATCAAACAAAAGCACCTTTTGGTGCTCACAGTGTGACTTGTTTCTGAGCATCACCTTATGCTATCAAGTACTGGCACATAAAAAGGTGGCCAGCACCAGTCACCTTGGGACATCAGGGCACCCCAGTAGGTGCCTAAATGTGGATTTGGTTAGTTTACCAGTAGCATTCAAGCTTGAATACATTGACTGACATCTTGCCAGCAGCAGCCATATCAGCCTGGAATGTAAATGTAATGTCCGTAGAGATCACCTCGTAGATTCTGTCTTAAACTGTACCTGGCCATCTTTGCTACTCGTATCTTTGATTTTCCTGCTAAGAGGAATCTGTGATAAGAGAGTATAATGTAATATACTTTCTGCATATCTAAAATAGTATTTAAGTAAACATTTTAATTTCTACATACTAATTGCACTGAACTGTTTGGGGGTTTGGTTTGGTTTGGTTTGGGTTTTTTTGTTGTGATAAATTCAACTCACTTCAGGTCCCAGCACCCATTTGTGCTGAAGCAGTGTTTGACCTTCGCAGGCTTACAGCATTATTTATAAAGGACAGATATATATATAAATATATGAAGTACCTCATGTTGAATGTTATTGTACTGTATCTTTAATGTCACAGTGCAGATCTTGTTGGACTCATGAATGTGTATAATCGCGTTAAACATACAAATAAAAATGATTCTTAAATGATTGTTTCCTGCAGTATCTTTGAAGCATGAGCTGTGAAAGCCCTTACTTAGTTATCTCTTTTAGCAGTTTTTATTGTTGTACAGTTGTGCAGGGATATTTGTTGAGCTTATGTATTCAGAGATCTTTTGATCCCCAAAGAAGCAAAAGTCTAAAGGAAAAACAAGGAAGAACAATGGAAATGTTAATCAGTTACATTGTAAAAAGGTTGACGATTAAGCTAATGAGCTAGAGTGAATGAATTCATTTATGTGCTTTATGAAAGACCTTGTCTAGTAGCATTAATATTTTAATGTTCTATTAATATTATTAAGTATGTGGAGATGAAGGGGGAGGGTCTCTTGTTTATTCTAAAAGACAGTTGGCACGGGAAAGGCCATGCTTTTCAGTCTCTGATAGATCAGAAAGGACATGGTTAGTGCCAAGAGGCTGTTCTCTGCTGAAAAGTTAATTATATCATATTATTCAGCATTCTGACTGCTTTCTTACTCAACAATTTTCTTCCAAAAGATTTGAGACTTCATTTTAAATACATTTGTGGTCAGTGAAGTTGAAGCCCCACTTCATGATGTCTGTCTCTAATACCTTTCAGATATTACTAAGCTAATGATAAGAAATGCTCCACAGTGTGATAGAGAGACAAGGAAATTTAATTGAGGAAGTCTTCCCCAGTAAAAATCAGTACCTTCAGAGTTCATCCAAAATTCTCACTAAAGCATGTTTACAGGCATCAAACTTGTTGCTTTCGGTAAGTTTTTCTAGAATTCTTACTGCAATACTTGCTACCAAACTGCTGCATTCTTAATCCAAGTTCTCTTATGTGTGTGTCCTGCACTTGGAACTGTCTTCAAGCAGGAACTGTCCTATGCCTTGGGCTGTGCTAATGACTCCAGCTCTTAAATGTGTGGTAGGTACCAGTGTGATTTGGTGCAGGAAGGACCACACTGGCAGCAGCATTGTAGCTTGGTAAGTTGGAGAAGATGAGTGCTGTTAGCAGCCTCAGATTCTTTGATAAACAGGCAAGAACTAAGGGGGCAAGATGGATAAAGGCTGGCCTGTATCATTCAAAGGGACATTCTCATGTGATTCTGGCTGAAATCTGACAGAAGTGCTGGGACATTTGCTTTGGAAATGGGTGTTAGTGGATAGAGCTGTGTCAGTCTCTTGCACTGTGTTTGGTGAGGCAGAGAAACGTGTGTGTTTGCACCAGAAAAAAAGGAGTTTGAAGTGGAAGGAAAACGTAATAGGGTGTTTCTGAGTTGGGGAGGAATTGGACTCCAAGAACTGAACTCAGTTGTTGGTCTTGCAGGTAAATCCTGCTTGGTGGAGAAGGGGCTCCCTGTTCCCACTTAGCTGGAAGCCCCTCAGGAGCTGACAGCCTTTTCCTCTGGCCTGTCTAAAACAGGCTCCTTGTGAGCACTCAGCTCTTGGGTGTAGCAACCCAGGATTATTTCCTGAGTCTGATAAACAAGCCTAGTTATCCTACAGCCCAGGACAAGCTCAGGGAAGCTGAGAGACTCTTTTTGGACCTCCCAAGCCCAGCCCTCAGTGGAAGGTGAGATCCTGGCACAAGGGTGAGATGGGATTTCAGCCCAGCAACAGCATTTGGCCACTGTGTAAAGCAGGGCTTTGAAAGCCAGGCTGTTGTGCCAGGCTTGCAGGAATCAGCAGGAGCAGGAATACCTGCTGGTTTCCTGAAGGCAAGGAAAGGAGCTGCTTTCTCAGATGGCAGGGTGGTCATGTTCAAAACAAAATTAAGAAAAAGCTTTTTGGCATGCTGCTACATTTCTAGAAGTCTGAATTAATTTTCTCCCCAAGACTTCCTCATAAAGTGGGGCCCTGGCCCAATTGAAATCAGTAGGAGTTGTCCTAGTGACCTCAATAAACCCAGGATTTTCATTTGTAGTGTTCATTTTGTGTGATTATTCCCAAAACACAACATAAAACTGCCCAAGAAAGGGAAATTAATTTTGAAATCCCACTGTAATCTGATTATCTAAAATACAGGTACAAACATTTCTATTAAATTTTACAGAACTCCTGCTCATCAGATTTTGTGTGCCTGCCCCCAAGCTTTCCTACTAGAATGCTTTATCCTCAGCCATGAATCTATAGACAGAACAGTAAATTTTTGTGAGGCTTTATGTATATTTTTACAGTCTCTGTATGGAATTCACAGCACATAAGATTCACAGCACAGATAAAGTATTTTTAAGATTAGAAAGTGTGTGTGTAAATTGCCTGTAGTCTGTTCACCATGAAAGAAAAACAAAACCAGCTATTTTGCTTGGAGGCACTTGTATTTTGAAAGAGCTTCTTGAAGTCTGTAAGCTTGTTGATACCATCAGAAATGCATTTATATTAAGCCTTTAATTGTAGCATTTTAAAATCAGCTTTCTAATTGTTTCCTATAGACAAAGACAGCACAGTTGGCCTTCAGGGATCCTCCACCCCAGTCCAGTGGAGTTTATATTTGAACAGATCCTTGCAAGAGCAATTTTCTGGGTCTCATTTTAAAGCTTCACTTGACATTAAGTGCTGCTTGGGGAGCATCAGTGTTTCAAAAATAGCCAAGGCTGGGTTTAGCCTAACAGCAAACAGGGCTTGCATAGGGAGGTGTCCTAGTGAGGATGTTGTGGCTGAGTACAGAAGAAAAGTTTCCATTTCCCTGAGGATGAAACACCTTATGTTGCTGACAGCAACCACCTGCTGAGCATTGTGTAAACAATTCGGCAGCTGGGAGGAACTGGAAGGCATAAAGTGCAGTGGAAACCTCTGTGTGAGGAGAGTGGGAAGGGTCCCAGGTGCAGGGCTGTTGTGAGCAAGGTGATTCCATGAGCCAAAGACTGGCATCCTGTAGCACAGTGATGGAGGGTTATAGCTGGGCTGCTGAATGGCGTGTGATTGGGATTTTTCACAACTGTGAATCCCGTTTTGTATTTTATTGTTATTCTGGGAGAGTGTCCAGCTCTCCTCTACCCTGCGCTGCCTATTCCTGCTCTGTGCCAGAGCCTTCCATGTGATTGCAGCCCAGCAATTCCCTGTGTGCTGAGACTGGGGGCACTGGGAACACCTGGTGGAAAAGGACTAGTTGAGTGAGAGTGAGACATCCCAGTGCTCTGGGATGCTGCTTGGAAGCTGTCCTGGATGTGCTGAACGCTGGCCTAGCGTGGCAGGAGAGGCAGGATCATTCCTTTGTGTGTACATACATATTTCAGTATTCCCTGGCCTCTTTCTCTAGCCAGTTGCTGGTTGTGCTTAAAAGGGAAAATGAGCATTAATTCACTTTTTCTGTAGGGTGAAAGAGTTATGATTCTGCAGAAGCCGGTTCATGCTTCTGTCTTTATAGAGTCAACAATCCCAGCAGGCTTGGGAGAGGTGTTGGGAGAAAGGGCTCACGTACTTTGGAAGCACACAGGGAAACATCTGCTTTCTTTAACGCCTTGTTCTTAGGAAGTTGTGCTGCAATAAAACAAATTTATAGGCAGCTGGAGCTTGGCATGTTTGGCTTGTTTCTATAGTGGGACTTTTTATGAATAAAAGAGTGATGGAACTGTATTTAGCTTGGAAATACTAAATCCTGCAGAACATCCAGAGCATGGAGGTAGCACTTCCAGATGTGAGGATATTTCCCATTAGTTGCAGTCTTGGGCTAAGGTGTGACCTGTTCTTGCTTTGTTCTTCCCCACCAGGGCATGCTAGAGGTGGTACCCACATCAGACACCATTAGTGCTTAAGGAGAAATAATCTGAGGGAGAGATATGAAAGACAGAGATCTGGAATACAGAGGAAAAGTATCTGATGAGAAATAACAGCTCTCATCAGGCGCAGACAATAGACAGTAAACTGGCTTCAGGAGAGCTATTCAGGCATCATGGGAGCCAAATCAACAGACATAAGGTAAGAATAGAGTCATGACAACTATTTAAATGATTTTTTAAAGTTGATTATGCTCAAGACTTTCCTAGAGCCTACAAAGGAAGAATTTGTTTTGCTGCCTTAGAATACAGTCCATACATATTTTTGCCTCTGCCCTCCATGCTTCATATGGTCGTTTCCTTACAATATATGCTACATAAGATATTTTTCCTCCTCAGTGCTTGGGCATGAGCAGGTTGGATGACCCCACTTAGGAAAACAATTTTCAAACACAGCTTGTAATTGTCATATCAAGCACTCTCCTTCACCCCTCTACACATGGTCTTTGCTGGCTTGTAATAAGATGGCAAAGAGCAGGAGTCCCAAGACACAGCTGGGAGAGGAAGCTCTCCCTGAACCCCACTGTGTTCCCAAGGAAGGCAGGAGCAGGGTGCTGTGTTCCCTTTCCAAATGCTCCCCCTGATTTGGTGTGCATCGGGTGGGGGCTCAGCAGGATGCCTTTGTGGGGGATTAGCTGGGCCTTTGCAAGTGCTGTGATTTGTGTGTCACCTTTCTGCCAGCTGCAGGGGACACGGATGATCCCAGCTCTGGCAGAAGGCCTGCCGAGGTTTGGAGCAAATCTGAACTGACAGAGGGAGTTCATACCAGGTCAGCATTTCACGGCATTTCGGAGCTGGTATTAGGAGCTTGAAAAATCACTCAAGTGCAACATGAGATATTTAAAAGTTGGGGTTCCAGCTCGTGGCAGTCGTTTTTGTTCCTGTTTTACAAGCAGAGCTCCCCAGGAGAGCAGTCACAGTGATCATGGGTGTCACTGTCTCCAGGGTACTGGGAAAAGGCAGAGCCTTAAAACTGGACACTGGAACTCTAAAGGCAGATTGTGGAATGGTCAGTAAAATCAGCTGAAAGCTAATGTGTTGTTCCCATTCATTCCTAGCATTTTCCAGTAGCTCAGTCTGTGCTGGCAAGTTTGTTGTCACTGGTTAAAGCCGTATTTTTGTGTAATGAAATACAACTCCTGACATTAGCAGGACTGAGAGCAAACACCTACCATTTCCCATCTAGGGAAGCTGGCATTCAGCACTCCATGTGTGCCTTTGAAAGAAAAAGGAGAGTTTTTTTCAGCACTGCCAAAAAAAGGGATATTAATTGAACTAAAGCTTGGAATGAAATGCGAGCGTGACTTATCTAGGAGCAGCCTTACAGAACGAAATTTAAAAATATGCAGCACAGGAAGAAGGTCATGCATTGAGTTAAAGTAGGTCTGATGAATTAGTAAGGATGGTCTATCCATAATTTCGATGAGCTGGGATAGACAGGTAGGAGAGAGGAAGATGCACATAGAAAAAGCAGTGCCAGCAAGTCAGACCAAGATCAGGAGCCTTCAAAGGAAAAAAATTAGCCAAGTTAAGGGAAAAGACATCTCCTACTCTTGGTTTGCCATTTGTCATGCACATCTAGTGATTGCGTAGATGACACACATTTGCTGAGCTCGTATTAGGACACCATAGTTAGAAAAATTAATTATCCCAGAAGGCCAGAATGAGGTCTTTCAAAGGTCATTATCAGAACTGGTTTCTCATCAATACACTACTTGATTGGAGGAAAAGACTCAAAATTGCAGGCCTTTGATTGCTGAGAGGGAAGCTTTTAACTGCTTCCTGCTGTTCTGTCATTTTGTGCTAACCCCAAATGGCCCCATTAAATTGATGTCCTGTTTCCCATTCACTGCCCACAAATCACTCTTCTTCTGTTAATATAGGAAACATTTGCACATGATAGGAATTGGAGTGGCTAAACAGTAAATCTTAGAGCCAGTTGAGAACTCAGAAGCTTTTATCCAGTGACCAAAGAATTGATCTTCATAATACTCAGTTGTGAACTTTATTAAAAAATGCAAACTTCATGTCTGCCTTTAGAGAATCTTTGCACAGATACTGTGCCAAAGCAGTGCAGTGGGAGTCAATCTGATTTCTGTGTGACAGCTAATTTCTTACAGCTAATCAGGAGATAAAACCAAGGCCAGGAGTGCTGCAGCTGCTCGGGCAGTGGGGTGTCACTGCTGACACTGTGACACCGCGTGTCGCTGCTGTGGGTTAGGTCAGCACTGCAAACAGCACAGCAGCTCTGCTTTCTCCAGCCAGCAATGCTGTGAGAGAGTGCCTGCAGCCTGGGAGCTCTTTGGGCTGAAGAGGAGCTGAACCCCAGCAAGGTTTGTCTTCACTTTGATGGATGTCTGAGCTTACACAGTCTTACAGATTTGCACATACACTCTCCCATCCAGAACCAGCTCGTGCCTCGGGCCCTTCCACTGACAGCATTTTACTGGAGTCCACTTTTACTGTCAGGTTAAACTACACCTGCTCTGCTACAGAGCTCCCCCAGCAGCAGAGGGAAGTGTAGGTAACTGGATAGTGAATCCTAAAACAAGACAGCACAGGAATACCCTAATACTGGTCTCAAGCACATTGACATAACTGTAGATGGAGTGTGGAGTGAGTGAGTGAGTGAGTGAGCATCTTGTAACTTATGGTGTTTGTTGTGAGCAATCAAGAAAAAGAATTAACCCTTCTTCTGCTGGCCTTCAAGCAATATTGTTCCCTTCTCTCCTTCATACCTCTGTATCCCCCACTGCAAAAATGGGAAGATGAAATCGAGCACCTCTGCAGAGGGCTTTGATGGCTGCTGATCAAACCTGCTCCACAGGCAGCAGAAATCAGGGCAGGGGCAGCAAAGCTCAGCTCTCCTCAGGCACCTGAGCTCACTGGTGGGGTCTGTCACCAAAAGATTTCCAATATCCTTAAATGTCACTAAACTGAGAAAAGTAGTATTGCTGAAAATCATGATGAAAGAGGCCTCAGATGTAAATCCTTTCTAAAATGTTTGTAATCCTCAACTGCTTTCGTTCCAACAGATCTTCCCATAAAATGAACTGCCAACCAAAAGGTAAATACAAATGCAAAATATTCCCAAAGCAAACATGTTACTGGCTTTTAAAACAAGTCCATTTAAATAATGTGAAAATATATTAAAGAAGCAGAATCTATTCCACTTTTTATTTAAAGATGAATTAATGCAAATATCACAGGTTTATCCTGCATTAGTCCCTCGAGAGGAGTCACTGGGGAAGCAATTTGTTTCTTGTTAGCTAAGGCAGGGAGCTTTGAAGTTCCTGAGTTGTCTGTCTCTGCGAGTAGCCCATTTCATCTTGAGGAAAAGTGTCAGATCTAAGTTGGAGTGAGTTGTGTGGCTGTGCATTGTTTAAAGGTCTGGCAGGAAGAGGTCTTCAGCGTGCCACCACCCAGCAGTATGAGGGACAGTGGAAGTGGCACAAAGAATTTCTGGAAGAAATCTTTTAATGGCTATAAACAATGGACATGAAGCCCTGAACACTGAGTGTCAGGAGGAGGGCCTCTATTATGCCTCTTTCTTTGACTTTTAAATTGACTCCTACTAGGCTAAGGGCTCTCCTCTGTTGCTTATTGGTCATGTCAGGTGAGGACGATTTCTGTGAGGGCTGGGAAAGCCACAAAAAGAGGTTTTTTTTCCCTAGACAGTCTCATAGTTTTAGGGATGTTCACACAATCCAGCTCCCTTGACTGTGCACATTAATCTGTTTCTGGAGCTGTTCTGTGACTGGATAAGATAAATTACCTAGAATTACTTTCTTTTGATTTCAGCTTGTACTATTGTGATCAGTTTGTTGGCACAACTGTGTGGGCAATGAGTTGTGAGTGGTTGGGTGATGGAAACATGCACCTCTGACAGGCTGTTTCCCTGCACAGAAAAGACTTAAAAGCTGTTGTGTGAAACTCCAGAGCCATTGAGTTCATAGCAGACTCCACCTTCATCCCAGAACTGTTTTTCAGAAGTCAATTTTTCTACTCTTTAATTACGAATGAGACCCTCAGCCGTCCATCAGCACAGCTCCACTGAGCTGGCACACGAGCTCTACCGTGTCAGCTTTTAGCCTGAAGTACCAGCCTTGGGTTATCAGCTGCAAAGAAAACCTCTGCAATGTTAACAGCCCATAAAGCAATTTAGGAGATCAGTATGCATCTGAAGATAGCTCAAGACAATAGCTAGAGGGGGAATATAAACTGTTTACTACAATTGGATTTGCACTGAAATCTACACATGCAAAATTCATAGCCTACATGAATTAATTTGCTCCTGATCACTCCTTACAAAAACTCTGGCTTCTCCCCCTTCCCTTAATGACTTCTATTCGACAGCTGTGGATTTGCAAAGTGAACTGCAGTAGCAGAGTAGTTATAAACATTTTGGAATAGCACTAAAATCTGTGAAATGAATTGCCTTTGAAATTTACAGTTGTTGCCACCTTATATAGAATCAAACTTGTCATGTTTTTATGGACTGTACTTAATCTTTGAGCATCTTTCATCTCCCTATCACCTGTGTGTGAGGGAAGTATTAGCCCTGTTTTACAAGTGAAGAAATGAGGCACAGGACACTTGAGAGAGGCCTGGAAATAACTCTGCTCTGTAGCACAGTCGTACTCACCAGAAGGCACTCTCACCTTTTCATATTAGTTGGATCAGCTGCAAGATCTCAAATTGGTTTTCCTGATGTGCCACAAAATTAGAAAACCACATAATTGTTTGGGTTGGAAGGGATCTTAAAGATCATCTTGTTCCAATCCTCTGCGATGAGCAGGGACACCTTCCACTATCCCAGGTTGCTCAGAGCCCTATCCCACCTGGCCTTGGACACTTCCAGGGATGAGGCAGCCACTCCTTCTCTGGGCAACCAGTACCAGGGCCTCACCACCCTCACAGGGAAGAATTTCTTCCTACTTTCGAATCTAAACCTGCTCTCTGTCAATTTGAATCCATCCCCCTTGTCCTGTCACTCCAGGCCCTTGTAAACAGTCCCTCTCCATCTTTCTTCTAGGTTCCCTTCAGGTACTGGAAGGCCACAACTAGGTCACTCTGAAGCCTTTTCTTTTCCTGGCTGAACAATCCCAAATCTCTCAGTCTTTCCCCATAGGAGAGGTGCTCCATCCATCTAATTAACTCACTGCAACAGGTCCACATCTTTCCTGTGCTGGGACCCCAGAGCTGGAGGCAGCACTGCAGGTGGGGTCTCACCAGAGCACAGCACAGGGGCAGAATCCCCTCCCTCATCTGCTGCCCACAGAATTTAGATCGAGTGCCCACTGGGGTCCAGGCAGGGAGTGAGATGTGCAACATTCCTCCTGGTTTGCCACCACACCTCTGCAGGAGAGGATGGAGTGGAGTGCTGCTGTTTCAGACGTCCCTGCTCCTCTGAAGGGTGAGCAGAGAGCTGTAGCTGAGTTAATGGTCTCTGCAAATTCTCTATAAAGTCATTTTATGTAATGACCTGGAATTTATATCTTTGCATATGAAACAGGAGCTGGTGGCTGTTTTAATAATTAGCATGTAGTGTAAATACTATACTGAGCTGAATTCTTTCCTCAGATAGTCTGTGCATGCTGGTGAAGTCAAGGAGAGCTGGGCTGGTATCCAAGGACAGAAGCTGGTTGCTTGTCTGCTTAGGATACATTGAAAGCATTAGTAATGAGATGTGAGAAGAATAAATAAGCCTATTTACCATGTGGAAGAGAGCTGCCTTACAGAGGGTTAGCTGCAAAATGACTAGTTAAGGGCTGCAGCCAAGTGCCCCAAAATTGCAGCCTCTCCTGCCTTCTCTCCCCTCATTAATCCAGCAGTGAGCCCCAGGAAATGCCTTAAAAGGACAACTCTGCAGTAAGGAGGTCTAATCCAATGCGCTCTGCTGGAAAGGTCCCTTTTGTCTGAGGAGCTGAAGGTATGAATGATATTTGTGCAGGGAATTTAAGTGATTCCATGCTTGTGTGCAGGATGGGGGCACAACAGGCCTGGCTCTTTATAGGCTAATCATGATCAATCAGTGCAGAGGAGGATGGCCTGCGAGCAGGGTTAGAGTTGAGGAGGATACATAATATCATACAGAATCTTATACTCCAGAAATCAGGTGTGCTGTAAGTCATGGGTCTGGTTCAAGGACCTAAAATGTTTTACAAAGCCTTGGACCATGGGATTGAATACAAATTGTACCACACAAGTGAAGGTTAATTCAGGTTTAGAAATCAGGGCAGCGTGAATTTTGTAGCTGCAGTTTACCCTTTAATAGTTAGAGAGCTGTTACATAAATAGTACAAACCAGGCACTGTGCAGACAGGGTGGGAAAAGAGAGCTCAGTTCTCTTGACTAAAAGAGATCCCTTAAAAGGTTGGATTACGGTAGCTCTGAAAGGAAGGAAAGAGCACGACCCACAGCTCGGTGGAAGGCCTTGTCAGCCAAAGCAGCATCTTCTCTAAGGCAGGATTTCACAGCAGAATTAAAAATACATCAGGTCTAAGATCTTAATAAGTGGCTCCTAAAAAAGATGTGTGGGAAAAAGAGAGCAGGCAGATCCTGCTGGCCCGAGTGGCTGCAAGCCAGGAGCAGGGGCAGTGTGCGGTCTGCACTTCTGCTGGAGAGTTACAAATAAGCAAGGGGGAAAGGCAAGGTGTAATTCTTGAAGCAGCTGGAATTTGTTTCAGGTTTCTCAGGATTTAAAGCTAATCACAAGCTAAGTTTACCCTCCTGATTCTTCCTCCCACCCCACACCTCCAGGATCTTCTAATTTATAGCCTTCCAGCTTCCTGAGCTTTTCCCGAGCACGATGTACATGAATGGAGCAATCTAATATCTCAGGGGCTGCAGAAGCCTGACAGTGTTTTCACATTGCTTCTCCCTCCAATAAATCAAAGCATTCCAAACCGAGGACTGCATACCCAATAAAGGTCCCGTGGTAGAGAACAACGGCTGCTCCTGCTTTTTTACAGCTGTGAATCTCCTGGATGCCATTCCTGCTGACTGGAGTGCCTTGCAGCAGTTACAGAATTGCAAGGCAAAAATCTCTCTGGTTCGCTAAATTGCTGAACCAGAAGGGTTTGCTTACTAAAGGACTGGAGGGAAGAAGCTGGAAGGGAGACATAAAAGCAAGAGGCTGTGTAAACTGTTGGGCTGTGATCAGCATTTTGATAATTTTAGAAGTTTGTCAAAGGGGAAGGGGGAATGTTGTGTGGTGAGAGATGGGTGAATAATTAATCACGTATAATTTAGTCAATGAATTTTGCTGATTGGGGATTATCTACAAATGGATTCCTGTGTGTGTCAAATGTTATTCAACAGCTCTTTTCAGTGAATAATTTTTGAGTTGTAGCTGCATCCTGAGGAGTTCATTGAGGTATTTGCTAATTAAATACTGAGAAATAAGTGAGAGTACTAGCACAGCAAAAAGTAATCACATAAATTGTTCATGTATGGTCTCATTGACTTCTCGAGGTGTAAGAGAGGAAAAGTTTGCTTGACTTGACCTTTCATCACTGTCTAGTCTTGGAAGAGGTTACTTTAAATCTTGAAAGCCATTAAATTTGAGGCATCTGGAATGAATTACCCAAATTTGGGGATCTGAATTCCTATCTGTCTGCACATGATTACGTGCATGAAACACTCAACTGCAAACCTTGTACAGACAACTAAGCCTATTTCTTTGACTTACAACTAATTCATCTAACTTCCCTCTAATCCCTTCATTAAACTGCTGTGCTCTTCTTAGATTGCATTAGAGATTATTCAAATAGGGCAGTTTCTGTAAAATATTTGCAATAGAGCCCAAGCATCATTGTAAAATTTGAAGCTCTTATTAATGACCTATAGTATGGATGTCCAAGGCTCTGAGGAAAATGCTGGTATTCTTTAACCTGTACTCCTGTGTAACCTTGGGCAGATCAATTACTTGGAGAAGTTTTGTTATCTTCATCTCACAGCTAAAGCCCCTTTGGATGATAAAAATCACTTGCAGTCATGAAGGGAAGATCTCAGAGACCTGCATCCCCCAAACTGCTATAGCAGAATCTGCAGGATCCAGTGTCATAGCAAAGTACAGAACACAGTGATCTGCAGATGCTGTTGATGAAATAAAAGTGCAAATCAGAAAAAAAAAAAGTACACACTGTTTAGGTTGACTTACTGGGTAAGATGTGGATTTTTAAGCATCAGTTCTTGTGGTGACAGAACAGTGACATTTTACTGATTTAATTTAAACTGGTGTCCACAAGAAAACTCTGGACAGCCCAATGGGACTCAGGCCAGGGCCAAAAATTGTCCTGAACTCATTAGTAGTGAAATAGATGGTACGTCCATTCATGAAGGCAATAGTTCAAAATAAAATAGAACTCTGTATTCTAACTCTATCTGGCCCTGCAGCTTTATCCTGCAGAGTCACACTCCAGGCTGCACAACTGGCCTTGCAGAAACACACGTGCCCTGCTCAGCTTTGTGCATGTGTTTGCAGCTCACAAGGGGGTTTTGTTGTTTCGGTGCTTTCCCTTAGGAGGGGATCTCATGACAGTTTGATTACTTGGAATCTGAGGTGAAAATGCCCAACCAAGGAGATCAGCTGAGACTGAGACAAATCAGCAGTGCATTAAAATAAGAGAATCAGGGGGTTTATGAAGAACACAATCGCTTGTTCATGTGTTGCTGAAACGCAGAGGTACTTTTAATAACTCTTTAAACCTCATCTTTTTCTAATAATCTTCATAATCCTCACCTAGGATTGCCAGGGAGTAATTTGTGGCTGCAGTCTGTATGACAGGGAGAAAAGAATAGCTGCTTGACAGAACATCAAAGGTTTGTGCCACTGAACCTTTACACAGCCATTGCTAAATCTTTGATGCTTGAAACAATGATGAAAAATGATTGTCAGCTATGAAACCAAAATTATATCAATCTGCTTCAGGGCTGTGGGGTGTTTTTTTCTTCATTTGAAAACATGACCCAGCCCAGCACAGTTCACTTACCAACCTCAAGTGTTCTGTCAGGATTGAAAAAGAATAGAACTGAGTCAGGAAGGGTGAATGTATTTCATGCTTCACAAATGTAGGGGGAGGGGGATGGGAAGGAGAGAATGTTGAAAATAAAATCAAGCAGGTCAGTGCCCAAATACCTCATTGTGATTGTCTTTATATAACACATGTAACAGACAGTGTAGTTGCTCTCTGAATTTCCAAGGGGAATATCCAATTCAGAGTAGCTGAAATGGAAGCTAAATGTGGCTGGAGGCTTTAGTTCTCCAGCATTACTGCTGCAGGTAAGGTTTCTGGCTGTAAAAAAAGTGATCCTTAAAGCTGAACGCTGAGAAGCAGAAGTCTGGGGCTAATTTGGCTTGTCATCTCTGTCAAAATCTGGTCTTAATGAACATCTTGTTAGCTACTCCCACACCTGCTTTTTCCTACTTAAAGGCCTCCAAGGATGTACCAAAAAAAAAGGGACCAAGTGGAGAGCAGGAGGAAACGTGAGGTTTAAATTATCATCATCAACTCTGTTTGGTATGCACAGGGAGAGAGGCTGCAACGTGCACTCCATGTATTCCATGGCATGCCTGTGGCATGATGGGCTGCACTGGGATTGCTGGAGGAGTCCGGGGAAGAGAAGTCCTCAGGCCTCGAGGAGGAGAAGGCAGTTTGATGCCAGCCTGTTAGGACTGGAGCACGTTGTCCTGCTGTTGCTGTGCAGAAAAGCTGAATCACTCAGAACCTTGCTGCTCTGTGAGGCTGCTCATAGTGTTCATTTTGGGGGCTGGCAAGAAAATATAGTCCTTTCAACACTCATGGCAAGGGGACTTTATCGAGGCAGCAACCATTCTGCACTGCCTATTTTTGGAGGGAAACAGGAGTGACACGGCCTAGCTATTACTCTTCTCAGTCTGGAGAGAGGGGGCCCATGGGTGTAAAGCCCTCAGTGGTCCCTCTGCAAGGGCTTTTTCCATCCCCAGGCTGAACACTGATCATCCAGAAGCTGATGGGAGTCAGATTCTCCCCTCCAAAGCTCTGTTATGTTCTCACTGACAAGTATTTGCTGATCTTTTCAGCCATTCACCTTGCATAGCTGTGTTCTAGTACCTTGATTATAATTTGAAGCTGATTATTGTACGTGCAGAGTCAGCCTCCAACACATGGGAACCTTTCAGAGATGGTGTTAGCTCTGAAGAGATGCTACTCAGTTAGTCCCAAAGACAGTGGTGTTAATTGATACTTCTGTCTGCCTCTGCTCTCCTTCCCTTTGGTGCTGCTTATTTTCTGTACCACCCCTGACAGAGGAGCTGGAGGTCAGACAAAGAAAGGAATGAAACACAGTGTAGAAAAAAGGTTATAAAGGTAAGTGGCCCCATTCAAATGCAGTGCAGTTGCAATTGTGCTGCATAGCAAGGAGTGCTGCGTGTTGAGCTGTGTCACCTCAATGTTTGCAGTGCTCCTTCTTCTTCTTCCACTGTTTTGCTGCTGAGATGTCACTAAGCCATTTTATCCTCAAAATCCAGATGCTTCATTTAGCTAAGATCTTTCTTTGGCTAGAGAGGGCAGCCCTGTGCCAGAGCCTTGCAGAATTGTTTGAGAAAGGGAATTAAAAGAACCATTTCAAGCAGTTAGATGGGTGGGTATTGTCCTCTTGGTATTAACCTACCTGCTCACTCCCAAAAAAACCCCAAAATACTGGCTAAATTGTCAGCTAGTCACTTTGCACAGGAGGTTCCCTTGGTAAGATCTGGGCCTATCGAGCCCTGTGACTCTACTGCTCCTTCAAGAACTCTCGAATGTTAGGCAGGAAAAATGAGCTTGTTCTTGAGGCTGAGCACCCTCCCAAGGCAGTCCCCATGAGATGGGGCTGTGCTGAACAGCACAGGGAGAAGGAAAGGGGGGCAGCAGCATGGCAAGGCCAGAAACCAGCAGCTGGTATTGTTGTGCTTGGGCATCTGCATTGCAAGATTTTATATGATTAAATTGTTCCTCAAGGTAGCTCTAATGAAGTTATAAAAAGGTCTCATCAATGTTCCAGCTGGTATGTAGCAGAATGTGAGATGCAACTGATGGTCAACTGTACACTCTAATCAGTCATGAAAAATTTTATTTAATTAACTTCGGTTTACTTAAGAGAGACCTGAAAGTTTTGATCAAAATACCCTCTAATTTTGAATTTCTTTTGACCTAATTCCTAAAATATGAATACTCCAATACATTTGCCCTTTCAAGCCAGAACATATCTGATCCTCATGGTTTAAACTTCTAATTATACAAATCAACTCACAGAATTATCCCTTCTTTTATACTCCTTTTATCTCAAAAGTTTTCTTTAGAAAACACCATAAATTTAATTAAGGAGGGGCTAATTACAAGCTTCCAGTTTAAATCTCAGGGAATTGGTTCTTTAGTAAGCTTATATGGACCTCTCAGGGAATTGGTTCTTTAGTAAGCTTATATGGACAAAGTGACTCTGACTTTTTTTTTCGCCTTTCTTAAAAAGGCTTATTTTTAGAGATGTCCTCCTTCTCTGTCACCAAAGATTGGTGCTTTGGAGCAGCATAGTCTGCTGAATTTACCCTTAGTGAGGGATAGGAGTTCTCTATCAGCACCATCCTGTGCATGTTACAGGTGTGCCTAAAATGAGTGCCCTGCTTCAATGAGTAAGAGGAGTGTGTCAGTAAAAACTCCTATTTATTTATTCTTCACCTAATTTTTTTTCCTTGATAATGCTTTTTATTTTTGGAATGAGCTACGTTTAAAAGATGCTCAGGTTTACATAGAAAATCAAAGCTTTTTTTAAGGTGTTTTTTTCCTTTTTTTCAGTACACTCATGCAAAAAATACTAAACTTTCTGTGCTTAGAAAAATACAAAAGCAAAATCACATAAGAATATGTGCATAGTGCACTATCTGTTAACACTGTCCCCATTCACAGTCATCAGGATGGTCAGATACTTTTCCACATTTAAAAGTGTATTTTCTCTGTTCCTTTCACAGAAATAAACTTCCAGATCTTGGGTCTTCTCATACCTCTGGACAGGACAAGATGCCTGAAGTGATTATGAAGAACACTTCATGCAAATTAAACAATGAGGTAAGCTGTCCTAATCAGGTCTTGTCCTGAAGGCATTGTTAAGTCCTTACATGAAACAAATTTTCTTTCCCTTCCATTATACTTCTTCTTTATCCTTAGCTATTGTAATTAAATGTCATTGCTTCTATAAAATCAAGTCCTTCAAAACTAGCTGAGTCTTTGGCCACAATTGCATTGCAGCAATAAGCTCCTCTTAGAGTTTTTCCCTCAGGTTTTTTCAAAAATGCTTTTCTTTGAAAAAGAAAAATTAGTCTTTTAAAATAGGGTTTTTCATTAAGAAAAATTAATGGAAAAAATCCACTTTATCTCTTATCTTTTCAAATAAACTCACATTCAGAAAAATAGTTTGGAAGAAGTCATATAGAAAGATAAAATCTTTGAACAGCTGTTGCAGTTTTATTAGAAAGTGGTTGTTTTACTTGGAGAACCAAAGAAAAATAAATTATCAAAGATAATTTTCCTTCCTTCCTCAAAACCTCATCACCTAAGCTGCAAAACTGAGGCAGGTAAAAAAAACTTTCCCTATCACTGTCGCATCAAATTCAAAGTTAATATTCTGCAAAGGAATTACAATAATAAGGAAAACTATCTGAAAGCAAGGAAATTAGGCAACAAAGGATACAGAAAGACTGGAAGCTCCATATCCAATAGACCTGTGCATTTTCTAATGCAGCATCCCCTGTTTTAGCAGGGCCTATTCCAGCCACGTCAGAAGATTGTTTGAGAGCTATTACTGGACAGTTTATGGCAAAATGTGCCAGCACAGAGTTCCTGCTCCTGACTGTGCAGATCTTGCTTCCTGCTGTTCCACCTGTGATGGTGAATCCAAACACACACACACAGAGCCCTGCAGGGGCTTTGGTTTGCAGGACACTGCAGGGTTTTTTCATGCTGTTTGCATGAAAACAGCCAAACAGCTGACCTGCTTTTCTACTTTGGGGCATAAAATCCTCAGGCTGAAAAGAGCTTCTCCTTCAGCCATCTCTAAATCATTTGCCTTTCATTTTATTGACTGCCTTCTAGTCAATGTAGTAAAGGATCACTAGACATGCTGAAGTGACCTTCATGAAATTTTCATATTTGCTCCTATTTCCAAGCCATTTTAAGAAGCTTGTTCTTACTTACTGGTTTTTCCCTCTAAACATTTCTGTCTTGAATATTTCAACAACTGATTGAAATGTTATTGACTGTCAGGAAGGGAAGAAAACAAAACTAATTTAATCATAGCAGGGGGAAGCAGGTTCATTTTCTCAACCCAGAGAACTGTCTTCAAGCTCGCCCTGGTGGAAGGTCCGTGGGTTTCAGCACTGCAGGTGAATGATTCCAGCCCAGAATGATTTCATCTCTCTGAAAAGGCAGCTAAGTGACAATTTTGTCTAAACTGCCAGGTTTTCCTAGAAATCGTGGTCCAGGTTTTCATAAGCCTGGAGACATTTTTGTCATTTCAGCGTCGTTTGGCTTATTACATCCTGCCATCCATGCCCAGATAAACCACCTCTGTTATGAACCCCCATCTTCTCTATCAACAAGCCTTTCAGTCCCATGGCCATTAGAAAAGGCCTAACATTTGATCTGCCATTGATGATAGGCAAGTTTCAATTTGTGGTTGCTAGCTTGCAAAAATGATCTACAAATGGCATGTTGCAGGATGTAATTTTGTGTCCTGCAGGATAGTGTTCAAGTCCTCTCACTTCCCTTCAATGTGAAGGTCATTCCTCCAGATCTGAAATTACTATTGCTCCAAGTGACATGGGGAACTACACCACAAGCTTAATTTAGAATAAAAACACAGTATAAAAATGTTTCATGTCAATTTGTTTTCAGTGATTTGACAAAAATGATGATTTCTCACTGAGCTGGAAATAAGACTAGTCCTTAAGAGAACAAAGTGTTTGGGAATATGTTTCTCTCTTGTTCAAATTGGTGGATTAGGCCTCAAATGATTCTTTATTTTTAGTAGGAAATATTGTCTCATTTCCCCCACTGCTTTTTTCCAAGCAGCAAAGTGCTTACCAACCACCTTTTTACAGCTTTTCTTTTCACCAGGCTTTCCTGAGACTGTAACTGTTCAATACTACAAATCCATGTTTCCTAGTATTGATGAACCTGGCTCTTGGAAAGCCTCAGTTACAGTGATTAACTATCTGATTAAAGCAAGAAAAAGAGCTGCCTTGAGGGTTTGAAAGACGTGCCCTTCAGAAGATTTAATTTCATGATCTCCCTAATCAGTGTTTTTAAGTTCACTGTACCTCCCATGCACATCTTTTAAATCACTGCAGGTTGCATATTGGTTTGTGGTGTTATCACAAATTAGCAGCACAATATCGGTCCCTCTGATGCAGGGAACTCTGAACAGGAATCGTTTGCATTTCTGTTTGAGCTTCCAGGAGACAAATACCCTGAAATGAATAGCCTTTTAATTTAATTGCCTTCCAAGGCAAGTCTGAGAATAGACAGCACAATGCAGTGCACAGTTACTGTAGAAACGGTGGAGGTCAAAAGCTCAGCATGCAGACCCTACATCAGTCACCACTGCTCCTGTGCAGTAAGGTTTTTAATTCTCACTGCATCTCCAGCAGACCCCAGGAAGGCAGATAATTCAGCCTTAGTATTCCAAGTGGAAGTGCTGGGTCGTTTGTCACTGGTGGGATCATGCTATGGAATCTGTTTAAAAAAAAAAGCTGCCAAAATGAAAAACTACATTGTATCAGTGCTCTGATATATCAGCCACAAGAATTAGATCAGGCCAAAAAAAAGGAGGAAAAATCTTTCTTTCTCATGTTAGGATGAAAGACACAGAACAAGGCAAGGAAAAGTGGTACAAAATGGATAATATCTGCCAAGAAACCCTTTTTCAAAACCATCTTTCTGTAACAGACAGTTAAGATTTCTGTGTTATTTAGTAGAGCCAGCCATGGTGAATGCAGTGAAAGCAAAAAGGGAGATAACATCGTGCTAATATTCAAAACTCCTGCACTCCTTTGACTGTAGAAATAAAGAGCTGTAGCTCTTGTAAAACCTGAGCTAGCCTAGGAGCTCATCAATGAACACAGAAACCCATCCACACTGTGCTTAATGGAGAAAAGGGATTTCTCGACTATTTTTGGACTGGCTACTGCAAAATCTGTGCTGCTACTTCAGCTTGAATTCATTCATCTGTCTGCAAAAAAGTTCAGAACTCCTCCTCTGTGTCTGATCCCACATGTCTGTGCCAGCTCAAAAACTGACACAAAGCACTCCCATATGTGGCAGACTCAGCTGCACAAAGGGGATCACATTAACCTCCCATTTCACTTTTGGACTGTTGGTTTTTAAAAGCACAAAAGTTCTTTTCAGGAGGTCTTGCGTGAACAGTTGGCATTTTTAATATTTCCTATTACAACATTAAGTTATTACATGTAACTGTATTACTGTTTGCTGAAGGAGAAGGAGGGGGTAATACTTTCCAACTAAAAATATCCTAGAGGCCAGTGTTGTTTCCAGGGAGGGAAGGGACTTGGGTTCAGCTCATCCACAACTTCTCCAGGCAACCTGTGGAGTGCCTCACCATCTTCACAGTAAAGAATTTCTTTCTAATATCAAATCTAAACCCACTCCCTTTCCATTTCAAGCCCTCCCTTCTTGTCCTGGCACAACATGCTCTTGTACATTGTCCATGTGGAAACAAACTCTGCTTAATTGTGGTCAGGCTGCTGTGAACAGGTGGACTCCTGCAGCTTGACTTCTCTTCCTTGGATTTAAACCCCTAATTAGTTAGAACTGATTTCTCTCAAGTACCCTCATGCAGACAACCTCAAAATTAAAGGGATTAGCCTTCAGTTTAACTCCACTGAAAAAGCTAATTGGGGAGAAAATGAAAGGAAAATGTGTAAAAGAGACTTTTAAAGGGAACACTTCGATACCCTCATGAAAAAGAAATGCCATCTAAGGTGACTTTGGCACAGGCACTGTGCCTGCATGGTGACATTGCAGAGCATCCCTTACCTTTCAGATGGTTTTTACATCTCCCTGCTGTGTTTCACCAAGTGCAAAAAAGGAACTATTTGGCACTTAAAAACACATTGTCACTCTTGGTAAAATTGTGTAATTCTCCCTCTTTGATAGCTGATATTCCTCAGGTAATGCTGGAACCAGAATCAAAACTTTTCCTTTTCTCAATATCCAGCTCTACCTGTTGAGAAATTCTGATTTTCTGTTGAACAAGCCAAGCTTCACATACGACTATTTTCCTTCACCTAACCCAGTGTTTCTAAGTGCTCTGCCTTCCAGAGGAAATCCTGGTGTAGTGACCTTTGAATATTTATCAAGAGGCATAAGGTTACCGAGGGTTGTAGCCTACCTGTAGAGAAAGGCTCTCTCTGGAAGCAGATTTGATAATTACACAGAAAAGAGGCCTTGTTTCCCTGTAAAATGATCCACACCTGGCCTATCCTCACTCCACACTGTGGTAAATACTGCATGCATTTTCTGAAGGATGGTAAAACACGGCTGTCAAAAAATGAAACTGAGACAGGAGCTCATATAGTGCATCAGGGGGGAAAATTCAGTAAGTATAAATGGAGAAAAAGGCTGTGTCAGCCCTCATGGAAATAACACATTTTCTTCATAATCTCCTGATACATGGAACAGGCAGTTCCAAAGAGCAGCTGTCCTGATACTGGCTGGAAAATGAAAGGAGCTGGAAAACAGGAGAGCCTGCTAGCTGTAATCTGCACAGTATGGGAGCATTAGGAGACTGTTTTAAAGCACAAAATGCAGCAGTGTGTGTGTTGGGGTGGGGAAGTGGTCAGAAAAGAGACTAGAGGTGGCACCAAGCTGGACTAGGAAAGTGCTGGTACTGCAAAGGTTAAGAGCAAAGTGGGGCACTTCCACCAGGAGCTGCTGCAGACTCCTGGGTAACTGGCCCAGGTGCAAATCTCCCTTCACCACCACCTGAGTGATTGAGGGAGCCACCCCCACCCCGGCCTTGAAATCATTGTGGGGGTTGGTCTTGTGATTTCAGACCCCTAAATCCTGTCAAAACATCTTTGTTGGGAAACAAAAAATTATAATCAGAGAAATACCCTCTTCTTCAAAAATCAGCCTGAAACTGGAAGGCAGCACAGCTGTTTTATTGTGATAAGTGTCAAGACAACAAGTGACATGGCAAAAATTACAGTGGGACCTCTTTCAGGTAGTGTGAT
>JAOXXN010000446.1:5151628-5168146 GCA_026770055.1 Myrmophylax atrothorax
ATGCTATTAAAAGAGCTGTGAGAAATTTTGGATGAGGCTCCTGTTGACTTTGCAGCCAAGATTTCACCCTTTCATTGTAAGATTAGCTTTCAAAGTTTTGATCAAACCACGGACTAACAGATTTTTTCCCCTACTCCTCCCCAAAATCTAATTTGCAAATATAATCTCCAACCTGAGACTCAGGCTGCAATTGCTGCTGATTGGAAATGAGGCTGTATAATTCTTTATTTGATATCATTAAATGAAATGCCAGCATTAGTTAAAATACCCACCAAATGCCACAGGTTTGTACCTTAAGTGCTTTATTCACTCCTTGTTCTTCGGTATTTCCCTGAGGGTAGAAAGGACTTTAGAGAGAGGAGAAGAAACAATGGTTTGATCAATCACAGACCTCTTGAATTGCAAATAGGAATCAGCAACCAGCTCACAAACCTCTGTGCTGGTCTGTTGAGCTTTCTGCAACCCACTCATGCCATTCTCACGTGACTCTATGTAATGTACACTCTGAGATTTTTCTCACTGTTTTAGTGTTTTTTTATTTTTATCCTGCCAGTAAGGTGCTTTTTGACTTGTAGAGCCTCTTGAAACAGAGCTGCTCTACCTTCCTACCAGCACAGAGCCCATAGTGTCAGAGCCAGGGTGACACCCCACAGACAGTAGCATTTCTATGACACCTGAGTACAAGCATTTATTATCTTTTATATTATGTTAAGAGAGGAGTAGTGGTCTGAGAAACGGTGCCAAGCTGTTGCAGCCGAGGGTTTTTACATGTATCTTGTAGAAATGTGAATCTGCAGCTGGGTATTACCTCCCCTCATCTACCGAGGGACCAGCGCAGCCCAACTGGGATCTTCATGCTTGAGTGTCACCGAGGCCCCTGTGACAGCCGCCAGAAGGGACAGCCTTTGCTGCTGCACAGTGAGGCTGCTGGAACATCTGCAGCTCCCCGTGGCCTCCTCTGCCATTACAGGGAATTCTTGGATGTTCCAAGCACGGAACAACAAATAATGCCTCGATCCCCCAGGGTTTTCCTTTGTGCCATCTGAGAAATCGTTTAACAAGTTTCTGCCGTGCATTTGGAACGGAAGCTTGCAGGGAGTTGTGTGAATGTTGCCCCCCTTTTGCTTTGCTCTCATGATCAGATTGAGACTGAATGCTGCCTTTGAAAATATGCTTCAGAGAAACCAAAGCCATTGAAGCCCTACCTGGATTCCTGGTGGAAATGTAAAGGACTGGGGGAGTGGCAAAGGGACAGGATAACCTGAGCTTTTTCTTCTGTCTCTAAGCTAAAAAACTTGATCTAACAATGTGTGAGCTACTGCTGCTGAGCAAGGCAAGCTTTGTTCAGTGCTGCTTTTTAGCTAGAGATGTGCTGCTCGTGGTTTTGATTCTGTTGAGATCTGGCTGTTGGAAAGGGCTAGAATGTTTTATTACCTTGGTCCTCGGATAAAGGCATGGCTAAATAGAAAGCCATTTGAGAAAGAGCTCTTCCCTGGCCTTTATGTTTTGCTTAAAATGTTTGACAAAATTGGATTTTATTCTTGACTCAGCAATAGATAAAGAATATAATGAGAAAGCAGCAAGTTGCGTGTAAAGCAATGGCAGCTGCCTTGCCTTAAGATTGTTTTCATTCAGGTGTCTGTTATAATAATTTAGTTACACTGTGCTTCCCTATCAGAGTTTTGTAGAAATCTCTGCTGTGTGCAAACATAAAGGAACTTGGAAGCCACTAAGCTTTCCTAAATGTTAATGTAAATATGTGGCATATGTAGGACTAGTGAGCATTTTCTAGGCCAAATGCGTATCGTAATGTGATTAATTGATTAATTAGCTAATAACGGATTGCTATTGGTTTTAGGCAAGCCTGGGTTTGGTTTGCAGGGGTCATTTAGGGGGGCACTTCTGCCCACTGCAGTAGAGGTGTCTCCATCTGAACTGGTGGCTGGTGCTCTATTTTCAGAAGTGAGCAATAAGCACTTCTAAGGAACAGTTTCCCTTGCTGGTTAACAGGCAATTACCACAGAAGAACACTCCATGGTCTAGTGGCACCTCTCCCTGCATAACACAAACACGGAATTCCAGGTCACAGGTCACCTGTGGGAATGAATTCTGCCTCTGACATCTGGTGACACTGCAGGAGTACAAGTGGTGGCAGAATGTACCTGTGGGTAATGGGAGTATCAGGGTCTCATCTCTCCTTCTTGGCCTGGGTGAATAATGTGAGACTTGATTTAGCTCTCTTGCCCAGGAGCACAGCAGGTTGTACCCAGGGAAGGCAGTCCCCAGTGACTGTGGGGTTTAGATGGAAATAGCAACAATACTGGTGCCAAGAGGCTTGTTTCAGACTGGGATGACTTGCTTTTTTCCCTAGTTCATTCATTGCTCACTCTGGAAACTGTGGTACCTGGGATGGTTTTGGGTAGTTTCAGCTTTGTCCCACTTATCCATTTAGCTCAAATGTGGATCTGTGCAGCAGTTCTTTGTTAGCAGGGGAAAGGTATCTGGCTGTGTTTAGTGATCTCTTGGCACTCACCTCCTCGCCAGGGAACTTGGTCATTGCAAGAAATCTGCACAGGTGTGTACTCATTCCCTCAGTTTACTTCAGTGTTGGGGTGAAGAAAGCCAAGGGTAACGTGTTATTAAAGGAACTGTGTAACCTGACAATTAATAATATTGCTTAACTAGACTATCTTGGGCCTTAAACTTAACACATCGTTTAGATTCTATAGATAGCCCAATTTTTACTTTGTTTTATTTTAATGCTCCTTAACATTCCTGTGTAAACACACCACTTAAATGATCACAATAAGAACATACCAGAAGGGGACTGAAATTTCCTCATTAATATCCAATTTTGGTACAATGCAGCGTGGTATTAATGTCACTTTTAGTCGTGTACAGTTGTCAGGGCCCTGACATATCTGGACATAACAGCATGACTTTTATAACCTTGTTATAAAAAGCAATTAGGGGCAACATCCAGCTCTGCAGTTGCATATCACGTGGAGATGCAAGGAGCTTCCAACAGTGAAATTAATTAGCAGGAATCACGGAGTACTTTGTGACCTGCAGTGCAGATAACGCAGTTCCCATCCGGCAATGTTGGCCCCTTTCTATAAAACAGCACCTAAACTGCTCTGGTGCTGAATCCATGCATAACTGACAGGCTTCCAAGGGACTGGAGTTGGAAACTTCCAACCTGGAAGGCTGAATTGGGAAATGCAGTGCTGGTAAACCCAATCTTGTACCAAGCAATACCATGGGCAGCTTTAAAATCCTGAAGAATAATCCAGGAGAAACTATGTACCAATGCCAGCAGTTACTGGACATGTCTCAAGAATGTGTAGGACAGGCTTTGGTAATCAAAGCTGCACTGCACAGAGTAATGACATGAGTGGCTGCTTCATGTGCATGAGGGTATGGAGAGTCATCATGTACAATTTAGTATGAAAAGGAGTCTTCAGCACTGATGTTGGCTGTGATGCAGGAATTCCTTATTTGATATTAAGGGAATATTAAAAATTAGTGAACCCAGATCTCATTTTGTTAAGGTTTGCAGTGCCAAATTCCAGTCCTCTGAGGTGTCTGAGGTTACAGAAGAAAGCTGGTTAGTGACCCTGCATCTCTCCAACCAAAAGAGCTGGTAATAGAAGCCGTGCTCTGTTGGGGTGTAAATGAGGAGAAGGTGAGACACACTCTTGCAGGATGGGAGACGTGTGAACATCAGTAATGGCATGTTAGAGTAGCTGTCTTTGACTGCAGACACAGAGCTGATGGAAGGGCACAGTGTGACATCCTGACCCAGCTGAGGTGGAAGAGCCCCAAGCTTTTCCCAGCTGAGTTTCCCCAGCCAGCACAAACAGAACACCTGGAGATGCTGTCCAGGTGGCTGTCTGCTACTAGGCAGGGTCTTGGGACTTGTAGGATGTGTATCTACCTGCAGTGAATTGCAGAGCCCTGTGGCATCTCAGCTGCAAAGCAAGCCTGAGAGTGTGTGCCCTGCTCTGCAAGGGGCTGGGCAGCCACACCAGAACATGTCTCTCTCTCTTGGTACAAGAAAACGTGTAGCTGCTAAAGCAGATCCACAGGAGGCCACGAAGAAGATGCAAGGGCTGGAGCACCTCTCCTGTAAGGACAGGCTGAGAGAGTTGGGATAGCTCAGCCTCGAAGTGAAGGCTCTGGGGAGATCTCACAGCAGCCTCCCAGTACCTTAAGGGAGGGAGAGAGACTATATACATGGGTAGATAGTGACAGGACAAGGGGCAGTGGGTTTAAACTGAAAGAGGACAGGTTTAGATTAGATATTAGGAAGAAATTCTTTACTCTGAGGGTTGTGAGGCCCTGGCACAGGTTGCCCAGAGAAGCTGTGGATGCCTCATCCCTAGAATTGTTCAAGGCCAGGCTGGATGGAGCTATGAGCGACCTGGGATAGTGGAAGGTGTCCCTGCCCATGGCAGGTGTTTGGAACTAGATGAGCTTTGAGGTCCCTTCCAACCCAAACCAGTCTATGATTGCTGTCATTCTGTGCAAAAGTGATGCCTACCTTGAGAAGGACTGCTCTCATTTTGCTGCTTTCTCTCCTACTCTGTGTACTGAATGCTTGCTGGGTTTCACAGTGCTGAATGGAGTCAGGTCTTCTGCCTTTCAATCTGCTTATATCCATTTTCCAACCTGACCATACCTACTGTCAGAGCCATTTCTTTTATGGTATTCCATTGAGCTGCTTGCAGGGGGTTACTTGCAGGTGGCTAACTTGAGTTTGGCCTATAATAAGAGCAGAGATTCTTAGGATTGTTCTTGAGTGTAACCTAAAATCTTTAATTTAAAGGTGCAGAAGGCAAAACTGAGCTGTGTGTTCTCAGAAGCAAAAGGAACAGGGTTTAAAATATTTTATTATTATTTAAGAAATAGGTAAGAAGTCAGTTCCCAAATTCTGATCTAAGTTGACTTTCATCAGAATAACTATGCAGAATAACTACCTCTCAGAAAGGTAATTAATCTTAATCATATCAGGATTTTAAGACTTTTGATGCTTGGATCTCTCCAGAAGCCTGAGAGCAATGTGTTTGAGGCCATGGCCTGTTTTAGAGCACTTCAGATCTATCTGTTCACTTCCATCCTTTTCGTGCCACCTCAGGAATACAGAGCAATTAAAACCTCTTCAGTGTAACATTTAGTTCTGCACTGCAGACAGCAAGAGAAAGGTATGGGACAGCCTTGCAGGCTGCTCCCAGGTCCAAACCTGAAGCTTGGGAATGATAGATGAATACAAGGAGAAGGATACCAGCAGGGCTCTGCAAGACTTCTCTTCAAATCTTTGTCCTGGCACAGGTTTGCTCTGTGACATTGAGTCAGTAACTTCATTTCCTTGGCTTTGTATCCATCTGTAAAGGGACAGCCAGAGACTTTCATCTGCTGGTTGGGACTGGGGTGGACACTGTCATTTGAAAGCTTGTGGAGGACACCTGACAGAGGAGGAATGGGCAGCAAGGCTTGTGTTGTTTGGTTTTAGCAGCACTTGGCTGGACTCATCCGTCTCCCAGTGGCAGGAGGTGTTTGCAAATACATATGTGTGTGAGAGCTGGGATGAGGTGTGTCCTGCACCATATGGCATGTGCAGCTGCACCTTGGCAGGTGTGAACTGTGTAACTGTATTTGTGTGCACAAAGGCTGGGTTTGGAAGAAGAAAGAGGCTGCTGAGAACTCTGGCTAGGTACTCACTTTTCTTGTAATATATTAGTTTAATTTAAATTCACTTTACAGTCAGTGCACATGAGAATTATTTTGAAGGTTTAATTTGCTAGCTGCTGAAAGCAATAAGGTGGTTATCAACAGAGAAGAAATAGCTTGGCTGTTTGTTAATGCTCTTGGGCTGTACTGTAAGTACTCCAGGCAGCTGTAATGTAGAGAGGCAAATAAACCATTGTTGCCTGTTTTATTGTATCAATAGTTTTCTATTTCTGGATATTTACATATCAGGAATTTTCTGGGGCAAATAGCCAGGGGAATCTATGTAGATTCTCAAGAATACTCAGATGGAAAGCTGTTAAACCATATAGAAAATGTAATGCTTTGTCTCTTATTAGTGGCAAAAACTTCCTTAAATTTATTGTGTTTGGATTGGTGCTAATTTTTCTGGCCATTTTGGTCAGCAGAAACTGTACTGAATTGCCTATATTTGTACTGGGAATTTTATTTCTTAGGATGGCAAGATTTCATTTTATCTGCAACCATCTGGACTAAGTTTATTTGTGTTACGTGGCTTGCATGTATTTATACTTCAGACTGAGATCCCTTAAATTGATTTCTCTGAGTTTTTACATGTCATATAAATGACATTTGCTTGCAACACAGTGGAGCGATTACAGTGAATACTAAAATGGCAACATTCTGCAGTAAAAGAATTACAATGTAAAATGAACATTCATTTACAACAGAGTGTAAATTTATACTATTTAATGAAATGCATTCACTGTGCAGTAAAATACTTCTTGTGCCTATTGAAATACAATTATAAAGCACTGAAACTTATAATATTTCAGAGACATTCTGTTGCTCAGTAAAAATTGTGTCATGTTTGTTAAAATTCTATTTGATAGAGTGAAATAAACATGGTCTGTGCATATGTTTATTTCTCTATATTGATAAAATGAAATAAATTATATCATGACATCAATCTGCTAGAGACTAGGAGTGCTATACCTGGGCTTGTTCAGCATCGGTCGTGTTCCATCACTCAGCAGTACAACGCTGTGTCCTTGTGGTTGACAAGGTGCTGCCCTTGGGAGGGATATGAGGGGATGTGGCTTCACAGGGACTGTGGCTGGGCATGGACATTTCTGGAGCTGCTTTCACGTGGCAGATGAGGAAATGCTTTTAGCTGGTGGGACACCCCATCTGTGTGACGTTGGTGGGGGCAGGAGGCATCGCTGCAGCTCTTACAAGGAGAAGGAGACACTGTCCAAGGGGTGGCTGTACAAGCACGGTGGTCCCCATGTGAACACTCCTGCACAAGTTCTCTCTAAGCAGTAACAGAGATCTCTGAGTGGACATTTTGACATTATCTGAAGAGAATATATTTGTGGTACTTGGCAGTAAAAACCTATTGCTGGACTTTTTGGGGGGAGAGACTCTTCCAGCTCTTGCAGAAATGCCAGCAGCAAGGAATGGTTGTGGTGACATCACAGCCAGGGCTCTGTTATTCACAGATGTGCTGGAGATGACGGAAGCAGGAAAAGAAAATGCATTGTTCCAAGTCCATTCAATGCCATGAGAGAAGGCTGATAACACAAATGCTTTTGTTCTCTCACAGCTTTGCTTTCTGTAGACATATATGGAGAAAATGTGTATATTTTTTAACAGATTCAGAAATGTTTTTAATAGTGTATACCTGGTAATGGCTCTGATTTATTAGGCCATAATTGTGCTAGTGAAATACAGGGTTTCTGGCTAGGCCTTTTTGAGGTTGTTCTGGACAGCCATCAGCCATGCTATCAAAAGCAATGCAGTCTTCCCTTGACAGCCCTCAGCTGTCCTGTAAAGCTTTGGGAAAACCTCCTGGAGTCTCAGCCATCAGGCTGTGCTGGCACCACAGCTCCAACACCCAGCCCTTACGGGGCTGGCACTGAGGCTTCCTGGCGTGACCTACCCCATTTTGGGGCTTCCTGGGGGGAGGCACGAATTGCTGCAACTCTCAGGCCACTCCAAATGGTTGCCAAACCTGCTCGTTGCCCCTGAGGCTCTGGGGAGGATGTTTTAGCATCAGCCAGGGGGGACAGGCACACATTCACTCCTGTTGTGGGTGTGAAGGTCTGCACTCTGGAACCTCTGGTGCTCAATTAACATATTTATTGCTGATACCAATGTGACAAGCTTTGCCTTCCCACAGACCTCAAAAAACAAGCAGCTTCTCACTCCAAGAGAAAAGATTAAATGCCCCAAATTATGATGCTCAGCATCAAACAGTGCAAGGTGCCTTTTATCAGTGCAGATCCTGACTTTCTCTTTGTAGCTGGTGTTGAATTCCTGGCTGAAAATAACCACTTTTCATGGTTTGCATGCCCATTTCTATTCCTTAAATGTAAAGAGACTCAACTCTCGTGGGCTAATAATGCTCTGTCCATTTCTGTCTTCATCTCAGCCAAGGAAGCTGTGACATAAAATAAATGCAGTAAAGATGAAGTTGGCCATTCCCTCTCCTTCTCAAAGGCCACCAGCTCATTATGCTGCCAAATAAAATGTGAAGACTTGATATTCTGAGATAACATAATCTGATTTCCAGTTGCCCTTTTTATTTCAAAAGAGGAAACCCCTCTATTTATTCCAACCAAAATGTTGGTTTGAATTGAATGGGCAGGAGGTTCAAGAAGTGGCCTGGGTTAACTCCTGGATTTGCTGCTATGGATTTCTCCAGGCTGTGTGTCTGTGGCATGGAACAGCCAAGGCTCTCCCGTGCAGTTTTCAGGGCCAGATGCACAAAGATATTTGCTCTCTGCTTTCAGTTAATTTTCAAATTCACTTCAGGCTCCAGATTTTTTCCTGAGTGGCTCTGGCATATATATCTTCATATATATTGGGTTTGGGGCTCTGTGGCCTCCTTGGCTGTCTCCTCGTGCAGGGCATGAGCAGTGTGGAGCAAGGGAGAAGTGGAGGACTCCGGGGAGGCAACTGGGATGGAGCTGATTAATGGGAAGGGAAGAGTCTGGGTGAAAATGGGTGAGTGAAGGAGTTTTGCCCAGGGAGAAACAGGGCAGGGGAAGGGAGAGGATGGACTGGGAAGAAGACACAGGGTGTGCCAAAGGAGGGTGAGAGACCCTGGTGAGGGCACAGGGTATCCAGGGAATTCAGAACTGCAAAGAGGAATGAGGAGGGGCAAAAAAATGCAAACCCATGAAACTAACAGCTAATTTGAAGAAAAGCAAATTAATGAGCAAAGTGGGAAGAAAGGAGGAAGAGAAAATTATGGAGAGGCTTTGCATGGATGTGGCATTTCCAACCTGACTGCAGCTGGCAAATACAGGGTGGCAGGAGGACAGGGCCATGATGAGAGCTGCTCACAGGGCACTGGGAGAGGAGCAGCACCATTGCAGAGCCCCTTTCTGCTCTGCCATCCCCTCCCTGCCCCCAGCCTGCCTTCCAGCTAAATTTATTCTGCTCCTAGTACTGTTTCTGTGCTGAACAAACCAGCTCTGTACAAATTAAGAGGACAAGATGTTCAGAAGTGGTAAATTCACACTTTTTTTTGTTTTGCTAGCACATAAAAGCAAATTTAGATTGGTGATGGGGAGGGCAACCAAACTCAGGGGGTGGGGAAAACTGCACAAAAAAAGCGTTTCGGTACTCAAAGAGCTGAGTGCAACATATCAAAGCAACTTATAAATGAATCTTTGCATTAACAAGGTGGGTTGCAGCACTGATGCTAATAATAAATGGCAAGTGTCTTCCTGTAGAGGCCTGAGCAAACACACACTTTGTCTTGGGCCAGGTTCCTTTTTTTATTGTGCCCTATTTCTGCTAATACAGACAAAAATTTCCTGGCAATATGTGACCACCGTGGCCTCAGTTTCTCTGGGCCAGGTGGGATTTGGCATCCTGTGTATCCCTGTGATTTTGGGCCTCTGTTAACACAGGGTTTTGGTGGGGGGTGCAATAAATGGCCAGCAGAAGCAGCACAGGAATCAGGCAGGGGAAGCTGACAGCAGCTCAGGGCTTGGGGGCTGCTTTTGAAACCAGGGAGACCCACTCAGTGCAGCTCTCGCTCCTGAGCAGTCCTGTGGAAATGAAGAACAGAAGCAAATGTGCTCTTTAACCTGAGCTCTCCCCAGTGAAGTGCCAAGGAGAACACATCTGGCTGCCTCCTGCTCACAGGGCCCAGAGTCATAAAGTTATGCAAGAGCCCAAATATGAAGATCAGAAAATGCTCTCAAGGTTCAAGTCCCTAGTTTCCTAATTCCTCAAGCCAGAGGGACTTCTGCACCAAACTGCTTCTGTAAATACTGAATTTAGGACCATGTTACTGCCACTCTGGAGGGGTCTGCCATCCCCCTCTGCTCTGTGAGGATTACATTATTTTAGTGCAAAGATTAACAATTCAAACAGAGGGGAAAAAAGCCTGAATTTGCTACTGCCCATTGCTTGGTTTAATAAAAAACTTCTTTTCAGTTTATTTTTTTCAAGCAAAAGCAGCTTTTCAGGGGAAATGGTTCAGAATTCTTTTGAGGAGGAGGAAGGGAAGGGAAAGCCAAAACTATTTACCACGTCAAATGTAGTGAGGTCCACTGAAGAGGGGGGGGAGTGAAATTTCAGTTTGACAGTAAGACTTAAAATTCAGTTTTGTTTGAACTGGGAGCACTCCCTTTATTCCCCATTCCAAACATGTGCCAGAGTTGACCTTGCCCTGCCAGGGTGTTGTTCTCTTGACTTTCTCAGTGCTCTCCAGCAACAACTCTCCTTTTATCAAAAAAGGAGCTGAGAAGGAAGGGGACCTGTTAGAAATCTGTAATTAGAATTTAAAGCCCCTTCTCCTTCAGGCTTTTCCTTCCAAGTGCTGGGATTTCTCCCAGGGAAGTGGTGTGCATTGAGGCTCTCCCTGTGATGAACAAAATCTCTCCTGTCAATGCAGTAAGGGCAGAAATGCAATACATTGTCAGAAATCCAGCCCAAGACTCTCCTGCAAAATAATTACACTTCAAGAGAATTTTAATCTCGTGTTAACGAGACCCCCTACAATCTTTGTGCTCTCAGTCATATTACCAACTGATCTATAATTAATGACAACCGCAATGACACTACCTTTCCATGAGAGAGATCTTTAGCTATCTCCTCAGAAGGGGTTGGAAAAACCCAAGAAAAATAAGAGAGAAAGGTTTAATGGCTGCTTTGCCATGTTAATAATAAGTGGCTCTCACTCATAAGTACCTCAGAGCATAGAATATATGAGCAAAAAAATAACCTTTATGGTAGAAAAAAGTCTTATTTTTTTAAACCCAAGAATGTATTCCATGTGGCATAATATTCACTAAATGTGTTTTGCCTTTAGAGAGCTACTGGAGTTAATATTTTGACCAGGAATTGGCAGTTTACAGAGTTCATATTCAAGACACGGATGTTTGCAGGATGGTTGTTATTAAGAAGCCTGTTGGATATAAGTTTGTTTAACACAGAAAACTTTTGTTGTTATTCCTGTTGACTTCTGCTCTTTTTATCTTCCCTCCAAGATTTACCAAATAAATAGGTCCCTAATGTATCTGCATTCTTCAAAAGCATTAAAAAATCTGGGTCTGATTAATTAAAATCTCATTATCCATCATAATTGCAGTAGGTATGCAAAAAATATAAGATTTATTATTCAAGGAATTAATGCATTTCTAGAACTCTTTTGGGCTCATATGAGAGTTGGAAATGAGCACTGTATAATAATTTGTTTCAGGAGAGCTAATTAAGTCAGTTCATTTATTCAGTTATCTAAGCCTGGTCTAATCCCGTATACCACTAAAACCTTTTGATGCTCCCAACTTCATTACTGATTTGAATTAATATGAGGACACAAACAGAGAGTGTTCCTTCTATTTAGTAATGCAGGGAAAGTGCCAGCCCTGAGGTCCACAGGGTAAATCTGTAGCCTGCTGATCTGCCCTTGTCTTCCAGCCCAAGACCTGCACTCCTTTTCATAGGAAAGTGTCTTTGGTCCTGCCGGAGTCTCTCCAGATAAAACTGGCTAAAGCCACCTCTACTGCAGCTTGGTTTGGAATCCTGAGGGGCCCAGGGAGGGTAAGAAGAGGGTCCACAAGCAAGCTGTGACCACGCTGCTGTTACAGTTGGCATCCACTTTGCACAAAGGTCTGTGTTATGGGCAAAGAGGAGAATGGTCCTTGTGGTCATCTTTATCCCTTTCTGCTTTTCTGCCTCATGCCAAACACTGGTGAGCATACACAGGCGAGAGGAGAGTCCACTTGTTAGTAAAAAAAAGGGTATTTATTTAAGATGAGGATTAATTCTGAGTCCATCTGACAGCTCTCTGTTTGAGGGTGCTTACTGAGAGTGCAGAAAGGGCCATGAAATCTGTCACCTGCTGTTTCTTGTAGAAAAGCCCATTGGTCACTTTTAAAGCATTAAGCCAAAATAATTTTTTAGAAAGACACTGAAACAAATTATTCTTATTCTCATGTGCATAAGTTTTCTATTCCTTCCATTATTCCTTCCTTTTCATAGAAAACAGGAAACCAGTTTTGGTCTGTACTATTTGGAGTTGATGCTGTTGGGATATCAGAGTTGAATGGTTATGAGGAAACCTCTGGAGACTTCAGTCCTTATGCAAACTGGCCATACCAGGCACCCATTTGATTTCTTTTCATAAGACCCTGCCATAAAACTAATTCTTGGCTGTTAAGCTTTTGGAGCACATTGTATGCTGTTTCCTGAAGAGATCAGAGGGAAAACCAAGCGGCAGTTCTGGAGAATCAGCATGAATATATTGCTGTATTAGGTAAAAGAAATCTACAGGCAACTCCTGGTTTGCCGAGGAGCACTGAAGAAGTGTTGCAGTCCTTGCATTGCTATAGCTTTGGACTGAGTAGGGTTTGGGTTTTCTCTTCTGTTTGGTAAAGAATCTCCATTATTAGATGTTGACACCAATTGATTATCTGGCTTTGTTGCATCTTCTAAGAACACACAGCCAATTAAACCCCTCTGCCTTCCTAAGGGTGAACCAGCCATGTAGATTCCTGATAGTCCCACCACAGCGTGTGGTTCCTTTGTTACTAAGGCAGCAATTAACAAGTTTCTAATGGAACAAAAGCTCCCAGAGACAGGCATGATAATAGGAAGGTGTCTCCTTTTTTTCTTCTCAACATGGCAAGATCTTGTATAACCCTTCCTCCTTTCCTCCCCTGGGTTGAACAGCCCTGTCAAGGTGCTCAGTGTGGGATTTTTATTCTTTCACTCCCTGCTGCACTGCATCTAAAAATAATGATATTTACACACGTTAAATTTTTAAAGGGTTCTAAACATAAATCTGAACTGCAGTCCTGTTAAAAGCAAGAGGTGTTTTAATATCAGTAAAAGGGAAAAAACTACCTTTTCTAACCAAGATGATCTCTGTGGTGCCATTGAATTCTGCACTGTCAGGTTTTGCTGATGGAGTAATTGTTTTTTTAAAGTGATTCTCTCAGTTTTTAATGTCATGTTTATGCAAATTAAAACACAGCGAGAGAAAGAGAGGCCAAGAAGGAGACTTGTCATCTTTCCAAAATAATCTGTATTATTATTTTTTTAAATGAAAGTCTCAGTTGGGAAATAATTGCTTCTGTGCATGAGATTAATGATAACTAAGTAATTTGCTATTGTTTTTCATTAGGAGAGTTGTTTTTCAACTGAGCTATTTAAAAATCTAAAAAGATGCCTCCAGAAATTCTGGTGACTGTTAAAGTAGATGAGATGTTCTGGGATATGTTATGGAATACAAACCACATCTTTTCTCCCGGTGAAATTCAACCTCTCTGGGTTTAATTTGGTGCTCTGGTGCATGCTAAGTGATTTTAGATCAGAAAGAAACAGGACTGTTGCATCTGCATTACTGGGGAGCCCTGGTGCCCCAGGCTACTCCTAAATGTCCCTTCTCCATGAGGAAAGCCTGGGCTGGGCTGGCAGGTGGCTGCTGGAAGAAAGGCTGGTAAGGGGGTCAGTTCTCCAAAGCGAAGGAGGAGCCTGGGATAGATCCCCAAACTGCTCTGTTTGATCCAGGACAGCTAATAACGTTGTCCTCTGTCTGTCTTCTTTGAAAATTCCAACTTCATAAGACTCGGTCTGTCTCCCACTGGCTGGACAGTCCTGCCACTGTCTCTGGAAGCAGAAGTAAACAGGAGGAGAACTCACCAGTTTGGAGAAAAGGGACATTGCTGGTCATTAACTTCTTCAGTGGCATGTAATCCTTCTGTCTAGGAAAGTGCTGTGTTTTCATTTTTAAGGATAAGGTGTCACAGGAGGTGCACATGGGCGTTCGTGGCATAGCCCATAATCTGCATCCTTGGGAAAAGCCTGTGACTGTGAGAGACTCAAACTGAAAACCACGTCAGAAGGGGCTAATTTCAGGCTGTGCTGTGAACTTGGATCCTGTTGGGAAGCTGTGAAGAGAATCTGACCTGAGCTTTGAGAAAAGATTTCAAATTAAAAGCTTGCATGAATGTGTGCTGAATTCATGCAGCTCTGCTTATACCTGGATCTGTAATGGTGCTGCTTGTGTTGTTTGATTTATTTCCTAAGGAAATTCTGTAAGGAGTTGCTGCAGTTCCTCAGTACTCGTGTACCCATGATTTCTTTGCCCCCTGATTTATATTTTTCTTTTTTCCTAGAAATTAGTAATTGAATCCTAAGAATTTGGCAAAAATTAGATTCACTTTAGATTAGCTTTTGACTTGAAGCTCATTTCTTACAGTTCATTAAAAATGTAATAGGTGAGCTGGAATCTGTCAATGCAATTAGTCCAGGCTGGGGGGAAAGCAGGAGCTCATTTCTTTTGGATAGTAACATTCTCTGTGGTGCACTCTTGTTTCTGTAAGCAAGTGCTTTGTCAGTATGTAGGAAAAAAGGGTCTTGCACTTCTGTGCTGTCACTTCAGAGTGATGCTTGAAATGTTTTAGCAATCATGGAACTGCAGCAAACAAAATGCTGGCACAGTGAGAGACTAGAAGAAAACATAAGGTATAATCACAGCGTTGTAAAATAACTGATGATACATCCTCATTGGGAGCTCAACCTTTATTATCTCCAAAATAGCACAGTGCAACAGGATGAGAGAGGATCTGGGGACGTGAACCTTAAATGGAAATTTTCTGCTTGTCTTTAGTCTTAGTGATAGAAAAATCATTTTTAAGCATGAGAAGTGTCAGAGGGTGCAAGTAGGAATGTGAGTAACGGAAAAGGTGCACTTCTGGCTGCCCTTGCTCATCAGGTATTAAGAGGGAGTCAATTATACTGCAGGACAACAAATTGAAATTGAGAGGAACTGTCTGCACCATTAACCAATGTGACTCTCCAGGACTGCATATGCAAGTGCAGAGAAACTCTGAAGAGAAATAACCTCTTCCATAGGTGAGCAGGTTTATCTGACATTATTGGTCCCTCATTCCATAGGACTGTGAACAGTGAATCAAGCACTTGGTGACAAGGCACAGGAGCAAACTCCTCTATAAAGTGATTAGTTTGTGGCTCTGCATACCAATGTTTCCCACCCCTCAGAACTCTGTCCCTGCAGGAGTTGTGTTGCTGTTTGCAGTGTAAACTGGCAGTGTAACTCTAGGCCATCATGGTGATAGTGCAGGGAGAGCCTGTGATCTCTAAAGCTTGGCTGGGGTGTATGGAAGTCAAACAAGCTGCTCTGCTATGAAACCTGCATGCAAACACTGCTCTGCCGCATCCCATCATGGTTTTTCCTTGTCTCCTGTGCAAGGAGAGTTGAATTGGGTCTCATATTCCCACAGCCCAATGGACCTGCTCCTGCTCATTGTGCTGGCAGGTAAGAGGTGAGATCCATATTTAATTTGTAGTCAATGTTTCCCTTGTACTAACAGTACTTGAGGTCATTTCAATGACTTGATACACCCATGTTTTTATAAATAGACCTTTAAACCATTTCAAACTGCCCACAAATCCCTGTGTACAACGAGATACACAAAACCGTGGTAATGCCATTTCTGAGTGGAACACACTGCTGTCAGATTCCCCTCCATATTCTCAAAGAGCGAGTGTACAATTGCAAATCCATTGAACTGCACTCCATTATCTCTTATTAATGGGAAATTGTCCATAAATTGCTGAGGCGTGACTGTGGTTTTTCCCCCAACACAGCTGCAATCTTTTTATCCTGTGATATTCAAGCCTCTCAGACATAAAAAGAGAAAATGATGTGTGGGGATGGGAAGGGATGGGAGGAGGGGGGCTTGAAACCCCTCACCCACCACCCTCCAGCAGCCCCTGGCAAGAGGAGCTTCTTCCCTGCTGCTGAGCTGGCCCAGCATGGGACCATGGCTGGGACTGGCTCCCCAGCAAAGGGGTGGAAAAGGGAGATGAGCAACTATCAGGGACATACAAGAGTAAGAGCAGGAAAAAGTAAAGAATTTACTGTGTCATGGTGAATGTGAGGTTATATGAACACAATCTGTTCTGTTCACAGCCCTGTTATGGACCACAAACGCATTGGCAGGAGACCTTTTCCATAATCCTGGCTTTCCATACTCCTCCTCCTTCCAATAATCCTTCTCTACAGAGCTCAGAGAGTGACCCAGCACTCACCAGGGGCTGGGGAAACATTCCTCTTGCCTTCCATATCAGATCTTGTAGCAGCTGGGAGCAAGAAACCATTTTGATGGTTGGATTTTCAATAGTGCTCCTTGTTACAAAACAAAAATCTGCCACAAACATCACAGAAGGAGATGCTGAAAACTGAGAGTATCTAAATCTGGCCCAGGGCTGCTGTTATCCATGGCTCAGAGCTGCTTGGAGGGGGAGGATGGTGGAAGGTAT